>CM034151.1:313774307-314118650 GCA_019776745.2 Taxus chinensis | reverse complement strand
AAAGATAATTTGTTCTATTATATCATATGTTCCTATTTCTTCCTATTCTAACTTTGTAAGCATGGTGATCTTGCATAACCAAGAAGGAACTTTGAGTCCTTGATTGATGAACCTATAGAATTATGTGTCTCTAGTTTTTTAGTCTTGTTGTTTGATTGCATTGTTGTGTTATTCTAAGTAAATGTGGACCTAATTTAGTTGATGCATGTGAATTTTACAAGCCTACTCATGACATTAACCCTCTCTCTATATTTCTCTAATTCCCCTTACCTTCCTTCACATTAAATTCCTCCCTTGTACTATGCACATGAATTTTTCCACAGATTTAGTGGAGGATTCCTATGTGATCCCCAACCTATCAGTCACCCACAACTTTAGTTACTTTACATTTAATAATGGGAGCCTCCCCATACAAAAGGAGGGGCTTAGCCCTATGGCAGTTAGTGGAAACCAATAATCTTCACTATGATAAATTATTTCACCAACACATTTGGTCAAAAAAGGAAAAAAATGAAAAAAGTAAAAAAGCAAAAACACTTTCTAAAAATAGTAACTATAAAAAATCATCAAAGAAACATCAATGAAAGTATATGTAGTATGTTAGGAGCTTCATAAGATTGAAAAAAACAAGAAAAATTTAAAAAGTAGAAAAAAGCAACATGTAGCACCTACTTACTAAAAATAGAAAGTATCTGTTTTAGGTGTAGAAAGTTGTTGTCTTCCTCATTTTATCTCACCTAGCGTATTTTTGCAATAATGAAGTTAAAATTGCTGGTTTGGAGCCCATTTCGACCCTTGCATTAACTTGAGTATCCAGATGTGGGAGACAATGATGTCACTCACATGAACTTGAAGGATCTGAAAAACCAGATGCTTGGTGGTCCCAGGGAACATGTAGAAGAAATAATATACATAAGTGGTTTGTACTACACATGTGGTCACCCATTATCCATCTAGAGCAAAAAATTGGTGATGTCTTGTGCTCAAAATTATGAGCCAGATACTCGAGTCATTAGGGTAGATGACAATTTAATTTTGGCAATGCTCACCCTAAAAGGAATATAACAAATTATGCATATCCCAACCTGGAGCAATTTGGTAATCATCCCAAAGGAGTTTTCATAAGGAGAATGGTTGAAGACAGATTCATACCTCCAGGGCCTAGCATTGGGGTCATGGTTGAACTGGGAAATAAATCCCTCTCATGTACCAAAGTCTTGGTCTAGGCATGAGTTTCATGAAGGATTTTTAGATGCTATCATTCTTTTGAGTAGGGTGATGGGTGAGGAAACCACAAAAGATTTTTAAGGATTGGATGGTGTTGTTCATCCTTACCATCATCAAGGGAAAGAAAATTATTTAATGGGGCTAAATAATCAGTGATATCCTCTAATTTTAGTTACTCCAGCTTTACCAATCACAAAGAATTTGTAATGACATCATACTTAATGTATGCTCTCGTCAGTATGAGATCTTTCAGGAGTTTAAATATCACATAGAACATCTCCCAAAAGGATCTTGCATATGAGAGATATCCATAGTCGACCCTAAAGGAGAGTAATCACTAGTTTGAAAGGGTGAATGATGCATTCACCATGTATGTCGTAAGATTGCTCAAAGAAAATCCTGAACTGAGACCATCTAAAGATACATGTTATTCTTTACATAATTCCCAACTTTCTCATACATTAGGGTATCTGTTTTTGACCTCACTTTGTGAAAACTACCAAGGCACCTCAATGAAAATATCGTCATGTTCAAGCTTTGCAGAGAACTTACCCATATCAATGGAAAAATCAAGAGCAAGAAGAAAAAGGTGTGTCTTTCCTATCTATTTGGGAATCTTCTCTTGCAAATCCCTTGTTAATGCATCAAATTTGGAAGCCTCTTTCTCACAGTTGAATCTCTATTCCTGCACTTCAAGAGATAATTTTGAAATTCAAAGCAATCTTGATATATTCCATATCCTTGACTTGCACCATGTTCTGAAAATTGAGGACTATCGAGTGAATTTTTCTAACGATATTGAATTTAGGGAAAGAGATCATATGAGGATGAAAATAGGGAAAATGAGGAAGTTTGATTTTTATTGGTTCAAGGAAGGAATAGATGATGATACCCCAAATATCAAGGTGTGAAAGCTTCACCTCTCATGTAAGTTTCTTAGAGCATCCATGAATTGGGGGATATCTACGAAAGGACTAAGGCCGTGATTCAGAGATCTAGAGAGTGGTTCAAAAATAAAAGAGAAACACTCATCAATTTATGAGGTCTCCATGATCTTAAGAAATAGGCATCTCCCATCTCCACTTCAAAGGCACTTGAGAAAGCTTCAAGTTCTACCCATTTCGAAAAACTCACAAAAATAAAATCAATAGAATCTGAGATGAATCATTACAAAAGAACACACAAGAAGTAAAGAGTAACTCAAGAACCTATTAAAAGTTTGGAACAAGGTGAAATTGATCTACCCCAACAACTGAACCTTCAAATAATTCAAAGCATTTCTTCTTCCACTGCTGCACCTATTCAACCAGCCCAAGACCCATCTTCTCAACTAGAGAAAGAAACTGCCATCATGCCCAACATTTAACCTGAAGAAAATGAAATATTATCATGGGTACATGATATGATTGGAGGAGAGACTTGTATGGTCCTATAGGTGGTGATACCAAAATTCCATACTATATATATAATGGTGAAAGCAAATAAAGGAATGAAAGCCCAAATTACCTCTCACTTTTTCAATGACACTTCAGGAAACCAATATGTAGAGGTAGCTCGACATAAAGTCTATAAGCCTATCAATGAGATGTCCCCATATGATTACAAGATTAAAACCATTCCCCTTGGACTGGAAACACATGAGGTATATGATCATCCGTTCAATGAGTCTTCTACTCACCTTCTCACAAGATACCAAGAGTATAAGGAAAGAATTGATCAATTAGAAGACTGTATAAGGACCCTCACTTCATATGTGCAAACATTCACGAATACAAATGTTCCTTCATCTTTGTTGGCTGAGGAAAGTACTCCAATAAGTAGCTTTGACCAATAATCCATCAGAAAGGAGCAAGGTTTCACTTTTTAGGGCAAAGAAAATGATAAATGGGTGAACAAGATTATAGAAAAGGGTGAAATGTTGCTTCATGAGATTTTGTCATTTGTCAAGTACACGAATGCAATGACCATGAAAGTAGGAATAACTAGTGAAGAGATTAAAAAATAAAAGGAACATTAGGACCAGATGTTTCCACTAATTATTGAGATGGGAAAATTCAACTCTTCACTACTCGTAAGCAAGGGGGTATTCAATTCAACATCTGAAGACTTGTCTCAAGTCTGGGCTAGAAATCTAGTTGATCGTTACGAAATGATAAACCATGATCTTATTGAATTGGATTCATAAGAGGAACACATTTTAAATATGTAAGAATATGTCAATGTTGAGATATAAAAACTTGGAGTGTCCACAGTGGGTGAGAACACTTCAACATATGATCTATTGAAGCCATTTGAAGATCTTATCAAGAGGGAGGCTGAAAATCCATTTTCCTTCATTAAATACAGTAGAGTCTTTGGCTAAAGATAACAGTCGTCATATCAAACATTTGAGATTCGTGCACATTCCTCGTGATGATAAAGTTGCACATGTAGTGACACGATACAATAAATAATTCAAAGGGATCAAGATATCTCGAGAGGAACTTTCAAAGATTCCATCAAAAAAGGAATCTCCATTGGCAGATGCGACATTTTCTTCATCCGAGTAGCTATCTTCTTTTCTTTCTCTCTTCTCCACCCCCGTCCTCTCTCCTTCCACGTTCTATTTCTTCATTGGGTTTACACTTTTAATTTTAGTCTTATTCACTTTCATCTTAGTCATTAAGATGTGACCATAGTTGAAAATTGTAATAAGTTTCGCTAAATTAATAAAAAGGGGAATTCATTTTATTCCTAGGAATGAAAAGAGTCACAAGTTGTAAAAGATAAGTGAAAAGACATATGGGGGGGTAGGTGAAGAATCTCTTTTGAAAATGTATATTATAGCGACTTCCTCACTTTAAGGGTTGTCAATTTTATGAGTTCATGAGTAGATAACTACTAAGAATAAGAAAAAGATAGCATTTTCTTCTATTTCCCTTTCTATATTCTTCCTCCCTCTCTCATTGCAAAAATTTGTAAACATGTCAATAAAGAAAGGTGTTTTAATTTTCTAGATGAATGAATGAACAAGATTGTATGCTCATTGTAGACACCTAAAATTATCTTACGCAGTTTTATTGCTAAAATTGTACTAAACTATCCTCTTTTCTATCATTTACGTTATAATTAGTGATTTCTCACTAACTAACTAGCACTTCCCTCTATTTTGGTCAATTTACAACACTTCATTAATTAACTAGCCTTTATCACATTCCGGATGCCAATTAACGACACTTCATTAGTTATAATCCTCTTCCAATTGATTAATTAACTATTATGAGTTAAGTAAGCTTTTTTAGCAATGTATTTAATCAATAAACCCTTTTATTGACTAAATACCTCTTTCAAATGCTTTAAATAATATCAAATTCCTCCTGAATCACTTCCGAATAGCCTAAAAATCTTATTCTAGCCTATTAATTAATCCTAGTTGATTAATTAAAGCACCCCCAACTCCCATGAGTTGTTAATCACTTGTTGATTCCTCTAATCAAGCTTAGCAAGTCTAAATATACTTTATCCTTTATCCCACATTCATTGGGATTCAAGATTCTCCCAAATAAGAAAGCTATATAAAGGACCCTCCTACATGCTGCACACCGTACACCTTTATAAACACCATAATTTTTCTAGTATTCTCATATAAGACATGATTAATAGCCTTCTCCATTATTTCGAATAGCTAATTTATCTTGTGCATCCATTCTACCATTATTGAGTAGAAAGGAAGATCTAAGCTTGGCATTATAGCCATTTCTTGGTGAGATACTTCCCTCTCTTTGAAAATCAAACTCACCAATTTGATTATTCATTATCTAAAGAGGCTCATGTTGTAGAGTAATCATACATTTTAGTAGGAATGGTTAGAAATTATATGATTTCTTTCATGTTCTTGCATTTATTAGCTAGTTTCCATTAATCTTTAATCATGATGTTTATAGTTAGATTTTCTCTACTTTGAAGCTACTAGTTAGTTTCATTTCTATAGCATTGTAATTTAGCATAGCAACACTTATAGTTTATTTCATTTTGATATAATTAGTATATTTTTTATTATTTCTAATTGTGTATTGATGATATCTCATTAATAATTGTAAGAATCTACTTTCAACTACTTGTAATATTAGTGATCTTTTTATCTAAATTCCTACTCCCAATACTTCACCTTCCTTGCAAATTCCTCCCTTGCACAAAATTACAAGCATTTTCTGCAAGTGTAGTGAAGTGTGCCTATTGGATCCCCGACCTATCAACCATCCATTGAGTAATTTTTATTTACATAAAATAAGGGAGCCTGCCCCATTTCAAGAAGGAGGGACATTAGTCCCAGAGCGTTGGTGAAAATCAACTAATTTTTCCTAGTGACAAATTATTTCACCAACAAGTTTTTGGTGCCCACTATAGGGAATATTTTTCTATTCTTCACCCTTATATATTCCATAAAATATGAAAAAAAAAATAAGATATCTAAAAAATCAAAAAAAAATTGAAATTCGAAAATTCATTGAGCCTTATGTCTTCCACTGATGGCTATTCTTGGTAATCCCCCTGTCCTAAAACCTGAAATTATCTTTCCATACCCAAGAAGATATTGCATTGAACTTGAGGGAGGTTATTTAGAAAAATAGAATAAATTTCTTCCATTACCATGATGATACAAGAGTTCTAGATTCTAAAGAAGAACATGCAGAAGCTTTGGAAAGAGCAAGTTCAAAATCAGTAAAGAAGATCCTATAAGAAATTTTTTTGAATTTTACATTTAAGCTGGTAGAAAGATGGTATACAAGATCCTTAAGAGCTAGTGGTGGGACCAATCCTAACTTTGAAGAAAAATTTGCAAGCTGATTTAGAACTTCCTATTAACCAAATTGCAAGGAGAACATGTTGACAATACTTCCCAAATTTTATCCTACTTTGTCTCTTGAGTATCTTGGTGACATAGTTGTAGTTGAACCATTAAACTATGTCCCTCCACAAGAGGAAGTTGTTAAAGAATTTATTGAAAGAGTCAAAGTAGACTAAAAGAAGTTGAAGAAGAGGAACCACCAATGGTTCAATAAGCACTAATGCCCCCATCAGGGGAAAAACACAATTCCATTAGCTCTTACCCCACCTTTTCATGATTTACCTGAAGGGTCAAGAATTTTTTTCCCCAGATTATATGGTGATGGGAAACAACATCCAAATGGAAACATTGTAACCTTCATCACTACTTTTGGAGTGCTAGGAGTTGGCTATGAGGATGTATCATCCATATTTTTGTAGAATCCTTTGCAAGATGTAGAAACATACTGGTTCTATCACTTGTCGAGTAGGTCCATAACTAATTGGAATGATATGAAGACCAAGTTTCAAACTAGGTTTAAACATGCCGAAGATGCTCATGCACTTTTGGCCCAATGGTCTCAACTGAAGAAATATCCTTTCAAACCAATGAGGGAGTTTTTGGTGAAATTCAACAAATGCTTTACAAAATCCCTGAAGTTTCTGAACCTACAAAAGACAAAAAGATAAGATTCTTCTTAAATTCCCAACTTCTTGAGGTGAGTTTTATGTTGAGAAGAACTCAACCAAGTGATTTGGATGAGGCACAAAATCTTGCAATCTAAAGTGGAAGATGATTTGATCATGTCAAGAAAAATAAAAAAAGAAGGTCCAAATATGGAGAAAGAGAAAAAGTTCAAATGCAATACCACAGAATCATTAGTTCAAAAGTTGGCTAATGATGTTTATTTCGCTCAATAAGTAGTTGGCTCAAGCTTCTATAAATAGAGATGCTCCTAAGAATAAATTTCCAAATAGACAAAGGATTGGCACATCACCTTACATACTTTCTCTTTAGGCACCTCTCAATAAATGCAACCTATGATGCATGAGGAGGAAGAAGATGAAAATTGAAGAGCCAGAAGAAGAGAATGAGGATGGTAATATTTTTGAAATTTAAGAAGTAGAATATGATACACAAATCCATTTCCTTGAGTATTCTTCAGGGGAAGATGATGATGATGAAGATGCTTTGAGTTTCTCATGTGAAGTATTCACCAACTCTCAGTCTCAAAAGGGAGATTCTTCCTCCAATTTGATGAAAAATAAGAATAAATATGATCCTTAGGTGGTGAATCTACAAAAAAAGATAATTAACAGAGGATCCCCGATCCCACCTTCTATGGATTCTGCAAAAGAAAAACCCAGACCCAATAGTGAGAAAGAAATAATCTACCATGCCAAGTAAGTCCTATAGCACTTCTCCTATCTCTAATTCTATATCTAATGCCAATCTTGCAAAATATTCAAATGTTGTATTCAAAATCAGCTGTTACTTCTCAGCCAGCTACTCCATCCGCTAAAACTACACAAACTTCCAAAGTAGTACCTCCTCCACCACGCCAAACATCCACTTGTCATAGAACAAGCTCATCCACTTCCACTCCATTGATATCATTGAGCATGTGAACAAGTCTAAAGTTTAGATTTTACTAAATTTTACAAACACATTTGTAAATTTGAAAGGCTCATCAGCTACATCAAGGGTGGTAACCCAAATCCCAATGTTGCAAATTCAATTCCAAAGGGTTACTACCAACACCACCCACTCCTCCAACATAAAACATGTTTTCCCTAAGCACATCCAAAACCAACAAAGTAGAACCATTCTACCTTTCCCTCTTGATTAAAGGCCACCAATTGAACAATTTCATAATAGACTCACATGCTTTAGATAATGTAATTCCAATAAAATTTTCTAATTCCTTAGGACTCACCTTGACATGAGTAACTAGATATTTTTATTCTATGGAGTCTAAAGAAGTTCCACTAGTAGGGAGAATCAAAGATGCTCAAGTGGTCCTTGTGGAATTTACAAACAAGAAGGTTTTGCTGACCATTTTGGTAGTGGACATTCCAACATCCTTTGGCATGTTTTTGAGAAGGAGCTTCTGTAGAGATTTGGGTGATGAGATACAAATGGATTGGTCCTCTTCAACCATTCTAGTGAAAGGATACATGAAGAATTTATTACCCATGTTAAAGATGAATTACACTTTCTAGAAATCAAAAGTTGCAAAGGTTGATATATTGTTTTAAGATAGTAGATTGGGTAACTACTACTTGACTTCCAAAAGAGATGAAGAATCTTTCCTTTCCTCATGGAAGATGAAGAAGAACAGTAGTGGAAAATGGAATTTAATGGAAGCTATTCTAGTGTAGGATCTAGAGTAGGTGTTGTTCTAACTTCTCCTTCAGGGTGAGTTACTCACATTTGCTTACAAATTACAATTTGATAACACCAATAATACTACAAAGTATGAATCCCTTCTCCTAGGGATGGATGTTGCCAAATCCATGGGTATGAAGAAGAAAAAATGTCTTGACGATGCTGAGGTGATTGTCAAGAAAGTGAAGAATCAATATCAAGTCAAGAACCCAAGGCTCAAACATTATAGGAACCGAGTATGGGACTACATTGAATATTTTGATGCTTTCTATATTCAATCCATTCCCCTTAAGAAAAATGAGAAATCCGAATCTCTCATAGTTTCGGATTCCCTAATGATTCTAAACCCATCCTTAAATAAAGACAAAGTGACTGTCAAGATGGTGTTTAGGCCAATGTTCCCAATAATGTAAATCATTGGCAAGTGTTTAATGATGAAAACCATCTTCTCTTCCTTTTTGGAACAAAGAGATAACTTCAACAATATTTTCAACAAAGGAAGTGATGCTACGAAATCATGATTCTGTTGCAGATGAAGATAAAGGAGGGATAAATGGAGTTGATTCAGAAGGAGTCATCATGATGAAGAGAAATAATATTCCAAAAGGCCTTTGTCTCTTGAATATTTTTTTAATAAACATGACATTTTTATCAAGGAGAAAGCGAAAGATATCTTCAAGAGTGCACTGCTAAATTTGAAAAAGAGAATATTGGTACCCCTAAATAACCAAGAAGGATAAATATTGGTAAGTGTTGTTCACCAGAAGAGAAAGAAGTTTCATCTCATTGTTGAGAGATATTTAATGTTTTGACATACTCTTATGATGAGTTCAAGTCCTTCAAGCCGAAAGAGATGCATCATTCAATACCGCTTAAGCCGAAAGCCAATCCTTTCAGGTTGAAGCAATGTTAGTATAACCCAAAGATTGTAGATACCATCAAAGAAGAAGTACTGAAGATGTTGAATGCAAGAATAATTTTCCCTATTCACCACTCCACGTGGGTGGAAAATATTGTTCCAGTGTGGAAGAATAATGGAGAAATAAGGATTTATGTAGATTTCAAAAATTTTAACTAGGCATCATTGAAAGATAACTACCCACTTCCTATCACATGGATCACATCCTCTAAGTAGTCACAGGATCTGAGATGTTTTTCGTTTCTCGATGGTTTTTCTTGATATAACCAAATTGAGGTAGTAGAAGAAGATAGACACAAAATGGCCTTCACAACTCCATGAGGAAATTTTTCCTATAGCAGAATGTCATTTGGTCTTATCAATGTTGGAGTAAATTTTCAATTAGAAATGGATATTTCCTTCAAATACCTCAAACATTGCATTGTCATCTATCTTGATGACCTCATGGTATTTTTAAAGAGGTGAAGGGATCACATAAAACATCTGGAACAAGTACTGATCAGATGTCGACAACATGGAAACTCCTTTAAATCCTAAAATTTACATCTTCGGTGTTACTGAAGAGAAACTCCTTGGAAACATCATGAACAAGGAGGGGTCCAAAATTGATCAAAAGAGGATAAAGTCAATCCAAAAATTGTCCTTACCCATAAGAAATAAGGGAGTCAATTCTTTCTTTGGCAAGGTGAACTTTCTCCATCGCTTCGTCCCAAATTTTTCCGAGCTGACCAAACACATCACCTGTATGATGAAGCCTAAAAAAAGTTTTAAGTGGAATATTAAAGGAAAAACACAATTTGATGTAATAAAAGAAGCAATATAAAAATCTCCTACTCTAATATGTTCCAAATTTTATAAAGATTTCATCTTGTATTGTGCTTCAGAATACATGCTTTTGGCCATCATAGTTCAGAATAATGAAGAAGGCATCAAAGAACCTATTTATTTTATGAGTTGTCCATGGAAGGACCATGAGTTGAGATACAATAAAATGGAGAAACATGCTTATGTTATGGTCAAAGAAGTAAATAATTTCAGATTCTACATCCTTAACTCTCACACCATGGTGATGTTCCCAGGATCTGTAATCAAATCAATCCTAACTTAGAAAGATCCAGGAGCAAGAGAGGCAATTGGGTGGCTAGGATCTAAGAGTATGACTTGGACATCCAAAATTTAAATCTTATAAGAGGAAATGGATTGTGCAGAATAATGTCCAAGGATGAAACCATCTTGAATCAATATGATACAAAGGAGTGTCTATGCTATGAATGTGTGAGTAAAGATTTTCCCCAAGTGCTTTTTATAAATACCACCAATGAGTGGTATTCTAATATTTCATACTTCCTCACTTATGGGGAGTGTCTGGATCATATTGAATATAAGAAAAGGAGAAATCTCAAGCTCAAGTCAGCTAGGTATGTCATCTAGGATCACGTGCTATACAAGAGGGGATTAGATGAATGCTTCCTAAGGTGTGTAGACAAAGAACAAAAAGAAAAGTTGCTAAAGGATTATCATGACAAGGATTTTGGTGGGAATTTATTTACCATGGTGGCTGCTCACAAGATTCTCTGTGGTAGGTATTATTGGCCTACGTTGTTTCCAGATACTCAACAATGGGTTTCCAAGTGTGAACCTTGTTAACAATTTGTTAGAAGACCATAACTCTTTGCACTCCCTCTCTGGCCAGTAGTTATTAAGGAAACTTTACAGCTATAGGGCCTAGATTTCATTGGAGTTCTCAATCCTCATTCAAGTGCAGAGCATGTATATGTACTTATGGCATTTGACTACTACACAAATTGGGTGGAGGAAATTTTGGTCAAACAAGCTAATTCTGAAATGATATGTAGCTTCATCAAAGAGAACATTATCATTCATTTTGGAATTCCTTAGAAGATTGTGGTTGATAATTCAACATACTTTTCATCTATGGAGTTAACTGATTTTTGATACAATTACGAAATCTCACTTTCCCATGCATTAAACTACTACCTGCAAGGTGTTGGTCGTCAAATAGGACTTCACGAAGAGAAACAGTCAGGGGACAAGAAGTCCCTCCTCTTTAATGGGAGAGGTTCCCTTATTCAGAAACGAACCTATTTACACATATACAAAACATGATTTTTCTTGTGGAACTTGGATATTTACGAAGGTGTTTTCTATAAGGATCATCAATTACAAAAGGACTGAGGAATGAGAAAATGAGAACGAGCAGAAAGGCACCATTTAGAATTATAGATGACAGAGTAATTCTTTATGCATGCGAAGGTACAGTGAATTGAAACAAGATCATTTGTATCATACTAATAAGATGAAATTTGAAAGACACAAAGTTATATCAATAACATCTGCAAGAATACAAAGCTTCTTAATATAATATAGACAAATGATCTTAACAAGATTAAATGAAAAGCTTAGGGATAAAAGAGATCAGATAGACGAAGAATGAAAAGCCCTTCTGTATTGATTTCTTTATGATTTATTTACACTTTCAGAAAATAAGCCAAGTTCTTCCTCTTCCAAAATGGTGAGGAGAGGCCATTATATAGTTTACAATTCAGTTACTCCTGGTAACTACTTCTTTTAACTAAAGATTAGTTAAGGATTTCCAATCGCAATACCTCAACTTATTACAATAAATCTGAGAAAAAGAATTGGAAGAGAAGAGAGGAATAAGGAGAAGAAGACAGGTGCTCATGACTGGGAGGGACCCACTGACTTCAAAATCCACTGCCCGAATCTCTTCAATGCCTCGGCTATGTCTCTACCACGTGGGACTGACATGTTGGCTTTAGACTGGGTCCAAAATCTGAGGCACTTCTCCATTTCTGGAATCCTCAGTGCAGTGCCAATGGCGGCAGCGAGCTCCCCGTGTATATTGGTTAATTCACTCAAATCAGCGTTGAAATGAGCTCCGCATGAAAGCACTGTATCTGCACATTGCACAGAGATTGGGAAACCACCAGCGAAAGCCAAACCACTGTCATGAATCATCTGTGCCATTGGCATAGGGTTTGCATCTGTCATCCTCGACCAAAAATCACTAAAGTCAAGATGGTGAACTTCGCTGTCCCCGATATCGGGAACAATAGACTTTAGTGGTGAGATTTGTTCCTGACCCTGAAATTTGATCTTCATGTTGATAGTAATACAGAGAGTAGAGCTACAAGCTTTACTTGGGATGAAATGAAGAGGGAATGGATATGCACGCAGGAATTTAGATTGTAAAGGTTCGAGCAAAAGATAGCAGGAAAGCAGTGTGTAAAACACATAGGGGGTTTGCTCGTTATATAGCCGTTTAGGAGAGAGAAAGGCAACGAATGTGCATTTAATACATACCTACTAATTTGAAAAGCAAGGTATTAGGGTAGAGCCGGGAAAATTAGCACGAATGGCACTTGGTTCATTTGGGACATGTGGGACGCGAAAACACGAAGTACGTGGCTCGACCGAATCGAATGAAAATGGAACAATTGGTCCGGGAGAACTTGGGACATTTGGGACATGAGGGACGCAAAAGCGTGAAGTATGCGACTCGAACGATTCGGGCGATACGGGGAAAAGACGCACAAATGCTCTTGGAACACGTGGGACAAAAGTACGTGAAATACGTGACTTGGCTGAATCGGATGAAAATGGAACAACTGGCCCGGGTGAACTTGGGACATTTAGGACAAAAAGTTCTGACGGGCCCGAAAAGAATAGACTTCAGGTAAACCGGCCGATCAGGGAACAAAGGGTCCAATTGAACTTGGGACACGCGGGACAAAAATGTCCGACAGGCCCAAAAAACACACAAAATGACCCAAAAACGTAGATTTCTCAATTTCTTTGGCTTTTCACATTATCAGCACAGCAGAAAAGACACTTAAACTCAAAATTTTAAATTTTCACTTTCTTAAGAGCAGGGGAATTTTGAGTGGACAACAGCTGGCTCCTTCTTGGGATGACTTGGCTTAAATTCAAGGAATGAGACAAGGTAAGAACTTATACAAACTGGGGGAAGTAGACCAGTACCTTATCCATTGGGCCACGGAGTCATCGAATCAAACCAATACAGAGGACAACACACAAAAAGGGAAAGAAAAACAAAACGTTGTACATAATATACAAAGGACTCCCTAATCACCTATGACTTGAACAATTTCAGGTACTGCCCACTATAAGGAAGTGGGAGAGAAGAACCATCCATATAATCAAGGTAAAAAGAATTATTACCAGCAAAGTGCCTGATCTTGAAAGGTCCAAGCCAAAGGGAATCAAACTTGCCATGGATGCCATGAGGTTCATGCCTTTTATCCCACAACAAAACAGTGTCTCCAACTTGGAAATCTCTGAACGTGACTTTCTTATCAAATAGGACCTTAAATTTTTGTTGATGGGCAGATATCTTATCAACAACTTCCAATCTATCCTCATTCAATTTGTGAAGGTACATTATCCTCTTATCCAAAGCATCATTGAAACTGGTATCTTCAATGGCCTTCATTAGATGCAAGGCTGGCAGCTCCATTGTTACTGGCAATTGAGCTTCTACTCCATATACTACCTGAAAAGGGGACATTCCAATAGCTCTCTTCGGTGTGATCGTATCTGCCCAAAGAGCATCATAGATTTTCTTGTGCCAGTTCCGTTAGGACTCATTGACTAATTTCCTTATAATAGTCACCAAATTTTTATTAGTGGATTCTGCTTGTCCATTTCCCTGAGGATAGTAATCTAAAGAGTGAGCCAGAGAGATGCCATATCCATAACAAAAAGTTGAAGAAAAATTCGAAGCATTATCTATCATAATCTTGTTTGGTACACCATACCTTACCAAGATGTTTTCTTTGATGAAACTGCACACCACTTCAGAAGTAGTACTCTTTACTGGAATGGCTTCTACCCATTTTGTGAAATAATCTGTAGCAGTTAATACATGAGTATGACCAGCACTAGAAGAGGGATTAAGTGTTCCAATGAAGTCTAAACCCCACTGTTGAAAAGGTTCTTCAATTACAACTGGCTTAAGAGGCAAAGAGGCCAATTTGGGTCTACCCACAAAAGTCTGACAAGCCTCACATTTATCAACCCACTTTGACGCATCCCTGAACAAGGTAGGCCAATAATATCCTCCACGAAGTGTCTTATGAGCAGTGACAGTTGATGAGTAATGCCCTCCACATGCCTGATCATGAAAAGCTGAGAGTAGCTTTTTCTGTTGTTCCTTGTCCACACATTTCAAAAACCTTCCATCTAACCCACGTTTGAACAAGGTGTTTTCCCACAACACATATTGCATTGACCTTAGTTTAACAGTCCTCTTTTCTTTTGTAGTCAAATGAGAGGGGCATTATCCATAGGTGAGAAAATGGGCGATATCAGCATACCATTCATCAACTGAGCTAAGAAACAGAACGGTAGGAAGACCAACTTTATCCTCCAGTAACTCATGCCTAACTCCTTCAGCGATGAGTTCACAAAGGCCTTTTCCACGGACGAGCTTGGTCGGTTTGATGTCAATATCATATTCTTGGACCTTGGCCACCCAATTCCCTCTCTTGGATCCAAATTCCTGCTGTGTAAGAATTGACTTAACAGTTGTATCTGGTACCAACACCATGGAGTGAGAGTTAAGAATGTAAAAACGAAACTACTTAACAGCTTTAACCACTGCAAAAACATCTTTTTCCATCATGGTATATTTTAACTCATGATCTTTCAGAATATAGCTCATAAATGAAATTGGGAGTTTGTGCTCATTAGAATCTTCCTGAGTCAAAACCGTAGCCAAGGTGTTATCTGTGGCGTAGCAATAGATAATGAAATCTTTGCTAAAATCTGGACATGCTAAAACAGGAGTTTTAGCAATGGCTCTTTTAATATCTTCAAAGGCTTCTTTCCCTTTAGGAGACTAACCAAACGTTTGTTTTCCTTTCATCATTTGGGAGATATTCAGAGTTAGTTCAGAAAAATCAGGGATGAATCTTCTCAAAAAATTGATCTTACCAAAGAAAGAGTGCACGCCCTTTTTGCTGGTTGGGAGGGGAATTTACTGAATAGCTTGAACTCGCTCAGGATCAATTTTAATACCATCTTTGGAGACGATGTGCCCTAATAATTTCCTCTCTGTGATAAAAAATACATATTTTTTAGGATTCAAAGAGATCCCATGTTCTCTACATCTTAGCAGAATTGTCTCCAGGTGCTGAAAATGATCTGCCCTTGTTTTAGAATACACATTCAAGTCATCAAGGTTTACAACAATACACTTCCCTTTCAAACTTCCAAAGGCCAGATCCATAGCTCTCTGAAAAGTAGCACCGGCATTAATGAGCCCAAAAGGCATTCTTTTGTAAGCAAAGGTACCCCAAGGGGTAGTGAAAGTTGTTTTTTGTTGATCTGCAATATTAACTTCTACCTGATTATATCTTGAGAATCCATCAAGCATAGACAACATTTCAGATCCTGTTACTGCTTGTAAGACCTGATCCATCATAGGTAAAGGATAATTATCTTTCAAGGAAGCCTGATTCAGATTCCTGAAGTCAACACAAATACAAATCTCACCATTTTTATTTCTAACAGGTACAATATTGGCAATCCATGTTGAATGATGGATAGGAAAAATGATTTTGGATTTCAACAACTTTTGTATTTCTTGAAAAATGGTGTCAACTATTTTGGGATTGTATTGCCTTTGCTTTTGTTTAAAAGGCTTAATTCCAGGTTTGAGAGGAATAAAATTCTGCATCTCTTTTGGTTGGAAAGCTTTTAAATCTTCATAAGAGTAGGAAAGAACATCCTTATACCTCTTTAAAAGATCGATTGCTTTCTTCCTCTCATCTGCTATGCAACATTTTCCAATGTTCACGAGCTTAGGGTCAGTAGAACTCCCAATATTAATTTTGTCATATTTAGCTGATTTTTGAGGTCCAGTAGAAGCTCTAGACTTTACATACCTGTCGTGTTTATCAAACAGTTCCTCTAAACTCACCAATCCTTTAGGGATCTTTTTTCCCTTGAGTTTGATACATCCTTCTTGCTCCGTTTCTTCTCCTTGGGTGGATTCTTTATCAAAGGCACACTTTCATGAGGTAAATTGTCACTTCCTTCAAAGTACAATTGTTCAAAATTATCCTTGAGTTCTAAGAAAGAAAGCAAGTGCTGATCATTATTGAAAACTTGCCAGTTATTTGTATTATTAGGTACACTGGGTCGATGAATCATCTCAATGGTGAACTTATCTTGGGAAAAGTCAGGATGAGGTATAAGCAGTGACCCAGAGACTGCTAATGAATCAGCCCTGGTATTCTTCTCCCTATGTATTGCTTTAATGGAGAAAGCATCAAGAAATTCAATGGAATCCCACACCTGATTCCTATAATGTTTCAACCTTCCATTTTTCACCTGGAAGAGGTTTCTAACTTGCTTTACAATCAATTCCACATCCGCACGAGCTAGAAGATTCTTCACACCTTGTTCTTTTGCCACTTGTAGTCCAAGAATGAGAGATTCATACTCTGCTGTATTATTGGTATTTTCAAATTTTAACTTGAATGAGAAAGGATGAAGGCTTCCTTCAGGTGACACCAGTATGACACCAGCTCCAGAACCAGCTGAGGAACAACTTCCATCAAACTCTAAAATCCAAACACCATTAGGATCTTTAGGTGACACTTTGGGGAGTTAGATTTCTTCAGGAGACATAATCATGTAGTTACCATGCCCCATATCCTCATAGAGTATTTGTGCTTTAGGATCATCTGTTTTTTGTACAATATACTCAGATTGATTCTCAGGAAGCAACTTCTTCATTTGTCCATTAACAGGTATGAGGGCATGTGACCAATCCATTTGAATTTCTCCACCCACATCCTTACAGAAGTTTTTGCTTAGCAACATTCCGTATGAAGGAGGAATATCTGCTACTAAGATAGTAGCCAAAACTTTCTTCTCAGGAAAAGCAGCAAAAGCCACTTGTGCATCTTTAATTCTTCCGACCAGGGGCACTTCCTTACTCTCCATAGAGTAACAAGATCCATAAGTGCATGTGAGAGTCAAGCCTAAGGCATGAGCTACTTTAGTAGGCATCACATTATCTGATGCTTCTGAGTCTATGACGCAATTGCTGAGCCTATGGCCAGCTATAAGAAGTGTCACATAGAATGGTTTGATTTTGTCATTGGGCGAGGTGACAGTGGCTACCAGATTAGGTTGTGGTGCAGAAGAAGGAGTGGGTATAAGGCCTTTAGAAGTAGTTTTAGAATGGGAATTGACAAAGTGAATCATTTTAGCAAAAGCCTTGGGATGGGTTTGATAATACTCAGCCTCTGAGATTTGAACCTTAGTCTTTTTCAGGTGGTCAATAATATCAAAAGACCCAGAAGTGGACGGGCTATCATCATTTGAAATCTTAGGTTTATCAATTTTAAGGGAAAAAGAAGTAACTTTAGTATCAGAATTGACAGGACTCACCTTTGGTGTAGATGAGATGGGGATAGGAGATCCTCTCTTTGCAATTACGGGGATTATTGCCGGCTGCTCTTTAGATTTCTTGATGGGTTGCATCACTTTCTCCTTCTGATTTGTCTGCTCTCGAGTCATGATAGCGTATGATTTGCTATTCATGTCTGCTACTATTTCATCATAATCATCCTCATCATCAATGCCCTCAGTGGTGAAGAAATTAACTCGAGATCCCTCAAGTTCATCTGCTTCATCATCAACCTTTTCAAAAAATTCCTTGCAATCTTCATTAACCTCTTCATCTTCAAGTTCCTCAACTTCACAGGTTGCATTAACGGGAACTTTAATAGGAGGTCCTTCAAGTGCTAGCCTTGTTTGAGTAGCAGGAAAATGATTTATGGGCTAAAAATTCCTCCTCGGAACGTCTGTATAAGGAGCATGCTGAGCCAATTATTTCTTAATGGCAATGAGATCATTCGCAAGTTTTTGTACCAAGGGATCAGTATTAGGTCCAGGGGTGGAAGAGGAGGAAGAAGCAAATTTAGATTTAGAAGGGTCTCTCCTCAACTTCCCTGACATGATTAAATCATCTTCGACACTAACAACAAGAGTTTTATCTTTAACCAATGTTGCAAGATTAGCCCTTCTTAGTGCATAGCTAACTTCAGGTGATTGAGCATTTAGGAAAAACATTTTTGAATTTGATCTACAGGTTGAGTATTTGGTAGAATTTTGTTAATCAACCTGTTGAATCGGGCCACAAATTCTCTCATGGGCTCTGATGAATCCTTCATTATTTGAGAGATTTGGGCTAGCAAGGCATGCACGTCTTCTACTGGTTTGAACCAGTTTTCAAACCTAGTTCTCATTGTGTCCCAACTAGTGATAGCACCAGCTGGAAGGTGATAGAACCAATCAGCAACATTATCTTATAAAGTCTCAACGAAAAGTCTTACGGAGACATCTTCATGTTCAACTCCCAGAACTCCGCATGCAACTATGAAGGCTACGATGTGTTCATCAGGATGCACTTTAACATTACCTTTGAATTTAGGGAAGTTATTACAGTTACCTCTGGGTAACTCGTGTAAATGCTGAGGAAGGGCAAGGGGCCCGACACGATGACCCCAGGGCAGTGGTACCACCATTCTTGAAAAAATGGCTTGAAGAGGAACTGCAATACCAGCAAGAATCAAAGCTTGAAGATGAGGACTGATTGACTCTGAAGGAATACCACCCGTAGGGATTCAATTTTGGACAGGTGGAGTACTTGTCGAATGAGTCTTTCTATTTCTTGTTGAAGGGAAAGGAAAACCCTGCTGCTCCAAAAGCTGGAACTGAGAATCTTCAATACCAAGGGCCCTTCTCCCTCGAGTAAAACGTGGAGTCGCCAGATCAAAGGATGATCAAAAATTACAGAACTGGAATATGATTTCCCCAGCGGAGTCGCCAAAAACTGTTGGTCGTCAAATAGGACTTCACGAAGAGCAACAGTCAGGGGACAAGAAGTCCCTCCTCTTTAATGGGAGAGGTTCCCTTATTCAGAAACGAACCTATTTACACATATACAAAACATGATTTTCTTGTGGAACTTGGATATTTACGAAAGTGTTTTCTATAAGGATCATCAATTACAAAAGGACTGAGGAATGAGAAAACGAGAACGAACAGAAAGGCACCATTTAGAATTATAGATGACAGAGTAATTCTTTATGCATGCGAAGGTACAGTGAATTGAAACAAGATCATTTGTATCATACTAATAAGATGAAATTTGAAAGACACAAAGTTCTATTAATAACATCTGCAAGAATACAAAGCTTCTTACTATAATATAGACAAATGATCTTAACAAGATTAAATGAAAATCTTAGGGATAAAAGAGATCAGATAGATGAAGAATGAAAATCCCTTCTGTATTGATTTCTTTATGATTTATTTACACTTTCAGAAAATAAGCCAAGTTCTTCCTCTTCCAAAATGGTGAGGAGAGGCCATTATATAGTTTACAATTCAGTTACTCCCGGTAACTACTTATTTTAACTAAAGATTAGTTAAGGATTTCTAATCGCAATACCTCAACTTATTACAATAAATCCGAGAAAAAGAATTGGAAGAGAAGAGAGGAATAAGGAGAAGAAGATAGGTGCTCATGACTAGAAGGGATCCACTGACTTCAAAATCCGCTACCTGAATCTCTTCAATGCCTCGGATATGTCTCTGCCACATGGGACTGAAGTGTTGGCTGTAGACTGGGTCCAAAATCTGAGGCACTTCTCCATTTCTGGAATCCTCAATGTAGTGCCAATGGCGGTAGCAAGCTCCCCATGTATATTGGTCAATTTTCTTGAATCAGGGTTGAAATGAGCTCCGCATGAAAGCACTGTATCTACACATTGCACAGAGATTGGGAAACCACCAGCAAAAGCCAAACCGCTGTCATGAATCATCTGTGCCATTGGCGTAGGGTTTGCATCTGTCATCCTCAACCAAAAATCACTAAAGTCAAGATGGCGAACTTCACTGTCCTCGATATCGGGAACGGCAAACTCTAGTGGTGAGATTTGTTCCTGACCCTGAAATTTGATCTT
Organism: Taxus chinensis; assembly: GCA_019776745.2. NCBI lineage: Eukaryota > Viridiplantae > Streptophyta > Pinopsida > Cupressales > Taxaceae > Taxus > Taxus chinensis. Next base: position 314,098,261 of record CM034151.1, on the reverse strand, counting down.
CATGTTGATAGTAATCTAGAGAGCAGAGCTGCAAGCTATACTTGGGATGAAATGTAGAGGGAATGGATATGCGCAAAGGAATTTAGATTGCAAAGGTTCGAGCAAAATATAGCAGGAAAGCAGTGTGCAAAACGCATAGGTGGTTTGCTCGTTATATAGCCATTTAGGAGAGAGAAAGGTAATGAATGCGCATTTAATACATACCTACTAATTTGAAAAGCAAGGTATTCGGGTAGAGCGGGAAAAATTAACACGAATGGCACTTGGTTCATTTGGGACATGTGGGACGCGAAAACGCGAAGTATGCGGCTCAGCCGATTCGAGCGAAGCGGGGAAAAGACACACAAATGCTCTTGGAACATGCGGGACAAAAGTACACGAAGTACGCGGCTCGGCTGAATCGGACTAAAATGGAACAATTGGTTTGGGTGAACTTAGGACATTTGGGACATGAAGGACACGAAAGCGCGAAGTACGCGACTCGCCTGATTCGGGCGATACGGGGAAAAGACACACAAATGATCTTAGAACACGCGGGACAAAAGTACGCAAAATACGTGACTCGGCTGAATCGGTTGAAAATGGAACAACTGGCCCAGGCGAACTTGGGACATTTGGGACAAAAAGTTTCGACGGGCCCAAAAAGAACAGACTTCGGGTAAACCGGTCAATCGGGGAACAAAGGGTCCAATTGAACTTGGGACACGCGGGACAAAAATGTCCAACAGGCCCGAAAAACACACAAAATGACCCAAAAACATAGATTTCTCAATTTCTTTGGCTTTTCACATTATCAGCACAGCAGAAAAGACACTTAAACTCAAAATTTTAAATTTTCACCTTCTTAAGAGCAGGGGAATTTTGAGTGGACAACACAAGGGAATGGTCATGCTGAGTCAAGTAACAAGAATATTGTGACCATTTTCCAAAATCTAGTCTATGATAATCAGAGAAATTGGAATAATAATCTCTATGATGCACCGTGGGCAGATATGATTACCCCGAAAAAGGTAATTGGTATGTCACCATTCTAGCTTCTCTATGGGATCAATGCTAAGATTATAATCACTATTGAATTTCTAGCCCTCTGGTTAGTAAGATAAGTTAAAGATGAATAATTTTGTGATTATCTTGACAAGAGAACCTTGTATCTTGAAAATATGAGTGATGAAAAATTCAAGGTGGTTGATCAAATAAAGGAACATTAACTGAAAGTGAAGAAGCTATTTGATAAGAAAGTAAAGGAAATATATTTCAAATTTTGGGATCTTGTCTTATTATAGGACAAAAGGAGAGAGAAAAATTTAGAAAGTTTGATTCCTTGTGGTTAGGAATATTCTGAATTCGGGAAGCCTCCAGAGAAAATACCTTTTACCTCTCATATCTGGATGACACGTATTTGGAATTGCCTCGAAGTGGGCAATACTTGAGGTAGTATAAAAATTGAAAGTGGTTTATCCCCCACATGTACAATAGGTGATATAGGATGTGTGTTTCCCTTTCCTGTTGTGTGTGTTTTTCCTTTCCAGTGTGGTGTTTTTCCCTTTGTTGTGCGTGTGTGTTCACTCATTCATTCCATCGATTGCTTGTAATTAGACACTGTAAATCCCAATGGATAATGCACTCATCCACGTTGTGTATTGAGATTCTGGGGATCATTTTTATCTTGTCCTCACTTAGTTTGATCCAAAATACGTCCCCAATTGAGAGCCAACTATCGTCATGTGTTTTTGTAAGGTCAAAATTCAAGTTAAAAGCATGAAAACTTTACCTTAGTGTCAATTTTTTTTGTTTGAAGCCCCTCTTGAAGCATCCTTTGGATAATTTTCATAACCATCCTATCTTTGAAAACCTTCATAATTTTATGAATAACCTTTCCAATTTTTTAAAATGTGGTCATGAGGTCATTCAGCCAATTTAGTTGAATGTTGTGAAAATAGGAAATCACTAGTAAGTTTATAAAGGCCATTCTTTAGCCGTTCTGAGATAAGTGTGCATCCTTTGGGGTTGATCAAGAAGCCCAAAACCATCTAGATATGTTTTTTAAGAGTTTTAAATTCAATGAAATAGGTTTAGGAAGATTTTGGAAAGTTTCAGAGGTTTTGGAACAAGAACAATGAAAGTGGGTTTTGAAGGCTTAAGGAGTTTGTAGTGGAAAAAGGTACCTAAACTTCAACGAAGGATTCCAGGATCTCTAGAATGAGTCAAGAGACAAAATAGATATCATAAAAAATATTGAATAATATTCTACGTGATGAAATTTTTACATTCTTCAGAAGACCTAAGCACTTCTTAGGGCAACTCAATTTCAACAAACTCAACTGGTGGTCCCAGAAGAAAAAAGTAGAATTTTTTAGAGAAGGATGAAGAATCAGGTCTTAAAAAACATACCATTGACCTTGGGAGTTAAATTTATATAATTTTTTTCCTGAAAAGAGTTCCTAGAGCTTAGGGAAAAGTGATTTCAGTTTTTGGGAGTTAGTCATTTTCAAAGTTGGGTGGGTGACACATTTTGGTGTCCCGACTATCCCAACTGTTCCGATAGCCACAAATATCCCAATTTTCCTAGGGATAATGAGGACAATGGAGATATTTTGGGCAAAAAAATGTGCCTTACCCCTCAATTATAACTCTTCGACTCTCATATGGCCCTCTTTCTTCCTAGTGAGTGGTAAGTGGTTATGCATTGAAATTTGGGTAAGTTTTTCTCCTCAATCCTTAGGCACATTTTACTGTCTCAACTATCCCAACTATCCAAATGATAATGGGGACAATCAAGACAAAAAAATGCACCCCACCCCTAGCCCCTTCTCATGTTCATCATGCGACTAAACATTTTTGCTACTTGGGTGCTAGAGTCCTTCTCTCCCATCTTCCCAGCTCTCCACTCGTGTTCTACCACTTGTCATGCCCAAGGATGTGAACTTTGGTGTCCCAAAATATCTTAGGGGATAGTGGGAAAGTTTCAGAGGTCTTTGGAACAAGAACAATGAAAAAGTGGGTTTTGAAGGCTTAAGGAGTTTGTAGTGGAAAAAGGTACCTAAACTTCAACGAAGGATTCCAGGATCTCTAGAATGAGTCAAGAGGACAAAATAGATATCATAAAAAATTTGAAATTTTTACATTCTTCAGAAGACCTAAGCAACTTCTTAGGGGCCACACTCCATTTCAACAAACTCCAACTGTCGTGGTCCCAGCAAAAAAGTAGAATTTTTAGAGAAGGATGAAGACTCAGGTCTTTCAAAACATCACCATTGACTTGGGAGTTAAATTATATAATTTTTTTTTTTTCTACAAAGAGAGTTCCTGGAGCTTAGGGCAAAGTGATTTCCAGTTTTTGGGAGGTTAGTCAGTATCAAAGTTGGGTGGGTGACACATTTTGGTGTCCCGACTATCCCAACTGTTCCGGATAGCAACAAATATCACCAATTTACTAGCGGATAATGAGGACAATGGAGATATTTTGGGCAAAAAAATGTGCCTTACCCCTCAATTATAACTCTTCGACTCTCATATGGCCCTCTTTCTTCCTAGTGAGTGGTAAGTGGTTATGCATTGAAATTTGGGTAAGTTTTTCTCCTCAATCCTTAGGCACATTTTACTGTCTCAACTATCCCAACTATCCAAATGATAATGGGGACAATCAAGACAAAAAAATGCACCCCACCCCTAGCCCCTTCTCATGTTCATCATGCGACTAAACATTTTTGCTACTTGGGTGCTAGAGTCCTTCTCTCCCATCTTCCCAGCTCTCCACTCGTGTTCTACCACTTGTCATGCCCAAGGATGGTGAAATTTTGGTGTCCCAAATATCTTAGGGATAGTGGGGAAAAATAAATGTGCCCCACCCCCTTTTTCTTTTAAACCTAAATATTAAAGTGCTTTCACAACTTAAAAATAATTGTTATGAGATTTTAAAGACTTCTATAAGCCTGTTTTACCTCATTCCTTCACTAATTTGATCCAAGAAGCCATTATTGACATCTAAAAGCTCAATAACACTTGAAAATTTATCAGACATACCTGAAAATTTATCCGGGGCCACCATGAGCACCGAAATAAAGGAAAATTCATATCTCCCAAACCAGTGAATGAATTCAAATGAATTTTTCATAATTGCTCTATAATCCAGGCACTTTCAAGAAGAAAATGTTTGTAAAATAGATGATATTTTGAAAAAATTGAATGATAGTAAACCCTATTTCCATGGCCTAGATCATTATTTTTCAATTTCCAAGCATTCTGGTAGGCAGATTGAGATGAAATTTTGAGCACAAGATCCCGAGAGTGAGCCTATTCAAGTGAAGTTATTTTTGTTGCAAATTGACAGAGGAAGTTAAATTTTAAAAAATATTAAGTATATGGTCTTTTCAATTACTGTAAAGACAAATCTTCCAGAAAAAAACCCTCTTTAGTCAGTGCACTCAAAGATCATTAGAGACGACAAACTAGGTACATTTGGTTAAAAAAGTAGAAAAAAGCAAAAATTCAAAAACACTTTCTAAAAATAGTAACTATCAAAAATCATCAAAGAAACATCAACAAAAGTATATGTAGTATGTTAGGAGCTTCAAGAGATTGAAAAACTCAAGAAAAAAAAAGTAGAAAAAATCAGCCCCTAGCTCCTACTTACTAAAAATAGAAATTATCTATTTTAGGTGTAAAAAGTTGCTATCTTCCTCATTTTCTCTCACCTAGTGGATTTTTGCAATAACAAAGTTTAAGTTTACTGGTTTGGATCCCATTTTAACCCTTTCATTAGAGTATCCAAATGTGGTAGATAACTATGTCACTCACATAGACTTGGCAGATCTGAAAAACTAGATGCTTATCAGTCCCTGGGAACATGTAGAAGAAAGAATATACACAAGTGGTTTGTATGCCACAGGTGGTCACCCATTATACATTCAGATCATAGAATCGGTGATGGATTATGCTCAATATTATGAACTAGATACTCAAATCATCAAGGCATATGATAATTCAATTTTGGCAATGCTCACCCTTAAAAAATATCATAAAGTATGTAGATCTCGACCTGGAGCAATATGGTAATCATTCTAAAAGAGTTTGCATTAGGATAATGGTCAAAGATAGATTCATACCTCCATGGAATTGCATTGGGGTCATGGTTGAAGTAGGTAAAAAATCCCTCTCGTGTACTAAATTCTTGTTCTAGGCATGAGTTTTATGAAGGATTTTTGGATGCTATCATTCTTTTGAGCAGGGTGATGGGAGAGGAAACCACCAAAGATTTTAAGGACTGGATTGTGTTGTTCATCCTTACCATCACCAAGGGAAAGAATATGATTTATTGGGGCCAAATAATCAGTTATAACCTCCACTTTTAGTTGCTCTAGCTACCATTCACAAAGAAACTCACAATGACATCATACTTAATGTATGATCTCACCGGTACAAGATCTTTCAAGAGTTTAAATCTCACACAGAACATCTCCCAAAAGGCTCCCACCTATGAGAGATTTACATTTGACCCTAAAGGAAATTAATCACCAACTTGCAAGGGTGAATGATACATTCACCATGTATGCCATAAGATTTCTCAAAGAAAATCTTGAGCTGTGACTCTCCTTGCAAGCTGCCATGTTCATCCAAAGATATGGGTCCTTATTTACATAATTCTTATCTTTCTTGTACATCAAGGTATTTGGATTTAATCTCACTTTGTGAAAAATTCCAAGGTACCTCAATGAAAAGATTGTCACGTTCAAGCTTTGTAGACAACTTGCCCATATCAACGGAAAACTCAAGAACACGAAGAATAAAGGTGTGTTTTTCCCTATCTCTTTGGGAATATTATCTTGCAAATCACTTGTTGATGCATCAAATTTGGAACCCTCTTTCACACAGTTTAATCTCTATTCCTACACTTCAAAATCCAATTTTTACATTCAAAGCACTCATGATATGTTCCATATCCTTGACTTGCATCATATTCCATAAATTAAGGACTATTGGGTGAATTGTTATGATAATATTAAATTTACAGAAAGAGATCATGTAGGGAAAATTAGGATGTTTGGTTTTTATTGGTTTGAGGAAGGAATCAATGATGATAGAATGACATTGTACGACCCCGAGTATCAAGTTGTGAAAGCTTCACCTCTCTCGTAAGTTTTTTGGAACATTTGGGAATTAGGGGATATCTAAAAAAGGACTAAGGAAGTGATTTAGAAATATAGAGAGTGGTTCAAAAATAAAAGAGAAACATTCATCAAGTTTTGAAATATCTATGATCTTATGAAACATGCATCTCCCATCCCCGCTTCAAAGGCAATTGAGAAAGATTTGATTCCTACCTATTTTGAAAGGCTCATAAAAAGAAAATTAATGGAATTTGAGCCAGTTCACTACAAGAGGACACATAAGAAGTCAAGATTATCTCAAAAACTTATTGAAGTTGTGGAAAAATGTTAAATCGATCTACCTAAGCCACCGACCCTTCAAATAACTCAAATAATTTCTTCTTCTGCAACCACACCTATTTAACCTGCCCAAGATCTACCTTCTCAACCAGAGCAAGAAACTACCATCATGCCCAACATTGAACCCAAAGTAGATGAAAAATTCTCATCTGTACAAGATATGATTGGAGGAGAGACCCGTACGGTCCAACCTATGGTGATCCTAGATTTCCAGGCTATATTTACAATGGTGAAAGTAAATAAAGGAGAGGAAACATAAATTACCTCTTGCTTTTTCAACTAAATTTTGGGAAACCAGTATGTGGAGGTAGCCTGGTCTTAAATGGTCCCATCTAATTATGATAAAAAAACCATTCTACTTTGACTGAAAACACAAAAGGGAGATTCTCATCTATTCAAGGAGTCTTCCACGCACCTTCTCACAAGAAACCAAGAGTACAAGGAAATAATTGATCAATTAGAAGACCATATAAGGACCCTCACTTTATTTGTACAAACATTTGTGGATCTAAATATTGCTTCATCTCTCCTAGCCAAGGAATTTACTCCCATAAGTAGCTTCGAACTAGAATGCATTAGAAAGGCACAAGGTCTCACCATGTAGGGTAGAGCAAATGATAAATGAGTGAACAAGATTTTAGAAAAGGGTAAAATGTTGCTTCATGAGATCCTATCATTTTTCAAGTACATGAATGCAATGGCCATGAAAGTAAGAATAAATAGAGAAGAGATTGAAAAAGAAAACATTGGGACCGGGTGTTTCCACTAGTCATTGAGATGGGAAAAGTAAACTCTCTACTATTGGTAAGCAAGGGGGTATTGAATTTAGCATCTAAAGACTTGTCTCAAATTTTGGATAGAACTTTGGTTACTCATTAAAAAATGATAAACCATGCTCTTGGAGAATTAGATTCATACGAGGAACACATTTTAAAGATGCAAGAAGATGTCAATGTTGAGATATAGAAATTTAAAGTTTCAGCAGTGGGTGAGAACACTTTTTCGAATGATCTGTTGAGGTCATTTGAAGATTTTTTTAAGGAGGCCTAAGATCCATTTTCCTTCAATTAAGACACACTAAAGTCTTTAGATGAGATAAGGGATATCATATCAAACACCGCAAGGGATAATCAGTCTTGGTTCATGGAATGCAAGAAAATAAAATCTCTCTCTGAAAAATTGGGTCAAGTCTTTGAGATTCGTACACATTCCTTGGGCTGAGAAAGTTATACCTGTAGCAGCACAATACCATAAATAATACAAAGGGATCAATATCTCTCTAAAGGAACTTTTGAAGAGTCTATCATCTGAGGAATATCCATTGGTAGATGCGGCATTGTTTTCATCTGAGTAGCTATATTCTTTCATTTCTCTCTTCTCCACCCCCTTCCTCTCTCCTTCCACATTCTATTTCTTCATTGAGGGTTGCACTTTTCATTTTCATGTCATTCCCTTTCATTTTATTCATTAATATGTGACTATAGTTGAAAATTGTAATAAGTTTCCCTAAATTAATAAAAGGGGACTTAATTTCTTTCCTAGGAATGCAAAGAGTCACAAATTGCAAAAGACAAGTGAAAAGACATGTGGGGGTAGGTGAAGAGTTTCTTTTGAAACCTATATATTGTATCGACTTCCTCACTTCAAGGGGTTGTTAAGTTTTTGAGTTCATGAGTAGATAAATACCAAGAATAAGTAAAAGATAGAATTTTATTCTATTTTTATTTCTATATGCTTCCTTTGTCTTTCATTAGATAACTTTGTAAACATGTCAATCAAGAAAGGTGTTTCAAAATTTCTAGATGAATGAATGAATGAGATTTTTTGTTCATAGTTTATTTGTCTTGATATAATTAGCATATTTGTTATTATTTCTATCTGTGTTGATAATATCTGATTAATAATTGTAAGAATATGATTTAAACTACATGCAATATTAATCCTTCCTCTCTAAATTCCCTCTCCGAATACTTCACCTTCCTTGCAAATTCCTCCCTTGCAAAAAATAATAAGCATTTTCTGTAGGTGCACTGGAGTGTGCCTATTGGATCCCCAACCTATTGGCCAACCACGAAGTTATTTTCATTTACATACAATAATGGAGGTGCCCCATTCAAGCATAGGGGCTTAGTCCTAGAGCATTTTTGAAAACAAACTAATTTTTCTTAGTGACAAATTATTTCACTAACAATCATTTAATAATTTTGAAAGATATAATGCACCTCCATAAAACATTTCCATCCTCAAAAAAACTATTTTGAAGTTAGTAATGGTCACCTCTAGAGGTATGCCAAGAGTGGAAATATCAACACCATATTGTTGAAATATTTTGTTCAACATATTGTGCTCACCTAAAACATCTGCAAGCATATGAAAAAAAAACTGCACTGAGTAAATTTGCATCTTATCATACCATGATGAGTTGATCCTTTCATTCTTCCATAAAGTTAAAATTATTGGCATAAGATTTACCAAAATTTGAATGACCTCTCCCCTAGATAACTAGTTAACTCCATGTATTTACAAAACATCAAGATCATACAATTGCATAGCCACAAGTAGTGATGTTAATTCATTATTTCTTTTTGGAGAATATTGCTCCCATGAATATACCTTATTTTTAATCTTTTCCATGTATAACAAATGAAGAACCATCTTTGAATAATTTGTTGCTGCTAATGACTTTTTGTGAGATACACAATGAAATGTGATAATATTTGGGAAATATTTTATTAAATATGAAATAAAACCATTTTCATGTCCTACCATCACTAATGTACCATTTGTAGAAACAAAAATCAACCTCTTCATAGAGATACCTCTCTCATTTATTACTTCATGCATGGTATCATATATTGTTTCCCCCTTCCCATTAGCCACATTCTTGAGTATCATAAATTGAGAAATTGATGGTCCAATTAGTTTTTGAGTCTATATATGTAGCATAGAGAATAAAATGTTATTCAAGACTACAATGTGTGCTTTCATCCAACATAAAATAAAAGAAAGGGATATTTAACATCATATCCTTTTGCAATTTATCAAGATAATTTGATGTACAATACATAAATTCATTTACAAAAAAATGATTCATATATGAGGCATATGCCAAGGACTTTGGAATATTAGGTGTTTCTAGATACAAGAGAAACTTGGAAATATTTTCATATTTAGAAAATGATAAATCCTTATGGAAAAGAAAATAAGATGTTTTCATCCCAGTGATCACTCTTTCTTTGTTGCTGTCATGAATTTATGCAACATGCTCTGGTATAAACTTGACCTGTCTCTCCTTAGCACAAAACCATGTAACAATAGCTTCCTTATAAGCTACAAATTTCTCATGAGTTAAATGAGCATCATGTTGTACTAAATTACATCCATTACTTGTACCAAATGGTCCACATTTTTGATACTTTACATAATATTCACACTTCATGAATGTTTTGTCATTACACTCAAAATTAATTAGCTATTGAAACTTATATACCCATTCATGGCGGAACTTTTTTTTAGACAATGTTTCATTTATTTTCCTAATCTCTTCATCAAGTTAATCCTCTGGTGAATCGGATGAAGTTCTAAATACATCATATAATCTTTCCTTCACTTTAGGATATATTAATTTGTGACTCACCCTCTCCAAGGGAATATCTCAGGGAATTTTTGAACTTTGTTATTTTTCAAATCCATAAATTTCATGAAGAGTACTCTGTGATTTTTTTCTGTGACATTTTAGAAATACTTGTAGCCTACAGGCTAAAAAATAAAATGAATTTTAAATAAGAGCTACAATACATTATCAAATTTAAATTCTTAAACTATCAAGTTAACACAAAAAAAGTGACACTGTATTAATATTTATAGGGGGATAATACTATTAAAATATTGACATGAAATAATTCTCTTTTGTTTAGAAAAATGTCCAATTTCAATAGTACTTTAAATAAAGTTTATCTCTTTCATGACAAAGCCTACATTAGAAAACACCAATGTTATATATAGATAAAGATATAATTGAATATTTTCAAACTTTTACAATAAAACAAAATTTCTTTATTTGTAAAATAATTAGAACAATACATTAATTGTATCGCCATACATATAGGATCAAAGTTTTCAGCTTATAATAGTAAGATAAGTTCTTGGATAAACTTCATAGTATTACCTCCCTAAACTAGATGTACCATTAACCATATCTCTTTTTTATCTTGAAACCTAATATTATGGAATCTCAAAATGGATAAACAAATTAAACAAAAAAAAATTAAATAAATATTTTTTAGAGCCTAGAGGATTATTTGAAAAATCAAATAATATGAAAAATTAAATCGTGATAATGTCCTCACCTATAGATTATATAAATCTTGGGAAAAAATCTTCTTTTGTCAAATTGTAGTTTATAAAGCATTAGATTGCAACACAATTTTGGCTAAAGTAAATGAAATTAGACTTGTATCCCACATTTTTCTCTGAGTGTATGAGCCAATTTATGAAACTAATGAAACCTAGAAACAAATAAAACCATGTTTGTTAGGGTAACTAGGATTGTAGGCTGTAATCACTAAAAATATAACTAAAATGGAAGACAAGAAATTAGATATGCAAACCTCCCAGTCAGTTCTTCCTTGCAAACCTCAAATAAGTTTGTGGGAAGATTTATTCTTGTGTAACCTTGTGAAATGAATATTGTGTAACCTTGTGAATGAACACAAATTTTTGCCTTGGAAAGCTTCTAATATGCAAATATTGGATGAAAAAATTGAAAAAAAATTCTTACAATAATCCAAGAGGATTTACAAAGGGATAGAGACACTCTTTTATAGAGGCTGAGTAGTGGTTGGAAGTAGTTACAAGTGGTTGAATGCACATTCTAAAAATAACAGTTTGAGGAGGTTAAACAATTTAGATGAATTAGTTCCCATGAGGTGCAGTAAATAAATTCAGTTGGTAGAAGTTGCATCCGGAAATGTGGTTGTACGTGTGATTTCATTACCCCCACCTTTTTAGGATTCCAGAAGTGGAGTTGATTGGATTGAAAAAGTGGAGTCCAAGTGGGGTCTAAAGGTAACCTAAGTGGCAATTGACTAGGAAAATAGGTGTATTTTCCTAATTAAGTAAATAATTTAATTAGCTACAATGTGCAAGATAAATAATTAACCATTTATTTAATAAATGAAAATTAAAATAACAAAGGTGCATTAGAGATTAATTTAATTAATCCTAAAAAAGGTGAAATGATTAATTAATTTGATTAATAAATCATAAAGGGGTAAGAACTAGGAAGTGAACTAAGATAATACTGGGAATAAGTGCGTGATGTTGGGTGTCTACATTTTCCCCTCTTTAAAGTGTTATTACGAAGTAATCACATTTTAAATATATTAGGTGTATGCATATCAGAACACAGTGAAGCATTTGGATTCCCCAACAAGAATTATGGTAAGGGAATGCCCCCTTAAATGGGTGGGTGATTCAAAAAATCAGTAGACAACTTCTTAATAGGAAGAAGACAAGGGATTTGCACAAGGATAGGAAGGACTTGTGCCGGTGGCAAGAGCATCATTTGGAGAGTAAAATTTTAGAGAAACCTTATTTTTATATTACGCAATAGATTTGTTACCATGATTATGAAAGAATCATAATGGGTAATCTAGATGCATGTAAACAAACAAACAAAACAAAGAAAATATAAAAAGGGAAGCAAAACCAATATATAGAGTAGGCACATGTATCGGGGTTATAAAGGAACCATGATGTTATCACACTACTTGCAAGTGGTCCAAAAAGTAAATGTTATCCAAAATAACTTCCCCAGCTATTTGGATAAATTACATCCCCATTCTGGATCTAAAGGTTTTACATTTCAAGTTGCACACACTTCAGTTATCTCCTTGGCACATTTCCTTGGAAGCATTCCTTGTGTGCTCATTCGTGCTCTACTTCTCTCATTTGCTTTCCTCATTTATTTTTCATTTTCCTCTTTGTTCCATTTTTACCCTCATGTGCACTCCTTGCACACTCATCCTTTCTTCCTAGTATTTTATGCACCCTATGTGTGGGCCCTAAAATTTCTTCCCAAATCAGCTAAGTCTTGACACTCTCACGCACCTCGCACATTACTTTGTAATAATTACACCTTGATAATACGTTCCTCTAGCAGGTGTTTGTCCCATTCATCTCGAGAACATTTCATTTACACGTGCCTTCCCTTTTTTCTCCTTCCACACCTCGCTCTTCCACGTGCCTTCCTTTGAACCTTCTTTTGCACCCTCATGTGTTGTGTGATATGTGTCAGAGCTTAAGTGTGCTACATGTAATCAATAAAAATGTGCCAAATACTTGCAACAAACCAATGAGTGAGAAGTGGTAGGAATGATAAAGTTATTACATATTTGATCAAATTTTCAGTCAATTAGTGTGTGCCACATGTCTTCCATGTTCAAATGGATTTGACATCTTATGCCACCTATATATTTTGCTATAGGGCTCTGACACACACACGCCTAGTCTCACTTGAAAGCTGCTAATGTGGGCTACACTCCAGGCTGTTCAAATTCAAATTTTAGTAGGATCTGGTAGGTAAGAAGTTGGAAAACATCTTTCACACCATTAATGAGTAGATCTGATTACTCCAACCACCTGATTTGACATGGATTTCACCTCCTTCTCCTACACGCTAGAAAAACTTGGGGAAGTGTATTTGATAGATCTGTAGGTGGATTTACAGACATTAAATGCTTGCTATTGGTGGTTGTGTTGCAAATTTGAGTTTTTCACCCTCTCCTCTTCTTACTTGATCTATAAATGTAAGATCTTGGCTCATTGTAAAGGGTTGGACATTTTTGGATCTACTAGCATTTTCTAAGGACTCTATATTTCTAAATTTTGAGTCACATACCTCTAGACCTGGTTCATGCATATGGATATCATCCTTCAAACACCATTGTATCAACTGTGCATATGTGGAACTAATAAAAGCATCATTTTATGGCTATTCTCTGCCTTAACATGCCTATATTCTTCTTCCTTGCCTCTCTCTTACATTGTGTGATTATTGTGTCACTTTAAATATCTTGGAACTCCATTTTTGTGTTGTGTTTCATTGAATCGATCGTGTAAATGTGTTTAGGTCCATGCTATGCATGCCTATCCTCCCTTAACGCCTTTCCCTTAGTTTTTACTCAGAACAAATAGTGTTCATCCCCCTTTTCTGGTGCTATCGCCTTCCTTAGTGTAGTTTTCCATTTTCATGTTATCCTTCTATTCCTGGTCCCTTGGCATGGTTAGCTTAGTTTTCCTTTCCAGCATTAGGAGTAGCAGTTGCATTTGAAATAGGTAAAGGAACCGACCTCCTCTTGAGATCTGTCTTAAGTGAAAAAGGTCCCACACTTGGAGACAGACCCATTGCTGACTCAAAAAACTCGGCCCTAACAAATCTGAGACACAGGTGTAGGTTTGAAGATCAAACTATTTCTGGAAAGCCTGGTGGGACCAACATTGAAATCTTAAATTTTAGCATTGCTAAGTTTTGGTGTGTGAATTAATAATTTGTAGCCTTTGGAGGATTACTTCAACACATCTGGCGACTCCCAACACTTCCAGATCTCCTATTTTAGTAGCTAGAGTGCCTTTTATGAGAAGAGTGCATTCCAGACAGAGTGATGTAGCAGAAGGATCTTTCAAATATATTTAGTGTTTTCGAGGAAACATGTAAAATAGAGCTCTCACACATGTATCCCCATATCTAGCTTACCGCACACATTCAATTCCTCCCCACATCAACAGATAAGCACACCCTACCATTGCAATTCAACCACCTCCTCCTACGAGGAACTTTGCTAACTTCAGTGGTGGAAACCCACTCAATCTCAACGTGCAACATGATATGCCAATAGGTGCGCTCAAAAGTATTCCATACTTCATCGGGTAAAGTCAAGTCACCCATGTTGAGCATATCCAGGATGTTGCAAATGTATGCTCTGTCTATCTGATCATGCATGATGATGTAGCAGTTAGGGTCCTTGTAGCCTCATTCAAAGGCAAAGCACTCCAGTGGTACTAAGGTTTGAGACCTACATCTATTACTACTTGTGATGATCTTGGAACAACTCTATGCAACTACTTTAAGGACAAGTCGGATCACCTATCTTTGGTAGAGCAATTGAATACAACAAAGAGGGTGCCCAACAAGTAAAGGAATGATTTCAACATCAAATTCTAGAAGACTTGGGACATAATTCCTCAAGTGGTAAGTCCTACAGCCCAACATTCTTTCTTATATTATTTAAGGGCTTTCATTAGTGAAATTTTAGTCATGATGAAATCTATGGGAGGAAGAACCTTACCTGTTGCATACAACATTGCAATAAGGGCAGAAAATAGTCCCATCCACGCAGGAAAGTTAGAGATGGGGCCACCTATGCCCTTGTTTCCGAAGATGTATTTTATGCCCTAACCTTTCATCACTCATGTCCTAGTGTAGAGTGTACAACCTGTTGCATCCACGTCCTACTCTCCCATGTAACAAAAAGAAGATGAAGAATTGAAGGCCCTAGTTAGGAACTTGTCCAATAAAGTCATATCCTGAGAAAAGCAACATGCACAAGCCTACAGAAGTAGTTCTAATCAGGTGCCTAAGTAAAGCAACCAGTCTTGGTTGAACATGGCAAGAACCAACACAATGATAGATGGCATGCTAACATGCACCTAACCTTGTAGGTTGTTCCTCCAACACAACCTCATCTACTACCCAACACAAGTCAAGCACTAATTCCAGTTCATAACAATATGATGCCGGAATCAGAATGGTGCTTTCTTTACAACTTGCCTCATAGTCAATATCACTGTGCTAATGTTAGGTACACTCAAGCCTACATGATCTAGAATGCTTCTAACTGTGAACCTTTTATAAGTGTAAGCAAGCCTGAGAACCAAGAAAAGCTAAAAGTTCCTCCTGAATCCAATTTGATATTCTCTGATGCCAAAGACTTATGTGCAATCAATCAAGATACAAATGATACAAATAGGCCACAGACCTAGGTTACTGATAACACAAGTTACAAGAAGAGAATGCTCAAGTCTGGCACACATGTCTCAATTCCCACAACATTGTCTGATCCTCAAAAGCATAACAATGCAGCTAAGGCATCTAATAGTAAAGGTGCACAAATTCCTATGTGTAAGGTTCCATGCAATGCTCCTCTTGTAGCAACATGCGCCCCTCCTTTAGTAGGTCAAGCCTTTGCTCCAGTTAAGGCTCCTACCTCTGCACCTAAAAAATCAAAGAAATTGTGTTGTGCCTCAAATGCACAAATTAATTGGCCTCCAATTCAACATTATAGACCAGATGAAGAAGACTAATGTGAATGTGACAATGTGGGATGCTATGGTTATTCAATCTCAGCGTGACTTGTTATGTGAAGCTTTGGCCCAAATTCCACGTACTGATCCATTTGTTCAAAAACCGCGGGTCACTGTTAACATCTATTAATCAGAAGAGAAGTAGATAAGTAATGTTGCTAAAACCCCACCCTTCTATATGTCCTCGATCATATGTAAAAACCTTGTGCATAATTGCATGATTGAATCAGGCACAAGTACTTCTGTTATGCTAAAGAAAATAGTTGATGTCCTAGGACTGAAGTACAACCCTTTATCCAAAGGAGTCTTGCAATTTGATGGCTTAATTTTAACCACCTTAGGAGTCATCAAAGATCTTGCGTTAACCCTCTATGCATGTCCAAGCCTAATGATAACTCAAGATGTGTCAACTATTGACCTACCTCCTTTGTTTTCCCTATGTTTTTCAAGAGAGTTTACTGCTAAAGTGGGTGGTTACTTGTCTTTTGATATATGTTACTCAAGACAAGTTATGGTACCCAGTTTACCATACAAGCTAAGTAAATTTTTTCCTATCATGTTGAGTCGTATTACCCATCCCCTCTCCAAACTAATTATCTAATCCAAGAAATCCAAGAATACGTTTATGAAGAGTAGCCTCTTGCTCCTCCTCTACCTGACTTAGTGTTGGATGCATGGGCAGAAAGACATCAAAAATTTGATCCATATGTTGAGGAGATTGAACCTTTTGAAAATAGACTTGGAACTTATTGCATCCTTGAAGAAGAATTTGTGCTACTGCAAGTGCTCAAGAAAAATGAACAAAATTCTAGGTAATGGAAGCTATATTTTGATGGCTCTAGAAGTAGAAATGACGCATGCACAGGAGTTGTTCTCATTTCTCCTCAAGATGAGAAGTTCTTCTTCACACACAAGGTGTAATTTACATGCTCCAACAATGTGGTTGAGTATGAGGCACTGGTACATGGTATTTTAATTGTGGAAAATAAGGGATCAATGCACTACAGATCTTTAGGGACACATAACTGGTTATCCACTAGGTTACCAACAAGTGAAAAACAAAGAATAATCTCATCAAAGCTTATAAACATAGATTTTGAGACCTCCTTGATAGATTTAATGCTATGAATCTGTAGGTGATGCTGCGTAAAATAAACAAAGAAGATGATCAGATGGCCACACTTGGTTCAAAATTCTCCCTAGCTGAAGACTTTGTCAAAGGGAACACACAACACATCAAAATGGTGATTAGACCATCCATTCTAGACAACAACATTAGCTGGAAATTGTTTGATAGTGATGTGTAGATTTTCTAGTTCATCCAGAATGAAGCTGAGTTCTCATCAAGCATACAAGATGACTTGTATGATAGCTATGGTGACCAAGTGATCTAGCTAAAGACAAACAAGTTGCGTAAAGGACTAGTCACCTTAGAGAAAATATTTATCCTTGATCATGAGTTCAAGGGTAAAGAAAATTATATGCACATGGCACAAGAAGTCTGCTCCCCGGTTACTATTACGCGCGGAAAGGAATTACTGCTCAGGAAATCTTACACGTATGATGAAAAGTAGGCATTCATCTCTCTCTGCCAAAAATACAGTGATATATTTTCATGGGAGTATGAATACCTCAAAGGTTGTGATCCAAGTGCTACTCAACATTTATTGACCTTGATCCTAGTATCAAACCCATTAGACAAAAATAACAACCAGTTAATCTTAAGATAGAGCCTATTATGAGGAAATATTTTTCTAAACTCATTGAGGCAAATATCATATTTCCAATGAAATACTCTATGTGGGTTGCGAATCTAGTTCTAATATGTAAGAAGAACAGTGAAATCAGACTTTGTGTTGATTTTAGAGATTTGAACAAGGTTTCCTTGAAGGATCGTTATCCTTTTCCTTTACAGAGCAGATTGTGCAGACTCTGGCTAATGCACAAAGGTTCTCCATGCTAGATGGCTACTCTCACTTCAATGTGATCCTGGTCAAGGAAGAGAATCAGTTCAAAATGGTGTTTACAACCAAGTGGGGAACATATGATTATCAAATGATGCCCTTTAGTCTTTCAAACGTAGGCGTAACATTCTAGTGCACCATGGATATTTCCTTCAAAGGATACATCAACAAGTTCATCTTGGTTTACCTAGATGACATTCCAGTCTTCTCAAAGTAGGGTGCATTTCATATGGCACATATGGAGAAAGTATTTGAGAGGTGCAGAAAGTTTGGGGTATTCCTTAACCCTAAAAAGTGTAATTTTACAATGGCTTAGGGAAAACTACTGGGCCATTTGGTTTAAAAGGATGGCATCACAATCAATCCTGAGCGTGTTTCAGCCATCTTGGATCTTTCCCTACTGGCGTACAAGAAAGCCTTACAACCCTTCCTTGGAAAAATCAATTTTGTTAGGCACTTTATCTATAACTTTGTAGGACTGGTAAGGCCCATCACCCTAATGCTCAAGAAGTACACAAGCTTTAGATGGATAGTAGAAGGAAGAGAGAACAAGGAAGAGAGAACTTCAACAAGATCAAGCAAGAAACTATTTGCATGCCAAAACTCATCAACCCATATTATTCAAGGGACTTCATCATTTATGCTTATGGTGCTGATGCAAGTGTTACTACTGTTTTGACACAATAAAATGAACAAGGACTAGAAAAATAAATGGATTTCTTTAGTCAGAAACTTAAGGATTATAAAGTGAAATACATTCACATGGAAAAATAGGTCTATGCCATCATGTGTGTACTTAATAAGTTCAAGAGTATGCTCGCCACTAATCATATTAAGCCGCTAGTCTCTCACCATAGCGTCAAAGACTTCATCATGGGGGCAGAAATTAGTGAGAAAAGAGGAAGATGGGTAACCAAAATCATGGAGTATGATGTGACTATCAAGGCCACAAACTTGGTAAGAGGTAGCACGCTCTGTAAGAAACTTGTTGAGGATGCACAGAATGAACTTGAGGCTTCATTATTTCTAGATGAAGATATCCCATGTGCAGAACTTGAACAAATTATAGATCCTAGCATGCGTGACTAGATAAAGGACATGATCATACTTCTTTCTGAGGGTGGTTACCCTCCTAGATTAAACAAAGTAAAGAGAAGACATATGAGGCTACAATATATTCCTTATGTTCTGATTGATGGCCTTCTCTTCGAGAATAATCTTGATAATGTGTTGTTAAGGTTTATTGATGGCCCGTAGGTTGAAAAAGTGTTAGAAAAATTTCACGATGGATTCTCTGGTGGACACTTCTATGCCAAGACTACAACAATGAAGATCATAATGATAAGACTATTTTGGCCTACCCTATTTATTGTCGCATACAAGTGGATCAAAATCTTGTGCAATGGGGTCTTGAATTCATAGGCATGATCAATCCTCCTTTAAGTGCTGGCCACAAGTTGGTGCTGATAGCTACGGACTACTTCACTAGATGGAAAGAATTTGTCGCGCTCAAGGAATAAATTGAGTCAGTCATCCTTGAATTTCTTGAAGGCATTGTAACAAGGTTTGGCGTGCATCAAACAATCATTTCAGATAATGTAAAATCCTTCCTTGGTACTAAAATCACTGATTGGGCTCTTAGTCTTGGTATATATAGTTGAAGACTTCTTCCAACTATTATCCTCAAGGAAATGGTCTAGAATAATCTACAAATAAGAACCTAATCAGAATCATGAAGCGCACAATGAGCATTAGCCAAAGACAATGGCATACAAAGGTCTCACGTGCACTTTGAGAAGAAAAAATCACAGTGAAAAAGGAAATAGGAAGTTTTCCGTACAAGCTTGTCTTGGCAAGGACGATACACTTCCTTTGATACTTGAGTTGAATTCATTAGTAATTGCCCAACATCTGGAATTCAAAGGCATGGAATAGAGAGAAATCATAATAGCAGAGCTGGTCAAACTTGAAGAATAAAAGAAATCTATCGTGATCAAGATAGAACAACATCAAAAATTAATAAAGAAGTGGTTTAACAGAAAGGCTAGGCCACAAAATTTTAAAATTGGTGACTTGGTTTTGAATTGGGATGCTGATATATCTAAACCAAGGTGCCATTCAAAGTTTGATGTACTTCTAAGTGGTTCATATGTTATCAGTTCATTCAAGCAGACCAACTCTTTTGAGTTGTCTCATTTTGATGGAGGCGCACTACCAATCGCAGTCAATGGGATCTATCTTAAACCATTCCATTAAGCATGCTACATCATTTTGTATATATTAGAATAGTTTCCATTCCCCCAAGTGCACTGTGTGCGCTCTTTTGTTGCTTCTAGGATAACAATCATATTCCAACAATCTTTAACAGTTCAGCAAGGTTTAGAGTTTAGAACATGTTTCAAAGTGACTTCAAGGGGTAGATATTCAAGGTTACAGATCAAAATTTCATTATTACTATTGGGCCTTGGAATATTGGCTAAGTACCAAAGGGCATGTGCACATAAGATCAATAAGGAAAATGGCGTGTAGGGAGAAGCACATATGACATAAAGGTTTAAGAAGGGTTTAGGAGAAACTAGGTCATGCACGGAAGGAAAATCCTTCAGTTCAAAGGAATTATACATATTCGACATTCTGGAGGCACTTGAAGAAATACCTAACCTAACTAGGCATGCTGAATGGATAAGGTGCCATCTTGGAACCTTGAAGGTCAAGGAAAGGATATTCTATACAGGGAATATTCCTGGAAGACATCATTGAAGAGAGTGGAGGGCTTGCAAAGGGATAAACATTCACCATTAGAGGACCACATTGAAACTTGGCATGCGATTTTCCCAGGAGGGAAGGCATGGCGGTGGGTGCTGATCTTATAAAAAGAGATGCTCAGAAGCAATAAAAAGAAGAAAAGGGGAGAAGAGAATGCATAAAGAGTAAAATGCTGTAGTAATGCTAGGGCTTAGAGAACTTAGTGCTAATGGTTATAAAGTATTTACTAAGCCTCTGTATGGCACTAAGGTCTATAACTGGGGTTAAAATGGAAGGGCATAACAAGGATCTCATGCTAGGAGATATCTGTGGGGGTTGGGTCTCTAATATTTAAAATGTATGGTCTATGATGACTTCCTTTGAATGTAACATGGCTACCAATGAATATATATATATATATATATATATATATATATATATATATATATATATATATATATATATATATATATATATATATATATATATATAAGGGTTTTTTCTATATATCATGTCTAAGGGTGCAAACCCTTATGTTATATGAATATCATGGTTCAGATATGGTTTATTATGCTTTTTACATTGTTATTAAGTTTATGTAATGCATTGTTATATGGATCTGTAAGCTGCCCCTTTTTCTTCTTTTTTTAACTAAATGTTTGTATTTATCATTCTGAAAATCATCCTCATTTAATGGAAAAAAATTCTCACAATGATCACATTAAGAACGTGCTCAACACCCGTGTGTGCCTCTGGTGAGTGCCCAGCACCCGCTGGGTTATAGGCTGACACGCTTGGGGGTAGAAAGTAATATTGAGGGTAGATAAAAATGACTACATCTTGGTTCCATTTCCAAGACCTCTTTTCAAAGTTGTTGTGAGAATGATTCGTGATGATAGAGTGCTCGACCTTGGAAAATGTTGAAGCATGGTTTAAGAGTGTAGAGGATGAGTTTTCTCAGAGATTTAGTACTAGACCTAAGTTTGATGCACATAAATGGGTAGAAGAGCACCTATATCATTAGCTATATAAGACCTTAGTTTGCTACTAGATCAAACTAAGGTCAAGCTGTATGGATGGATTTCGACGTATGCATCTAGATCAAGCTGGTACTATAGATATTCTCATGTGGACCAAAGATGAGTTTCAGAGGTTACATGATGCTGATATGGCTTAGACACATGTTGTTGATCATTGGCAAAGAAGAGTGCTGAATAATTATACCATGGAATACATGTCATTTCTATGTATTCTTGTTTGGAGGTTGCTGGGTTTGAGTTCTTAAGGGAGCCTAGAGGGCCGTTTCTTGCATGTGATATACCCTTAGTTAAAAAGATCCTGATCATCACACTAAGTTTGGAAAAATTTCCTATGGTCAGGCTAAGATTCTTCTAAGTGCTGGGTGAGGAAGCTAGGGTGGAGGAAGATGATGGCCAACCTTGTGGCTAAAAAGGAGAGGGAAGAGAGACAACTCAAGTATAATGAAGCTCATGGGAAAGGGAGGTAGTTAGACAATGGTGAAGTTACAAGAGTGATGGATTTATGGATGAAGACGTTGTAGGAAGGAATTGAGGTTCACACAAAGGACATGGAGCCCGAGCAATATGTGCTACCCCATCTTGACAAGCACATGAGAGAGACCCCTTTAGCTTCTGATGAGAGCTCGTCACTTGGAGAAATGAGAGCCATCGACGGGCATCTGAACCCACCTAGTGACTTACCCCTGGTGCTTAGTTTTCCAAATCCAGAGATAAGTATTTCTAACCCAGTTGGTATTGGTGGAAGTGAATGATCAACACCAAGGAGGTATAAATTTTCATTTGGCACATCTATGGCTACACAATCATTTGCTCTGTTTGGAGGTATATTGTCTGGAACAAAATTTGGGTAAAGTATGGGTACAAAAAGCTTGGGTATTACATCTAGAAGTGGTACGAGACACACATATGGTAGTAGTACAATATCATAAACTATTGGCATGCAGTTTGGTGTGACGGTGGGGACACCAGGCGTAACCATTTTAGGACCTTTACCAGCTATGGGAGGTGGATTTGGTGGAATAGGAACTAGTGGACCTGGAGAATCTTGAGGATCTGGAGGATTCAGAGGAACATGCACTGGTGGATTTGGTGGTGGATTAGGTGGACACGGGCCTCAACATTGGTGGGATTCAAGGTTCTGGATCAGGTGGATTCTATAGAGCATGTACACAAGTGTGAGATGCTATGGTGTGTGAAGGGGATCACTACCTCAAAATGAAAGGCAAGTTAGTTTGCAACAACATTGCAAGGATGCACGCATAGTTGGTACCAAAAGTATGAACCCTACCAGACAGTGGTAGATTACACCGCACTGCAGAATGCCTTCTTAGCTGAATTTCATTTCCCTAAGTTTGAGAAGAAGAGCATTATCATGCTGAAGGAGATTCAACAAGGTATGATAGAGAGTGTACGAGAATATGATGTGCATTTTAAGAATCTTTTATCAAAATTGTCTTATGATATTCATCCTTCACAACATGCTTAGTGGTTTGTTAGAGGGTTGATAACACCTTTTAGGAGAGTACTTTCACAGACCCGCGTGAGGCCTTGGAGGCTACCCTACACATTGAGGCTATTAGAAGTGTGGATGCCGGTGTTAGCCCTTTTTTTTAAGCACAAATTGTTGCCATGGAAAAACAACTGGAGAAGCTATCTGCGAACTCGGTGCATGAGACTCGCAGTGGCTTATGGTGTATATATTGTGAGGTAGAGGGGCATACCAAGGATAACCACCCTTGGAGATTGGCACGCGCCATGATAGTGGACTGTGAGATTTTTCATGAAGATTATGATGCAAGTAGGTGTCCACTACTGTAGTGTGCAATCCATAAGAATTTGTCTTGCTATTGCAAGATTTTCACCTCTACTACTCATGACACCAAGGATTGTAGATTGATTGACTAGATACATGATGCCATTGATATTGGTGTGTGCCAAACCAACCTCGTAAGTAGTTCTAAGGATGATTATCATCACTATGAAGGGTGTGTGGATGGAGGGGCACATGGAAGAGGTTTCTGAGAAGGTTTTTGTGGTCATGGAAATCGTAGAGGAAGAAGTGAGTTCCCGTGTGGAACTTGTTATAATTGTGGATCTACAGAGCACTATAAGTGTGAATGCCTTGATATGTTTCAATGCTCTTGGTGTGGAAAGAAGTGTAAGTATAAGGAGTTCCCAGAGATATTTAAACATATGAGCTAACAACACTAAAAGGAAAAAGGAACTAGAATGGTAAGCATAAAGAAGGATGGCTTGTAATGGATGTCAGGGGTGGCGCGTGAGTTAGAACTAGAGTTTGTACTGGTGATGACGTGAGATAAATTTTCATGTGACAGGGAGACACCAAGGCAGAAGCTATTGATTACTAGAGAAAAGGTGGTGTATGGTAAGTATCAAAAACATACTCATCAGAAAATGGTGTATTAAGAGACCATGGATGTAATTTGAAGCATATAAGGAGAAATTCAGTGCCTAAAGGAGCAGTCATGATAGTTAGAACAAAGGAAGAGCACTGAGGCTCCACAGAAGGATCTTGATGAGGTTAGGGAAGTATGCAAAATGTTGAGGTAGGAGAATATCATTCCTTTGCTAGGGGAATGGATATGGGAAAAAGTACCACACGTCAAAGAGAAATGCCAGAGGTAGGTTTTGCATTCTAACCTTCCCCCCACAACCTTGACTATGATAAGGAGATTAATTTCAATGTAGTTGTGGATGGGTTGATCCTAAGCAACATTATGATTGACATGGGCGTGGAAGTCAATGTTATCACCCTGGACACCTGGAACCAAATGAGAAGGACCCCATTACAAACATCTTCAAATGTGTTGTA
The DNA here is from genome assembly GCA_019776745.2 of Taxus chinensis. Classification (NCBI taxonomy): domain Eukaryota; kingdom Viridiplantae; phylum Streptophyta; class Pinopsida; order Cupressales; family Taxaceae; genus Taxus; species Taxus chinensis. Next base: position 314,073,870 of record CM034151.1, on the reverse strand, counting down.
TATGGCCAACAAAACAAAGGCGATGCCCATTGGTGTCTTGAAGGATGCTACTATCACTATCTAAGGGGTGAAATTCACTAGATATTTTGAAGTCTTGGTGCTAGCCGAGGCAAACAACTTTCCAGCATTACTTGAGGCACCCCTGGTGTTATAAGAACAATGCTAACCTATGGCTCAAGAAAGGGTACATAAGCTTTGAGAACAAGGAGGAACAAGTAATCATCTTCTTGACCAATGGGAAGTACACACCCTATACTGAGACCTTAGGAGAAGAAGTTACTGATAGGATCTATGTGCGCTCTATCAGGGATCTTGAGGTGGTTAATCCTATAGAAGGAGTTATTTAGTTCAAAGACACCCAATCTATGAGTGATACCACAAGTGTAGCATGCGATAATAGGGCGCACAAGACTTATGAATTAATTGGGAAGTAATTGAGAGGCTCTGTTACAAGGGTATTAATGGCGCACTTAGTCAAGCACCTAGGAGGAAAGAAGTTGCATAGCTATTATAGAGGAGCTAACCTTGATATTTTCTTATGAGAAATGGAGACCTAATGGAAAAGTGAGATTGAAAGAAGAAGGATGCTCAGCTATAACTTTATTGGGACTGCAAAACATGTTGGTGGGTGACACATCCTAATAGGCTTCATAGAGTGGCACAAAGTAAGAATCACATTCTCTGTTAGGTTTTCCAGGAGAAATGCACACACTGTCATACAAGACTATCATGGGAAGGAACCCACCTTGTTTCATATCCAAGCATGTGAGAAGGCCTGGATGAGAAGGTGTACATAAGTTTTTCTTCCTTCTTTATGGGTACATAAGTTATACTCCAATTTACAAGGTTGTGTGACACATGGTATATTCACTCAGAGATGTGTTGTTAGACATGAAATTGGCAAGAGTTGATGACTGACCTCCTTTAAGATTTTGAATATCGGAGAACCAAGCCATTGGCGGATAAGGTGTTGGAGGTTGTAAAGTGCCTAACAATTGGAGATAATGCCATGAGTAGAAGGATAGAATACTAGAGTTATTAGGTGGACTCGGTTTGGAAGCGTGCACTTTGATGAGGAAGAATCAGAAGAGATGACAACTTGAGTGCACATGCATGGAGAAAGAGAAGGGAAAAATGGTCTATATGATAGATGATGAAGAGGTGGAGAATTTGGATGTTAACCATACTAAAGGTATGCATGTAAAGTTTATGGATAGTACTGATGAGCAAGCATGCACCTATCATGAACCCCTGCAAAAATAATAGAAGTTAATGATTAGTTTAGAAACGAAAGGTGATCAGGCTATGCTAGGTGGAGTCAGAAGACTGAAAAGGCATGTTTCAAAAAGCATTGACTTATTGCGTCACCATATTAAAACTTATTCCCACACAGGTACCATGAGGTTGGACAGATGTCCATCACTGCTTTATGGACTCCAAAATCAATTCTAAAGTGAACATCTGTGGGAAACTCAAAAGAGACCTTATTGGTTAGGACCTATATATACACGTCTCGGTCAAGGAGGAGATAGAAAAGATGATTCAAGCATCAGGCATCAGTTACAAGCACTGGATGGGATCAGAATGGTTAATCCCCATGTTCATCAACATTCAGAAGGATGGGACGTAGATTACTGAGGCCCTTTCTATAGGAGTAAGCCTGAAGCCTTGTACTGAGTAAATAAGGAAACATTTCCATTTAGCCTAGGAATTTCCTTTAATGGATTTCCTTTCTTTGTTGTTTCCCCTTTTCATTGTTTGTTCCCTCTATCTTTTTGTTGTTTTGTGCATGTTATGCACTGGTAGCCACTTATTTTTTTCAATTTTTTTCTATGCGTAGAGGATGGCGCATTTGATTTTAGTGTGGGGTGGAGTAATACGACAAGTAATAAAAGTTGGTAGTGGAAGCTATGTTTCGATGACCTAGGTTGAAGGACCAAAAGTGCGTAGTTTGGAAGAGCATGCAAGTAGAAAAGGTGAACATAAGGATTTTGGTGTCAGGAGAGGTTTATAAAGACCTTGCATACAAGGATGAGAAGCATAGGAACAACATGAGGTAGGCAATGTCAAAAATTAGGATAAGGACAGAAGAAGTGCCTTCGGCATTGCTGCAAGTGTGCATGTAAGGATCTTTGGCCATGTAAGGATTTTTGTGCACTCTAGAAGGTTATAGAAGTTTTTTGTGTACAGGATTGGGCACTGGGTGTAAAAGCACTAAAGGTTGGCTTATGATGAAAAATCCACCTTTATTGTAAAGATACGAGGGTAGGTGGCATTACATTTATTGTGGAAAACAAGCAAAAACTATAAGTAAGAGGTCGGGATACATTATTGTTACATTGTATTTGTGATATCAAAGGGCTATTGCGAATTAGGGAATCCTTGAGAAAAGTTACGTGAAAGAAGGTTATGAAGATCTGAGTGCATAAAAAGTTTTATTAATGAACTAGGGTGGAAAAACAATACACAGGTGTAAGGGAAAGGGTTGTTGGAGTTTTTGAAAACTGCAAGAGAATACGCCATGTTGTGGAAGGAAGGTTTTTTCTACGTTATGGTTCCACAACTAGGGCACATGATTGAAGGGATTTTTTGTGTATGAGTAGAACTAAAAAAGTTGAGCAGAGCCAAAATTAGAAGGAAGAAATAATTTTTAATAACCTGACAGGAGAAATGGCACCAAGGAAAGTAACCATTGTTTCACCAAAGAAGGGTAAGGGAAAAGGAAAGCAAGCTGTTTCCACTAGTTTCAACAAGGAATGGTATGCAAAGATGCAATACCCAGATGGCATATTACTTAGAAAGGAAAGGGTGTCACATGTGAGAAAAATGGCCATTACGATTACAACCATTAAACAAGCACCAAAGAAAAAGAGATGGCACTAGAAATGGTTAGACCTATAGATAAGAGGAAACCAAATGGAATGCCCATCTACAAAAATGAAATAGAAGTGAAGATGGAGACGATCAGGTTATTGCAACTCTATGAGCTGCCCTATTTTGAAAAACCCGAGTGGTTGTACCAATGGCTAGTGTTGCACATGCATGAAGACCATTTCTACTTCGCACGATGAAGGATGATAATAACTCCTAGAAAAGACCCTACCGCAAGAAAGAGGGCCGTGCCAAGGAAGAGGGAGAGAGAGGAGGCTCTTGAGAAAAAGGCACCAAGTATGCAAACATTGCAATATGTAGGCGTGTAGGAGTTGAGTGCAAAACCAAACACCTATGCATGGAGAAAGAAGTCCCTCGTAAAGGAAAAATAAAAGACACCTGAAGAGGAGGTGCAAGTGCAAGAAAAGCCCCCTGAAAAAGAAGAATCTCTAGTAAGGAAGGAGTCACCTGCTAAAGAAGATAAGGAAGAACCTCCTATACTAGAATCACCAGTTAGGAAGAAGTAGAAAATGTAGATTCAGAATAAATGGAGAGCCTAGAAGCTTACAAGGGAAACGAGGATGATGATGAGTGCGAAGAGGCTCAGGACCATCTCCTGTACGATATACATGACTCAAAGGATTAAGAGGATGAAGAGTAGGATTAGGGCAAAGAAGGCACTCATGACAAGGGGGGAACTGAGGAAGTAAACACCAAGGATCAAAGGAATCCAAGCCTAACCAAGAAGCAGATAGAAGATGCCGCAGAAAGGGAGGTATCAGGTATAATAAAGGACTTGGTGGAATAGGAGGTGTAGCACAACACTAATGAAGTATTGAGGAGATAGAGGAGGAGAGTGTTGAGAAGTAATATGGAAGCATGGATGGGGATCCTAGCCTAGCGGTAAGCTTTCCTAAGATAGAAAACATAGGAAGAAAAGGTGTGGTAGTGGTGCAGGAGCAAGAAATGGGTTATATCAATGATCCAAATATGGTACCGCATGTGTGTTTCCAAAGTACCGTGCCTTCCAAACAACTCTTTGTATGGTCTTCATTTGAAGAAGAGGGTGCATATCCTCGTATAAGAAAGATGCTATCCTGGGATTTTGAGTCCCATATTGATGAGCTGGATTTCGAAGTCAGCCAAAAAGCACTGATGAAGATACCATAATCTAAGGGAGTGAACCCTCTGGTGAATCCTCAATAGTTATCTGATGAGAAAGTCTGTAACACACTCAACAAGGTGTTGGTGGAGGTTGAGGAAAGTATATTTTGGAGGAATGACAGAGTAAGGGTCATGGAGGAATAATTGGAGAATAAGAATGAAGAAATCATTGAGAAAATAAAGGATTTGAAGCAAGAGGAGCTGATTAGAGCACAATTAAGGTGTAAATTGAGGGAGGAGAAGGTGAAGGTGTGCGAGGTGTACAAGAAGATTGAGATGATTAAAAATTCCATAATCTTGAAGCACCCAGACCTGGCCCCACATGAGAATAAATATGAGTCAACCTTGTAATTCTTGGAAGACTTAATTTGCATCCTCACCATGGAAAGGTGGCCGCTTACATTGGAATCATTAGAAGAGGCATTGGTGTGCCAGAAGGAGGAAAACAAATTGAAGATTGGGGAAACAGTCACTTGGTATCCACTGTGAAGACCACCACACAAATGGATGAGGCCATGTATTATAATTGTGCTTATAGAGATAAGGTAACAAGCATACTAGTTGCTACACATGAGGCGTGTCTAAAAGAATTCTAAGAGAAGATCAAAGGAAACAAGGTAGAGTGGGATATAATCCTAGCTGAGGTAAAGAAGAAGATTGAAGCAATCAAAGCCTTGTGGGGTTCGATTAAGAACCAGCTTAAGGAGCTGTATTCCTCGATGACCCGTAGAATGAACGTGTTGGATGACCTTCGAAAGTAGCTAGAAGGAATTATATATACACTGAATGCTAAAGGTGATGAATTGAGCTTTGAGGAGGTGAGTGCTCTAGTGGGTTACCTACTTCATTAGGTATAGGGTGAAGTGGGTGCCTGGGAGAATATTGAGGTGACAAATAGGAAGGAGTTCCCACTCCTCTTGCAATAGTAGAAAGTTCTTCAATTCTTCCATTCTTCCATTCTTCCATTCTTCATTCAAATTTTCTGGGTCCCTCGATTCTTTATTCTTTGAAGAAGTAGTATGTTTCCAAGGACAGAGAACAAGCTTAGTGTGGGGCGATTTTGGGCCTTGGAATGTTGGCTAAGTACCAAAGGGCACACATGCACATGACATATAAGGAGAAGGGCACATAGGGAGAAGCACCCAAGAAAAAAAGGTTTAAGAAGGGTTTAGGAGAAACTAGGGTGCATGCAGAAGGTAGAACCTTGGGTTAAAAGGACTTATCCATATTTGGCATTCTCGAGGCACTTGAGGAAATACGTGACCTAACTAGGTGTGCTTAGTGGATGAGGTGCTAGCCTGGAACCTTAAAGGTCAAGGAAAGGATATCCCACACAGGGAATATTCCCGCAAGACGTCATTGGAGAGAGTGGAGGGCTTAGAAAGGGATAAGCATTCACCATTGGAGTACCACATTGAAACTTGGCATGTGATCTACCTAGGAGGGAAGGTATGGTGGTGGGTGCTGATCCTATAAAAAGAGTTGCTCAGAAGCAAGAAAAATAAGAAAATGAGAGAAGAGAATGCATAGAGAGTAAAATGCTACAGTAATGCTAGGGCTTAGAGAACTTAGTGCTGAGGATTCTAAAGGATGTAATAAGCCTTTGTATGGCACTAAGGTCTGTAATTGGGGTTAAAATGGAAGGGCATAGCTAGGATCTCATGCTAGGAAAGATCTGCAGGGGTTGGGTCTTTGATATTTAATATGTATGGTCTGTGATGACCTCTTTTTAAAATGTAATATGGCTACCAATGAATATATATAAGGGTTCATTATTAATATCATGTATAAGGGTGCAAACCCACATGTTATATGATTGTCATGGTTCATATCTGGTTTATTATGCTTTTTACATTATTATTTAGTTTTTGTAATGCATTGATATATGGATATGTAAGCTGCCCCTTTCACTTCTCTTATAACTAAATGTTTTTACTTATCATTTTGCAAATCACCCTCCTTCAATGGAAAAACCTTCTCACAATGCTCATATAAAGGAGATTCTCGGTACCTGTGTGTGCCTCAGGTGAGCACCCATTTCCCACTAGGTGATAGGATGACACACTTGTTGGTAGAAAGTAATATTGAGGGTAGATAAAAATGAATACAATTACTTAGCAGATTTCATGCCCAATGGATGCTCTAGGATACTGATCTCCTTCATCTAGTAGGCAGATGGCTTTTAAAGTTTCCAAACTATTATCCAAAACAACTTTCCTAGTTATTTGGATAACATACATCCCCATTTTGGCTCTGAAGGTTCTACATTGCAGGTTACACACACTTTAATTATCTCCTTGGCACATTTCATTTGTAGCATTCCTTACGCACTCATGCATGTTCCGCCTTTCTCCTTTACTTTCCTCATTTCTTTATCCTTTTCCTCATTTTCCCCCTTGCGCACACTCCTTACACACTCATCCTTTCTTACCAATAGTTTATGCACCCTAAGTGCAGACCCTAGAATTGCTTCCAAATTAGCTAAATCCTTGGCACTTTCGCGTGCCCCACACATTACTTTGTAATGATTGCGCCTTGACAATACGTTCCTATGGCAGGTGTTTGTCACATTCCTCCCACTCACATTGCATTTACACACACCTTCCCTTTGTTCTCCTTCCATGCCTCACTCTTCCGCACACCTACCTTTACGCCTTCTTCTGTACCCTCTTGTGCCATGTGGTATGTGTCAGAGCTTGAGTGTGCTACACATAATCAATCAAAGTGTGCCAATAAGGCACCGAATCCTTGCAACAAACCAATTAGTGACACGTGGTAAAAATGACAAAGTACTTACACAGTTGGCTGACTTTGCAGTCAATCAGCACGCACTTCATGTCTTGCGTGTTCAGATAGCTCTCACATCCTTTGATGGCCGTATCTTTTTCTACAGGGCTATGACACATGTCCGCCCAGTCTCATTTGAAATTTGTTAATGTGGGCTACACTCTAGGCTGTTCAAATTAAAATTTTAGCAATATATGGTAGGCAAGAAGATGAAAAATATCTTTCACACCATTCATGAGCAGATCTGATTGCTCCAACCACCTGATTTGACATGGATTTTGCTTCCTTCCTTCTCCTACACACCATAGAGACTCGGGGAAGTGTATTTGACAGATATGCAGATAGATTTGTAGGCATTGAATGCTTCATGTAGGTGGTTATGTTTCAAATTTGAGTTTCTCCCCCTCTCCTCTTTTTCCTTGATCTATAAATGTAAGAGATTGGCTCATTGTAAAGGGTTGAACATTTTTGGATCTACTAACATTTGCTAAGGACTCCATATTTCTGCATTTTAAGTCGCAAACCTCTAGATCTGGTTCATGCATGTGGATATTGGCCTTCAGATGCCATTGTAATTGACTATGCATACCTGGAAGTAATAGAAGCATTGTTTTGTGTCTATTCTCTACCTTAACATGCCTATATTCTTCTTCCTTGCCTCTCTTTTTCCTTGTGTGATTGCTGTGTCACTTTAAATCTCTTACAACTCCATTTTTGTGTTGTGTTTCATGAAATCGATTATGTAAATGCATTCTGGTCCATGCTATGCATGCTTAGCCTCCCTTAATTCCTTTACCTTCATTTTTGATAAGAACATGTAGTGTTCATCCCCCTTTTTCTAGTGCTATCATCTTCCTTAGTGTAGTTTTCCATTTTCATGTTATCCTTCTATCCCTGGTCCCTTGGCATGGTTAGCTTAGTTTTCCTTTCCAACATTAGTAGTAGCAGTAACAATAGAAATAGGTAGAGGAACCGACCTACTCCAGAGGTCTGTCTCAAGTACGCAAGGTTCCATACTTGGAGATAATCCCATTGTTGACTCAAAGAAGTCGACCCTAAAAAATATGAGAAATGGGTTTAGGTTTGAATAACCAATAATAAATATCAACAATGCAACATAGAGTCGAAAAAGAAGACAATCAATTATGCCCATAATGTGTTCCACAATGATGATTTAGTAGATACAAATTCCCCCAAGTGCCAAAATTGATGGAATGCATAGGAATAGATTAGAATGGAGGATCAGAGTAGGGAACTCCTAATTATACTCTTGTGGGATCCATTTTGTAAATTATATGAGAGAAGTTTACCTAATAAAAGTTATATCATAAAGGAAAAACAATTGTGACTTGCCCTAAACAGAGTTAAGAAAATTCTGAGGAAGAAAGTGGAGTGATAGTCGCAAAATTGGAATGATCACTAGGGTAGTAGATAAAGGTATGAATATATCAAGATTGTGTTAAAATGTTGAAATATCCACTTTAAGGTTTTTCAATTGTAGAATTTCTATGATAAGTGAATGTTTGTTCAAAAAGTTTTATGATTTTTTGTTTTTTTGGAAGTTTGAAATATATGAATTTTTTTAATATTTTTGCTAGTTTTTGAAAAATTTGAAATAAATTTAAAAATAAATGTAAAAAACCTAAATACAGAATAAAAAGGAAAACATACCATGACTTATTTAATAAGCTAGGAAGAAAACAAAATACTTGCAAGTGACAAAAAGACATGAGACACACATTACAAAAAACCCAATATGAATAGGAATGAACGACACCAAAGTTATATGTGAACTAAGATGCCAAGGATTTTTCTACAATCGGTCTACAACAATGGTAAACATAGTAGAACAACATAACAAACTAAAGGAAGTAAACACATTATCACAATGTTGACAAACTGCAACAATACAACACAATTTGCAATAACGACATCTAATGAAACTCCAAATGTGTTCCACATTGAAGAACTAGATAGATATGAATTCCCTCGAGTGATAGCTTAGAATGTGAGAGGATTGAATCTAATCGAAGAGCGGATTAGGAATCCAAAAGATAATCTTGTCAGATCCCATTAAAGGTTGATTTGTATTGGATTAAAAATGTGAAATCCAAGTGTTCCCCAAGCAAAATTATATTGCAAAAGGGTAAATGATTGTTTTTCTTGAGCATAGATATACACCAAGGGCAAGAAAAGTGATTATCGAAAGATGATCTAGAATGATCATAATGAACGCTGTCAAGTGTCAAAATTGTTAATCTGTGTTATCTAGTTGCTGAAAGTTGTTCAAACATTATTTGAATGTTTTGAATTTGATAGTTTTATACTGGTTTTGGTTTTTGGAATAATTTTATATTGTTTTTTTATTTTTGAACAATTTTATAATGTTTTTTAATTTTGTGAAACATTTTTGAATGTTTTTGATATTTTAAAACTCTGTAAAGGGGTGTATTGCTTGAAAATGTGTGTAAATAATTGGAATTATTCCATTACATCAACATAAATGTAGATGATAAAATGATAGGGTTTTTCACTCCGCTCGTGATTCCACACAACTAGGAAGATAACAGGGCTCATCACCAAATGCCAAGAAGGACGAGATAACAAGGTGAATAATGATATGAAAGTGAAGATGATGGATATGAAGAAACAATGTGTAACGATGATTAAAATGAGAAATATGTAACTTATCTCCAGCCAATATTATCTAATTGATTCCAAGATGATTCCACTTTATAGGTTTTGGCTTGACTTAGATCCATAAATGGCCTACTGATTGACAAGATCTAGTCGAAGGAACTATTGTCTCTCTTTAACATAAACTACTTGGGATGTTTTTGATTAAGAACTTTTTGGTTAAGATATCTAAAGGCTTTATTGGTTAATTGTTTTTGTTTGTTTTTAGAAGGAACCCCCTACATCTTGCCCCATACCACTAGTAAGAGGCAAGGGATCAACACTGAAGAGAGAATGTAGGTGAGTAATGACATATTTCTCCATTCCCAGTCTTATACTACTACTGAGAAGTATGGGCTTAGCACTAAATACTGTGAAGGATGAAAGGTGTAATTATTTTATAGTTTTTTATATTTTTAGATTGATTTTGCTTTGTGTGTCAATAATGTGCTTCTTGGGAAGTAACATTCCTCCCCCAAGTCTCAGCCTTATACAACTAGTAGGACACAAGGGTTCAACATTATAGAATGAAATGGGCAATAAAAAAGGATTAGGTAAATAAGTTTTTGCTATCTATTAAAGAGAGATTATTTTGAAAGGAGGAATTATCATCAGTAAGCTTCGAGGAAAAATCATAAGTAAAAAGATATGAAATGGTAGAAACCATAACAAGATGAGTCACACATGTCCAATAGGAACAAGGTTAACCTATGCCATGATAGGTGAAGAATGTTCATATATGATCATTGTATGATTAAGATATATTCCAATAGATAGAATGCTTAACATTATTCATACTCACTTTTATACTTTTGATTTGCAAACACTACTTTAAGGAACAATTAAATATGGAGGATTTTATTTTTATGATTTTTAAATTTTCTAAAATTTGGAAGATGAGGGTTTGAGATGAAATCAACAAGAAAGAGGTCCATGTTTATTAAATTTGAATCATCCTGAAATACAAGACTTGGGCCAACAAGGTCCATGTTAAGAGAGAGAATTAAAAGATTTGATAAGTCCTAAAATATGAGACTTGTAAATTTGAAGATTCGATATGTCCCAATTTATGAGACTTGGGTGGACAAGGTCTATGTGAAAGGAGAGAATCAAAAGATTTGATAAGTTCTAATTTACGAGACTTGGCCAGACAAGGTACGAGTTAAAGGAGAGAATCCAAAGATTTGATAAGTCCTGATTTTTGATACTTCGATAGATGAGGTCCAAGTCAAAGGAGATAATAAAAATATTCAATAGGTCCTAAAGTTCAAGACTTGGGTATACGAGATCCAAGTCAAAGGATGGAATCAAAATATTTGACAAGTCTTAAATTATGAGACATGGGCAGATGGGATCTAAGTCAAAGGATGTACGATTAGATAAGTCTTCAATGAAATACCTATGTGATATTAGAGGAGGATTGTTAAGGTGGAGAATATGTTGAGATTCATATTCATCCATGAGTGGAAGAGTGTGAGGAAAGTAGGATTGATCTCTAAATGTATATATGAGGTTCCTTATAGGTAGTAGAGAGTAAATATTCAATGTTTCTCCTTCGAGGATAGTGAGTAATTGATTTGAAGAAAGATTTATAATTAAAGCATGAAAAGGTTATATAAGTTTATTCCTAGTTATATGTACCTTGTAGAGTGTACTCATGTAGATGTCTTGAAAATTAAGAATCAACATTGATTATATGCTTGCAATATTGATCGTGTGAGGTATAATGGACATGGAAGGCTACAATTTTGCAAGTGTTCGAGCTTGTTGCGGTTGTGTTTCAACAAAAAGACTAGAGATATCAGGCATAAAATCCAATGGTGAAAGATTATAATCAAGCTCAAAATTGCTTGATGATGAACCCTCTTCTGTAGTGTCTAAAATTATAACAAGGGTTGAAAGGGAGTCTTAAAGAAAGGTTAAGATCTCATTTAATGGTGTTAGAAGGTTTCTTGAAACATGTTCAATGTATATTTGGATGAACAAAAGAAAATCTGGAGAATAAAGAGAATCATTTGGAGGGAGAGATACCTAAACTTCGTCATGATCTCATTGGATGTCAATATGTATAGAATTGGTGATGCAACCTAGAATTGTTAATTAACACCTAGTCGCATTGGCACATCACTCAGCCTAGGCCGAGTGCTCACCCGAAGCACGTAAAGGTACCGGGTCCCTCTTAAGAGTTGCAGTAGCAGAATGGTGGTATGATAAAGTAGTAAACATATAGTTTAGGAACTAATCCATCTATTCATCATTATACTTAACCAGATCTATAAGTGCTTAAAGGTAAATCATCATGAAGATAATAACATGCATTGATAAAACACATCAAACAGTGTTTTTTCAGCCAATTTCCTTTATCTATTCATCTTACCAACAATACAAAAACTTCATACAATACTAGGCATGCACACATGTTTATATTACAACTATCCAGTCGCATGTACTCGTTTTTTCCCATTCTTCAAAACATATGTTTCCATTCGTATCTCTATATATGTCTCTATCTTTTCTAAGTAATTCATTACATATATATATATAGGGTGGGGAACTAGCCCTTCACCACTTAACTCTACCAGAAATAGGTTGCATGTTAATAATAGCCACGTGCCTTCTTAAAATTATAGCCATACATGCAAGTATTCTATCTATAGATTTCTAATAGTTAACTGAAGTGATGGATCTATTCTTAACTTATGCCCATGCAAGAGTGAGTTGACACATCCTTCAAAAATCTCCATGAAGAGTGGTGCAAAAGTCTTGGCATTGCTTTGTGTGCTCCGCACGCTAATATCTAAGAACAGATCTGATCCCCAAAATCAGTTAAGTCCTTGAGAGTTTGACTCTACACCTCTACGTGTGATGCCTTCCTATACCTTGGCACTTTTTCTCCTGTGCTATTCTTCTGTGCGGACTCTGTGTGCAAGTTCAATTAAGTGCTTTCTCTGATCAACATTACCCCACACTAATCTCATTGTCACCCCAATAATGGTGATGTCCAAAACTTATACAAAGAATGGATACATAAAGAATATTTGAATAAGAATATTGAATAAGAATTTTTAAGAAGATATACACAACTAACAAAACTGTTTAGGCCTCAGGCCCCTATGTCTCATCCCGAAGTAGCAACTCTGGATATTCTTATTTGATATCTGCTTCTAGGTTCTCCCACATTGTTAGCGCTGCTCCTGCTATCTCAGGCACGTCTACAATGATGGACTGCAGCTCTTCCATGGAGAGTTTCCCTTGCTCATTTTTTATTACAAGCATTACGCTTGACATAGAGGTTTGCACCCCTTCCAGTACATCCATATTCTTAGCAATGAGCTTTCCTAGCTCCTCCAACCTCTCCTTATGTGGTGCCTGTGCTGCAGCTAGTGCCTCACACTTTCACTTTACCAGGACTAAGCGTTTAGCGCGGCCTAGGGAAGCATCCTTCATCGCCTTGTGGACCTCGTTATCCTCCTCCAATGTTTTCACCGTGATCAACGCATCTAGGGCTGTGCATATTGTTAGTGCATGATCGGCCTTCTTTAGTTCGTCATGGGTGGCTTGCAGTAGACCTTCATAAGTAGCAATCTTCCTAGCTACTGTAGCCTGCACCTTTTCTAACTTTTCCCTGGAGTCCTTAGGTTATGAGGATACACGTGCCTTCTCATCTTCCAATACTAATGTTATTATTGTCTTGAAATAATGCATTGCAAAAGGAAATTATTTTGGTACCCAGGATTCCAAATGTGGGCGTACCTTTAGAACATCATCTCCAATTTCCTCTGCCACACTAACAAAAGTGTCATATTTTCTTTTGATTAAGTCCTTTTCCTACACTAGGCATGCTATCTCCATATCTTTGGCTTTTAATTTCTCTATCAGTGCCTTGCTGGTAGTAGATTTATCTATGTTTCTTCTTACTACTTCAGAGGATACTTTGACTAGAGCATTACTCACCTACTCATCTGACATCACCATGGGTTTAATCATCATGTGGCGTGTTTCAGGTGCCTTCTTCAATCGTCTTGACACACACAATTCTTCACCGACATCAAATTCAGGCTCATCCATATGCGTGTGCATAGACCATGAGAGTTGTTTCCTTGTGTGCAGAGTCACCTTGTCCTTGTCCATGAGTGCCCATCTAAATAAATCCTTCTACTTGATGGTGCTCTGGAACCAAGCATGAACGATCAAATTTGGGTCTTCTACATCCCCCATGGCATGTGCCTTAACGTCCTCCCCTGTTCGATGGGATTGGGGTCCTCTTGGAATGGCTGCATCAAGGTTGGGAACACCATATGTATCCCCACCCTTGTCCTATGTAGCCTTTGATTGATCCCCTTATTCCCCTTCCATCTTCTCCTCCTCGTGTTGAGGCTCTTCTTCAGTTGGAGAGGGAGGTGCCTTCTCCTCAGACTCTTCTGTCTCCTCGCTCAGCCTGATTTTTCTTCGTTTCTTCTCCTCTGGCTCCTTCACCTGCAAGGTTTCTCCTTGCACCCTTGTGTGCTTAAATACCTTCTTAAATCTTTGTGAACCCTGCTCCTCCCTCGTAGCTCCTTCTCCCTGGGGAGTTGTCGCACGCTCACCCTCCTGACCAGATGGTTGCTTCCTCCTTCAAACTAGGCCGCCACTATCTTCATGTTCTTCATCCTCTTCCTCATCATCTTGCTTGGGCGCAGAGGGCCTAGGTGCCGGAATCTTCTCCATAGTATGTTTTCCCTTTGGTGGCCTTGGAAGCATGAATTCATTCTCCACATACTTTTTACTCTCCATTTTGGGCTTCTGTTGGAGGTATATTAGCACGACCCCGATATATGCAATGGAAAGTGTTTCTGGCTTAATGCTCAAGATTTTTGAGATGTTATTCTCATTGTATGCATTCCTCGCTGGATATCCATAAGTCTTTCTTAGGGTGTGATACTCACAGTCCACCTTATCTACATTAAACACCAACCTCCATGTGTTGGTGAACCGATGAACTGCAACTTGGAAGTACTATGCAGGAAATGCATATGGAAGTTTACACTAGGGGCTCCATGACCCATCTACCATTTGGAAGCGTGCAATGCAGAAGTGTTGGTAGACCATAAATTGTACCTATTTTCCAAGGACCGAGGGAAAATCTTTGGGTATGCTCCATTCTTCCCCAAATGCCATGTGGAGCCTATCATACCACATCTCAGCGCACTCCTTAACCTCCTCCATCATCACCCCTTTACACAGATACTTGCTGAATCACTCAACTGGAGACTTATGATTCATGGGGTATTCACATATGTTCTCTTTTGGGCCATTTGGTACCCCAGTCTCCATGAAGACCAAACTTAGAAGGATGCAACCAAAACTTATCTTACTCCCTTTACGCGCTTCCTCAACTATCCGCTCTGCACTGAATCCGGTGATGTTATAAGTTACTCCTTCTGACATGTGCTTAGTCACATGTAACCACATAAAATTAACTTGGGACCAACGTTCTTGGTCATTCAATTTTGTGGTTAGATGTGCTATTGCCTGTACTACTGGATAATTTTTCAATTTGTCAATGTCCATCCCACGTGGTCCTTTCTTATAGCCCAATGCCTTCTCTGTCTCCAAAATGACACTTTTGTCAGCTAATTCAGTCTTAATGTCTTTGTCTGTTTCCCATAATCCAGTAATTGTGGGAATAAGGATGGGTGTCAGTCTTACCCTCCGTCTTGCGAAGTAGAAAAAGTCCTTATGGACTCGGCTCATCAGCCATCTATACAGGGGTGCATACTTTCCAAATTATGGAAGCTCATAAAGTTGGTAGACACCATTTCATTTGAGTAGCTTCTCCCCAACATCATCATATATCGGCATGCCATCCTCAGTGTGCTTGTTCATTTGAGAAGTGAGCAGGTCATCTAACTTCTTCTAGTTTTTACTAGTTCGGTGATTGTATTCACTTATCTTGCTCTACCTTGTGTGGGTATTCCATTCCAGCCCCACAATAACTTCTTCAGGGTACTGCATTTCGGAGAAATTTCTCTCTGGGGCCATCTCCTCCTCTTCTTCCACCACCACCTTCTTCTTTTCTTTTATCGGTGTTGATTTCTTCTTTGGTGCCATTCTTCTTTCAGGGTTTTGTTTTGTAGATCAGTTGCTATGTGTTTTAAGTAGTTTTCTTCGAACCCTAACCCCATTCTTCCGTGCCCTAATTTGTAATCCCGAACTTACGCACCCTAGCTCTGTTTTATTACTTTGCTTCGTCAAACCCTTTTTCTAGCAAATCCAAGCCCTTCTAATAAAAAAATCTCTTCTCTGCACTTGGTTCGCTTGCTTCATACCTTGAATTAGTTAGCTTTATGCTCTTCCCGTATAGGCTCTCTATCAAAGTCTCATAGTCGCAAGGGTAAAAATGAAATTGCATCCCATCCTTCTATAGATTTCTACTTTTTGCTCAATTAATTGCTCCTCCACCTACCAAATTCTCCTCATTTATGACCCATTTTTATCATTTCCGTGCGGTATATTTTCGCGCCAAATTTACAACCTTCTAGCGCACTTCTTTACCCTTTGTCACAGAATTCTCTTCAACACATGCTCTAACACCTGAGTACCTCGTCACTGCACCATCTCCTAGTAATTACCATGGCCACCGCTTACCTCATGCTATACTTTCCCTTATCCATCTTCATCCTTTCTTATCTTGAGAAGCAATATTTTATCAGTTACCCTTAGCAACCTTCTTTCTCAACACCCACAGTATGACATCTTCACAGGATAAACCTGAGAGTCACCAAAAATCCACCCCACATAAAAATGGATGTGCAGTCCTCTGCGCATCAACATGCTTCATATTGTAGTTAGTTTCATGCGCACAAGTGCGCTTATTACACAAAAAGAGCAAAAATTGACAAAGCATAACGACGTTGAAAGAAATAAATTAAGGAAATTCATAAAGGAAACCTAATGTATCTAGCAATACTTCCTTATTACAAACACCAAGAAGACTTATTTATAGTAGGGTTTTAACCTACTCTTGTTAAAGTAATTGGGTAATCATGTGCCATCAATAGTGTCTAACTGACAAGCACCTAACTCAAGTATATGAGTAATAACATATGGACCCAACCAATGCACCTTGAGCTTTCCTAGATGGCGTAAAAATTTGGAGTCATATAGAAGTACCATTTGTCCCACCGTAAGTTTCTTATCCCTGATGTGCCGATCATGCCATGCCTTTTGGCATGCTTTCTCCTATTTTTGACTCCAGCGTACGATGGCTAGGCACTTATCTAGTTGAACTATCTTCATTATTCATTCTTCCAAGTCTTTCTCATCAGCTAGACCTTCAGTGCTTGCAATGCACAAGGAAGGTAACATAAATTCTAGAGGTAGAACAGCTTCCGCGCCAAACACCAATTGAAAAGGTGTGGCTTTGTTCAATATTTTGTATGTTGTTCTATAAGCCCAAAGAACAACAAATACTTTATCATCCCAATATTTCCTCCCAACATCACAAATCTCGATCAATGTGTGGCTCAAGATCTTGTTAAAATCCTCAACAATCCCATTTTCCTGAGGGTGATAGGGTGTAGTTTTATGGTGGAAAACCATAAACTCGTCTAAAAGAATTCTTATTGTCTCATTTAAAAAATGTGTGCCCCTATCACTTGTTAAACATAAAGGACAACCATACCTTGTAAGAACATTCTCCCATAATAACCTTCCTTCTATAGCCGCTGTACAGTCCTTTGTAGGCGCTGCTTCTGCCCATCGGGTAAGATAGTCTGTACAAGTGATGATATAACATGATCCAGTCCTACGCACGACTGGTGAAATAGGCCCAAAAAAGTCAATTTCCCATTTCTCAAAGGGTTATGCACTTGTTATTTGTCATAGGGGCATCTCATCCCTTTGTCTTGGTTGACCGAGATGTTGACAATGGTCACATGTCTTACAATACTATTTACAATCCTTGTACAATGTTTCCCACCACAACCCATTAAGTAGGATCTTGTGCGCTGTTACATCACCTGCTTAATGTCCACCTGCAATACCACCATGTGCTTCTTCCATTATGTCCTTCTGTTCAAGCTCCAAGACACAACGATGTAACACCTCATCTCTTCCTAACTTGTACAAATCACCACTAATTAACATGAATGGTGCTGCATGAATAGCAAGTTGCTTCTTCTCTAAAGCTTTCATGCCATCTGGTGCCATACCAGTCTTAAGAAAGACATCAATGTCCTCTTATTATGATGGCGTGCGTTATAACCTATACAGCTATGCATCAGGCATGGTCTCTTCTATTGTTTGTGCCTCTTCCCCTGATTGAATTCTAGACAGGTGATCCGGTCCATAAATTACCATGACTGTAAAGTCAAACTCCTAAAATAAGAGTATCCATCGACATATGTGCCCCTATAAAATGAGCTTGTTCATCAAATATTTTAATGCCATGTGATCTGTATAAAAGACAAAGGGGGTATCCAACAAATACTGATGAAATTTGTGCAAGAAATAGATCATGGACAAGGCCTCGCACTCTGTAGTGGTATAATTCTGTTATGCAGGGTCAACTTCCTACTAGCAAAGAAAATGGGATGATCAATGATACCTTATCCTGGTTGAGCTAAGACAGTACCAATGGCTATGCCAGAAGCGTCCACATGAACATGAAAATGTTTATCCCATGAAGGAAAACACAAGATAGGTGCGGTACTAAGTTTCTGCTTCAATATCTCAAATGCGCGCTGTTGTGACCCCCCAAGTAGAATGTAACTTTTCCCTAGAGCAATTCTTCCCATGGCGCGACAACATTTTCATACCCTTTTATAAACTTCTGGTAATACCCTGTATGACCCAAAAATATGCACACCTCGCACTGACTGGCCGACGCTTTAGAGCCAATGATAACTGCAACTTTAGCTGGATCAACCAACAACCCTTCCTTGTAGATAATATGTCCTAAGAGTGTGCCAAAGGGAGTAGTGAAGATACACTTCTTGATTTTTAATGAGATACTCAACTGTCGACATCTTTCAAACATTAAGTGTAGATTGTCACAATGATCCTTAATCAGCCCATAAATGGTCCAATCATCAAGATAGACCTGTAAGAAGTTGTGAATAAAATCCTTGAAGGATTGTACCACTATTCTTGAAAATACAATAGGGGCATTCTTCAATCCAAAAGGCATCATAGTATAAGCAAAGCTTCCCCATTTAGTAGTGAAGGTGGTCTTCTCTTGATCTTCCAGGGCAATCCTAACCTGATGATACCCTAAAAACCCATCTGTAAATGAATATATTTCATGCCCAACCACTCCTAATATTTCCTCCGTGAATGGCATAGGAAAGGGATCTGTAACACATGCTGTATTCAACTCCCTATAATCAAAACAAATTTGAATCCTACCATCTTATTTGATGCTTATCACCATAGGACTGACCCATTCTAATTCATCCAATGGTCGAATGATCTCAGATTTCAGCATCTTGTCAATCTCCTCCTTTACTTTCTTGCACAAATTGGGATTCATCCAATGTGGTCAAATTCTAATAGGGCGCGCACCTTCCTTGAGATTTATCTTCATTTCTTCAAGTGATATATGCACGCCTTTAAGTTCATGGTATCCTCTTGGGAATAAGTCCTCATAGTCTCAAAGTAACCCTATGATTTTTGCTACCTTTGATTCTGACCAGTAATCCCCAATTATCATCTCCTTAGGTTTATCTTTTGTGCATATATTGACCTTTGTTGTCTTCATAGGTTCATGATATGCACGCACATCTACATCTGCACTGGATAACACTTCACGTGTTCCATGTGAATGATCCACATCCAAGTGCTCAACTTCCTCCTCATCAATTATGTAAACCATCTTCCCCTTGTATTTTTCCAGAGAAGCACACTCAAGTAATATGATATCATCTTCTTCATCTGTAAAGTGTGCCCCTGTCTCTGTCTCACCAAATAATTCTTGAACAGGTTCTTCCACTTTCCCACTATCTCCCATAGTTAAGTGCTTGATAAATCTTAAAGCCGTGTTCACTGGTGGTGTAGATGAAAAGAAGTCAAATGTTTGGATCTTCCTTGTAGTCAAAGTTTGTCAGTTGCCAGTGTCGCAATGTAATTCAGCATAGACATACCAAGCACGTGCACAACTTTGTACAGTAGAATAAAACTGATGCACCCAAAGTGAAGGCAGTAATGCTTCTTTTCCTACTATCTAGAGTCTCTCACACTACTGGATATGATGTTGAGCAGGTTGATCACCATGATAAGGGCTTATTTTTTTAGGTACATTACTTCTTGAAAACTCGGTTGATAAGGCAGTCCCAATCGTTTCCCATTCTAAGAGATTATCCTTGTGGACTACCCACCAGCGTGTGGCCCTCCCACCCAAATTATATGACAACATAGTGCGTCATTTAAGCTGTCAGCCCAATTTGTTTCCATGGCCTGTAAGAACCCAACCAAATCTTCAAATCCAGTATAGTGGGGCATTGCATGACCTATACATTAAACAAAGTGAAAACCCATCTTGCAAGTAACTGCATGCTTAACTTCACACCCCAGTAGTTCATAAGTGCCATGAGCCCAATTATCACAAGCAATACTAGTAGTATCGTTGATTAAATGAGAATCTTCCCAATGAAGGATTCCTTCCTTAGATGGATCATTGACCTCTGGGTCCCGAATAACGCGTACATAGATTCTGTTCAAGTCCTCTTCACTTAAAGGTTCCACATATGGCACGGATTTCCCATTTGTCAATGGTATTATGACCCTTTCTTCCTTGTTCTCGAAGCTGATATGACCTTTGTTAAACCTCAAATCAGCATTGTTCACATAACACCAAGGGCACCTAAGCAAAGCTGGGAAACTATCTACTTCCACAAGTGCTAGCACTTCAAAGTCTCATGTGAACTTGGCCCCTTGTATAATGATAGATGCATCCTTCAAAACTCCTATGGGAGTAGCTTTTGTTCTGTTTTCCATGAACAATACATTAGACGATGGATGAAATGGGGGTGTCCCCATTTTCTCCCACGCATCTAATGTAAGTACATTTACTTCCACACCTGTGTCAATCAGAATATTGCTCAACAGCCACCCATCCACAACAAAATTCAAAGTGATCTCCTTGTTGTAGTCAATGCTATCAGGGGGAAGATTCACATGTAGTATTTTTCTTCTAGTCTCAGTTCCTGTGTGCGGAGTATTCCCTTTTAACCAATTTCCTAATAAAGGAATAATATTCTCTTGGCACAACATTCTACATACCTCTTTGATGTCGTCAATATCCGACGGGGCTTGTTCTGTATCCTTATGCTCCAATTTATGAGATTGCTCTTTTAAACCTTGTATCTCACCTTGAAGGCTCCAAAGGACCTCCATTGTGTCCTGATAGACTTATTTATGATGAGTTGGATCTGGATATCTAGCATGCAAAACCTCCTCCCTAGTGATTGTCAACTTCTATTGCAACACCTCTCTTGCACATGCCGCCTTAGCATGTGTGGTTATATTGACTGTTACCGCCTCAAGTTCTGGTGTTCTCTTTGGCATCCACTAGTTCTCTAAAACATGTTGTATTCTAACCATCCCCGCACCCTTGTTTTCTTGCTTGTGCTGCTTACTAACATGATGATACAAGTCCGGACACTCTTTATAACTATGCCCCTTTCCACAAAATGAACAGGAAATATTCTATGGGCATTCGCACCTATAATGGTTAGGTGAACCACATGTATAGAAAGTTCCTCAAGGGAATTCACTTCTTCCTCCACCTCAGCCTCATCCTCCATATCCTCCTCGATATCCTCGTCCCCTTTCACGAGCCCCTTCAAACCTTCTGTCATTCCTGTCATAGCGCATTTTATTATAATCCCTATCCTGATGCTCATTCTTCCCTTTAGAATTATCATCCACACTCACCTATCTGACCCCAATATCAATAGAATCATGGATCTAGCTAATTAATCTACATTCCTTAGTATCATGGGTCGTGGACCTACAAATTTTACAAAAGGAGGACACATTCTTCCTGATCACACGTTGTAGTAGGGGGTAGTGACTAGCATCATGGTTCAAATGGAAAATCTCACAGTCTAATAACAACGACCGTACAGTTCTGCAAGGGAAACTATCCTTAGTGTTCCCTTCCACTTCACAATCTATACACCAGATTCTTGAGTGCATTTCATGAGTTGAGTTTGTCGATAATTTCTCTAACTGTTTTGCCATAGCCGTTATTTGAGCTTCCAAGAATGGACTAACTCCAGTGTCAATACTCCCAACTACTTCAGCACATAAAGTGGCTTCCAATGCTTCATGTGGATCAGTATAAGTCTTATGTGATAGTGCTATTTTAAATGGGGTAATCAATTCCCCAACAAACCATTGTGCATGCTGACTTGCATGAATGTCATAAGAGAGTTTGGATAGAAGTGTTTTAAATCACACATCATACTCACGTACACTTTTAGTAGTGCCTTTCTTTATATCCTTGAGTGCGCTTATACTCTTCTACTCAAATTATGGGATGTGGAACTCTTTTAAGAAATCATCTTTCAATGTTGCATAGTCAATACAAGTTTTATTGGCATCAAACTTCCTATACCAGCTATGCACGCATGCCTGTAATGTAGTAGAAAATTGACTTGCCTTACACTCAGGGGCCGTAATACCTTTTGCGCACCACAATATTTCACACATATGAATAGGTTCAACAGCATCCTCGATACCTTTGTATTCTAAGAGATGAAGGGAAATATCCATATAAATGTTCTGGGGTTACTGCGGGCCTTGACCACCCGACCCAGAACCTCCTTGGTTTCCTCTTCCTCTAATACCACCCGAACCACCAGAACTAGAACTACCCATACCACCTGATCCTCCTCCAAATTTTAGAATAGGGCCCATGGATGCACTCCCCTATGCCCCAACAGTAGTACTATACTGGACCCCTATAGTATGGGAAGTGGTCCCAGCTCCAGAGGTGATTCCCACACTCGGTGCGCTTATATTCTATGAAGATGATGAGCCTAAAAATGTACCCATAAAGAATAATGAAGCTGTCTGTGCTGCCATTGGTGTACTTGCTATCTGACCTATTTCTGTGCTTTCCCTTCCTAAATTAAAACTATTTTTACCTAGTGTACTAGATACTGGAAAACCAAGTGCAAGGGCTAGGTTAACAGGTTGGCTTAGATGTGCGCCCGAGGCCCAGGTCATATCTACTAGCATGCTCCCTTGTGGGGCCAAAGAGGGTTCTCTGTCATGCTTCCCAAGATGGGGGAGTCCCTGATGCTCTTGCTCTTCTTCCTCCCCATGAGCCTCAAATCCTTCACGAGCCATCTCTCTCCACAACACCATCCGTTCTACAATTTCTTGCCTCTTGCATTATTCAATCTAATGTGCCTCATCATAATTTAGCTACCTCTCTTCCCTATGCCGTGCTACCACTAGGTCTGCCATCTTTTTCCAATCCTATTCCTGCCCCCGCGCGTGGAGGTTCATTAGCTTTTCATGGGTTTAGCTTCCAAGTTCAATGTTACCATTAGTATTTTGATTCCTAGCATAATACTTTGCAAATACATCCCTCTAAGATATCGTAGAAACTGGAACTCTTCTACCTCTGGGTATAAATAAGTCAAAATTGAATACTCCAAAATATAGCTGTTTAGGACACTGAGAAACCAGGCATCTACCACGCGAGTCCAGCTCAGGTCAGCATCATATAGTGTTTAAAATTCCTCCTGTGTCCAAAAAAGCATGTGATACCTCTAATTCCGCTTAGATGCATACACATTCAACCATTTGTACAATTCTACTAGAAAGATAGCAAAGAAGCTTTCGTATAAACTATCATACAGATTCTGCTCTACCCAAGTACGTGCGCTAAATTCAGATCTAGTTTCAAACCTCCATGCGTATTCTTCCTCTAGATCATGAATCCATTCTTCAATGCTCACCAAGGTTAGCTGGCATGTCTTCATCGCGAACCATTATAAAACAATTGAAAAAGAGGTCCTGACAATGGAACCAATGATGCAACCTAGAATTGTTAGTTAACACCTAGTCATGCTATCACATCACTCTGCCTAGGCCGAGCACTCAGCCGAAGCGTGCAAAGGTACCGGGTCCCTATTAATATTTGTAGTAGCAGAATGGTGGTATGATAAAGTAGTA
Source organism: Taxus chinensis (assembly GCA_019776745.2). Classification (NCBI taxonomy): domain Eukaryota; kingdom Viridiplantae; phylum Streptophyta; class Pinopsida; order Cupressales; family Taxaceae; genus Taxus; species Taxus chinensis. Next base: position 314,050,203 of record CM034151.1, on the reverse strand, counting down.
AACATATAGTTTAGGAACTAATCCATCTATTCATCATTATACTTAACTAGATCTATAAGCACTTAAAGGTAAATCATCATGAAGATAATAACATGCATTGATAAAACACATCAAACACTGTTTGTTTGGAAAATTTCCTTAATATATTCATCATACCAACAATACAGAAACTTCATACAATACCAGGCATGCGCGCATGGTTCTATTACAACTATCCAATCGCATGTACTCATGTTTTCCCATTCTTCAAAACATATGTTTCCACCCATATCTCTATATATGTCTCTATCTTTTCTAAGTAATTCATTGCATATATATAGAGTGGGGAACTAGCCCTTCAACACTTAAATCTACCAGAAATAGGTCGCATGCTAATAACAGCCACATGCATTCTTACAATTATAACCATACATGTAAGTATGCTATCTATAGATTGCTGATAGTTAACTGAAGTGATGGATCTTTTCTTAACTTATGCCCATGCAAGAGTGAGTTGACATGTCCTTCAAAAATCTCCATGAAGAGTGGTATGCAAGTCTCATCATTACTTTGCGTGCTCCGCATGCTAATATCTAAGAATAGATCTGATCCCCAAAATTGGTTAAGTCCTTGAGAGTCTGACTCTACACCTCCGCGCGTGATGCCTTCCTATACCTTCGTGCTTTTGGTCATGTGCTATTCTTCCGCGCGGAATCTATGTGCAAGTTCAACTAAGTTCTTTCTCTAATCAACAAGTGGGGACAATGTTTAACTCTTCTTTAGAAGTTGTAGAAGTTGACATGTCATTAGTTGCAAGAGCTTCATCATCAAGTTCTATGGAGATATCTCTGTCGTTAATTAAGTCTTGAACATAATGACGAAGAGGTGTACAATTATCAGTAGAATGGAATTCCATGCAGTTCTATTGACAATATTCTGATGCATTATACCATGTAGGTTTGGGTTCCCCATTATAAAAGGGTCTCGTAGTTAGATATTCAATCATGTTAGCCTTTACTATTTGTTGAAAGGTCTTAGAAAGACTTTCTCCAAGAGGTGTAAATTAACGTTCAACTTTATACGAAGTAGTGTCTACGATACATGATATGATAGATTCATAATCAAAGTTGTTTGAGGATTGACCGAGTTCATGAGATTTTCCCTTTGTACCATGGTTAGGAAATAGATTAGACAACACTGCAAGATTGTCCTTAGGTGTTTTGATAGATCATAGGTCTTCGGCCACTATTTATTTGCTGTCAATGAGGCATTGGATTTAATTACAAATTTATTTTCATCTATCTATTTGAAAACCATCAATGTTATGAAAATAAAATTATATGTTAGGTCTATACCAATCTAGCTTAGGTTCTCTTTTAGGGAAGGGTTGCGTAATAGGATAAGTGACCATAATGGAACTTACATGTTATTATAAGATGTTTGAAAGAGATTATCATAAATAAATATATTTTCTTAATTTTTAATCATGAGGAGTTTCTCTTCTTGGAATGGAGACAAATCATTTAGATTTAGTATGTTTATATTGGTTGTTTTGTATGCTGTGCATGTTGTGAGTATCCGTGACACCATAATTGAAAACATTGCGACTGCGGTTGACGTACCTAGATTTATCATGGGAAGTGTTAGGGTTGTTTTTTCTATGGAGATTTTTTATAATTATGCCCATTATATTTAGAATGAGGCTTGATCAAGCCATTATCATTGAGGGATTTTTTCATTTGAGTTCCATTTTTGATAGCTTCCTCAAAGTTGGTGAGTTCCATTTTTGATAGCTTTCTGCATGTGAAAGGAAAAATCAATGTTAAGGTTTGGGATGAAGATTCTAACCATCTATTTTTTATGGATTTAACATGGGAACCAACTTGTGATTCCTCACCATCATTGTGCAAAGCTATCGTTTGGTTATTGTTTGGCATTCCACAAATCCATCATTGCGACTTCGAGGTCAAGTTTGAAAGAGAAGTGTTTAATGAACTTTTTAGAGAGGTCCAAAAAGGTAGAGATAGATCCCTTTGGAAGGTTTAAGAAACAATCCAAAGCCTTCCCTCCTAGACTCTTAAGAAAGAGCTATAAGAGAAAGATATCATTATAAACCACTTCTCGGCATGCCATGAAGAATTATTTGACATGCTCTCTAGGATTGGTTTTGCCCTTGTATTTTTCAAATTTGGGCATCTTAAAAGAGCCTGGGAAGGGTATGTGTAAGATTTCCATGTCAAAAGGGTATGGAAATAGTTTGTCAAAATTTAATTATTTGCATTGTTTTAGCATACCTGAAATAATGTGTTTCATCATGTGCCACTCTTGAGAAAAAACTGAATTGGTATGTGGGATAACTGATGAAATATCATTCTTATGATTGTTATTCTCTTTATTAGTCTCAAAATTAGTTTTTAAGGTGTAATCACTTTTCTTTGTGTGTTTGGTACCTTTGGCATCATTGTTAGTGACTTTAGAGGATAAGAGAGCCAATTGTTTCACTAATGCATTGATTTGATCAAGTAAGGCTTGGTTGGGATTCGGGGATGAAGCACTAGTTTTACCTTTAGTATCGGAGTTTGTTTTACTTTTTCATGTGTCATCATGTTTGTTTAACTTAGATGGTGGGCCCTTAGGAGATTTAGGCTGGGTTTTAAAATAATCCTCATCAAATTCTAAGGGAAATCTTTCCCCCTTAGCAAGGAGACGAAGTATAAATTGGTCTTTGTTTTATCATAAAGTAGTGTTTATAGAAAGGTTTTCAATTTGGTATTCTTTGTCTTCATCCAAACTAAAGTGGAAAGTATTACTTTCCTTGTGTTGAAAGGAATTATAATTGTGATGTTGTGCTCCCACCATTTTTTAAAAAGGGGAGGAGTAAGAAAAGGTGTGATATAAAAATCAACCCTTAGCAAAGTGAGTGCTAAGATGGAAGAGAGGATTGAAAGATCAAAGAACTTAACCCTTAACAAAGAGAATGCCAAGATGTAAGAGGAGAAAAAGGTTAGAAAGCTTGACCCCTAGCAAAGTGAATGCCAAGATGGAAGAGACAAAAAGGTTTGAAAGTTTGAACCTTAACAAAGTGAATTTTAAGATGGAAGAGGTGAACAAGGTTAGTTGATTGCCCGAATCTTAAGAAAATGAGAGTTAAGAGAAAAAGGGACTAAAAGGGGTTATATGTGCTTTAATATTTAACAAAAAAATTATGTTAAGGGAGAAGGTACTTAATAAGGTGAATGTGATCAAATATTAACAAAATAAGTGATAAAAGTGATGAAAATATGCGGAAAGGTTAACTCTTAACAAGATGAGTGTTAAGAGGAATAGAAAGAGTGTGAGAGGTTAAATGTGGTTGACACTTAACAAAAATGAATTTTAAAGGAGAAGAGAATTAACAAGGTGAATGTGATGAAATCTTAACAAATTGAGTGATAAGTATGACGAAAAGATGTGAAAAGCGTAACTCTTAACAAGATGAGTGTTAAGAGGAGCAAAAAGGGTGTGAAAGGTTAACTCTTAATAAGATGAGTGTCAAGAAGAACTAAAAAGGGTGAATTCTCAAAAATTTACAAAATGTTCATAGTGTTAAAGTAGAAGAAGGGGTTGAACTGTTATTTTAGAGGACTTTTGGCAAAATGAGTGCTAAGAAAGATGAAGAAGTTTTAAAAGACTTCACGACCCTTTACAAAGTGAATGTAAAGAGGGAAGAGGTGAAAGAGGTTAGTTTTCTCAAAATGAGTGCTACAAGAGGAGACTGAGAGACATGATGAAGATGATAAACACTTAACAAAAGAAGTGTTAAAGGAAGAGAATTAGGAATAAAATGAGTTTTCTTGACTTTTAACAAGATGGGTGTAAAAAGAGGAGACTTAAGAAGATGACGAAGGATGCCAAGTCTTAAAAAGAGTGTGTTAAAAGAGGCGACACAAAAAATAAATGTTTAAAGAATGAAAAAGTGAATGTTGAAATATGAAGTGAAGAAACAACAATAAGAAGGTTTGAATCTCACAAAAGTGGAGATAAGAGATGGAGGGAATGTGATTGATGAAGGTCCTCAAGTTAGAGCAAAGGGCATTTTTAAAAAGGGATGAATGAAGGAATGTGAAAATGTCAACAACTCAACAAATTTAATGTGAAGTATGATGACGTAAGAGTATGGAATGCTTAAAGTTCAAAAAAGGTAAGTGTCAAACTTTAAGACTTATGAAAATGAAAGATCAAGGTGATTACAAAGGTACTTGAAAGTTATAAAGTGAGTATCATGATGTCAAGACTTAGATGAAAAAGATGAAAGTGCTCAAGTTTGGATATGGATGTCTACAACCCAAGGCTTAGACATGTTTACAAGGTGACAAGGTGGAGGGGGGAGAAAATGGTGAATGATAAGAGTGAAACACAAGTGTGTAACATGTAAGAAAAATAAAAAATGATGGAGTGAAAGTTGGCTTCTACCTTATATTGGCTTGGTTAAGGTGTGGCTTCCTAGGTGGTTCTCTCAACTAGGTGTCAACAGTATACTCGAGCGAGCATGGTGCTATTGCTAGCTATCAGCTTTACTTTACACCCTTTGAAATAATGAGCAAAGATATTGCTAAAATGAATCACATTGGGGTCACCACTAAGGATATCTATGACTCTAATATCACAGGTGTACTAGTCAGTTGGGACAAAAGGTACCTATTTCATTAGCCAGTTCCCTCAATTTTCTGACTACTTTGGGGTTCCTATGGTACTCCTCAAATGATTTTTATGTCTTAAGCTAAAGCACTTCACACAATTATAGCAGTTGGGAAATAGCCTTGTCAAATGGACTTGCAAATACAGTGTGAATTTTTCATTTTATCATTTTTAAAGATGTTATTGTTTTAACCACCGTTCTTTAACCGAGGAAACCTGCTGTTAGTATACTATTTTAAATGTCATTAAAGGTAACTTATAGTTAGTAGTTTGAGTATTTTAAGAGTAACCTCCTCTATAGCTGGTCCTGCAAACAAGGATTAATATGTTTTCTTAAGGTGGAGAGGAAAATACGAAAGAAGCAAGACCATGTTTATGATTTCTGAGATCATTTAAAAATTGCAAGGAAAGAACATACACATGATATAAGTTTGATGAGGAAAAGGTTAATTTCAAAACAATACTTGAAAATGATCACGTTTTTGATTCTGAAGATCGTTTGTAACAAGAATGAGAGAAGAGCATATGTGTGATCTTTTCGTGGAAAGCATCAAAAAAATAAAAAACCCTCAAAAATGTGTTATTTGTGGTGAAACAATGATTACACATTTACAAAATGGCAAAAAACATGAGTTTAATGGGATGAAAACATCTAATAACGATGCATGATAAAGTTTCATTGTTAATCTGATTGATTAAAATAGATGAAAAATAATAATGACGAAGGTCCTAAACAAATCAAAAGACCTAACCAAAATTAATTAGACTAATTGATCAATGAAAATAAGTAATTAAACTAATTAAATGATTTAATAATAATAAGAATAATAATTATAAAAACATAAGATAAAGTTGAAAATTAATTTAAATCAGAAATAAATTAAACTAAAACCTATGTTAAAACTATATGTTAAACCTAATTCAGATTGATTCAAAAACAAAACTAAAACCTAAAAATCTAAAGGTTTGCGGGCCTAGGATTGAGTGATAGTGTTTTGTGTGCAGGTAACGGGGTAAGCAGAAAAAACGTTAGAGATGTGGGCAGTGATGGCAAGGAGGGAAATGTTGGACTTCGTGAGGAGTTGAAGAAAGTGGTGGTGGGTATGAATGATGATTAGGGATTCAAATCAAGGTTTCAGTGACTCAACGGAAACTTGGTGGGGTCTCGGTGGAGGAAACAATGGTTATAATGGTGTAATAGTGGATTTGGTGGTAGGTTTGTGCCTACACAGTGCAGAGCTCGGTGCTTGGGGTAGGAGGGAAAGGAGATTGGGGTTAGGCAGAGAGGGGTGTAGTGTGTAGGAGTGGGAGTGTGTCAGTTGGGCTTGGCTCAGCCGAGTCATGATAGAGTCGGGCCAGGGAGGGTAGAGTGGTAGTGAGAGATGTATAGGGCTAGGGGAGGGTAGAATAGGACAAGGTTACGATGGGTAAGGATATCTCGGTGAGTAGCTTGGGGGGAAAGGGTAGTGTGAGGTGAGTGAGGAGCTAGCTTGGCGGGTTAGCTTGCCAAGCTAGAAGAAATGGGGAGTGGGGTAGAGAGCAGGAAGTGTGGGTCTTTACAGGATTTTTATTTTTATTTTTATTTGAATTTATCTTTTTTGGTTTTTGTAGGTTTGTAACAATTTTTTTAGCTGGTTGGGAGAGAAATTTAGTAGTATTTTTAGAGTAGGTGGATGAGAAAAATCCAAATTTAGAAGCCAACTAAACTTAACAGAAACCAAAACCACCTCTAAATTTAGAGGAAAAATAACTAATTGCAATTTTTTTGAATTTGATTTTTAAAACCGATTCTGCTTTCCAAAAGAAACACTTGTAAGAAGGTGAAAAAAGAAGCAAAAACAACAAAGAAGGAAATTTGTTTTTTTTTGAATTTTGAAATTGATTTTGCTTCCCTGGAACACTTGCAAGCACTTGTAAAAGAGTTGCATTAACAATAAAACTGCACAAAATATAAATTTATTATGATTTGAATAACATGTGATTTTTAATTCTCCCAGAATCCTAAAACATAGTTGCACAATAAAAAAACACTAAAAAAAAGTTAATCAGATAAAGCCACATAGACAGGAGTTAAAATATTAAAAATATGCATTAAAAGTTTAATGAAATGTGAAACAAAAATGAATGGAAAATGGGTGAGTCCTAATGGGCGTGCTAGAATGTAAGCATGTAAAATCTAACTAAAATGGAAGAAAAACAAATAGATATGCAAACCTCCCAGTTAGTTCTTCCTTAAGCAAACCTCAAATAAGGTTGTGGGAAGTTTTAAGCTTGTGTAACCTTGTGAAATGAAGATTGTGGGTGCTCTTGAATGACCTCCAAATAATGGATGCAAATTGTTACGAACACATAGTTTGCACTTGGAAAGCTTCCACTATGCAAATATTGGATAACAAAATTGACAGAGTTTTCTTATGATAATGCAAGAATATTTGCAAGGGGATAGACATGCTCTTTTATAGAGGCTGAGTAGTGGTTATAAGTGGTTGAATGCACATGCTAAAACATAGCAGTTTGTGGGAGGTTGAACAATTCAGATGAATTAATTCCTATGAGGGGTATCAAATAAATTTAGTTGGTAGAAGTTTCATCTAGAAAGGTGGTTATACGTGTAATTTCATTTCCCCCACCTTTGTAGGATTCTATAAGTGTAGTTGAATGGACTGGTGAAGTGGAGTCCAAGTGAAGTTAACTAAGATGAGGAAGTGGAGTCTAAAAGGAACCTAAGAGTAGTCGACTAGAAAATAGGTATATTTTCCTAATTAACTAATTTAATTAGCTAAAACGTGTAAGATAAATAATTAACCATTTATTTAATAAATGAAAATTAATTTAGTTAAGGTGGATTAGAGATTAATTTAATTAATCCTAACAAGGTGAAATGATTAATTAATTGGATTAATCAATCGTAAAGGGATATGAACTAGGAATTCAATTGGGATATTATTGGGAATAAGTGTGTGATTTTAGGGTGTCTGCATGTTGGAACCTAAAATAATAGCTAAGTACTAAGAGCCACACATGCGTAGGATCAATAGATAAAAGGGTGCTCAAGGAAAAGTGTGAAGGAGAAATGGGTGTAAGAAGGGTTTAAGTGAAACCAAGGTGTGTGCGGGAGGTAGAATAAGGGTTTAAATGAATAAGTCATATTTGGCATCATGGAGTCACTTGAGGAAAAATTTGAGGACCTGACTAGGCGTGATAAATGGATAAGGTGCCAACTTAGAACTTTGGAGGTCAAGAAAATTATATTCCACACAGGAAATATTCCTAGAGGCATCATTACGTTTAGTGGAAGGTTTGCAAAAAGGATAAGCATTCACCAATAGAGGACCACATCGACACTTGGCATGTGATCTGCTCAAGAGAGAATTCGTGGCAGTGGTCGATGATCCTATTTAAAGAGGTGTTTGGGACATGAACAAATGTAGAGTGTAGAAATAGAAAGAGAGAGGGAGAGATATATATGGTTGAATAGTGGAAAGGGGATCATAGAAAGATAATGAGAGTAATGAAGTGTTGCATAGAAATGTTAGGAAATGTTAATGGTTTAGAGTTCATGGTGATAGGGTTTAGAGTACTTAGTGCTAGAGGGTATATAAGGGATACCATTAAGCATATGTATGGGTAATAGGATCTATATTAGGGGATATCATGGGGAAAAGTATAGTTAGGATATCTATAATCAGATAGGTTTGTAGGAGTTGAGTCTCTATTTATTTGATATATATGGTCTGAGATGACCCTTTTGATTGTAATATAGCTACCAAAACTCTATTAAATAAATATACATGGATCTATTATGTACAACTTTCTTAATGGGTGTAAACCCTCATGTTATTTGGATTATCATGACTCAGACCTAGTTTCACATGCTTCATATAATGTTTATTTAGATTTTGTGATGAATTAATGCATAGATATGTTAGTTATAACTTCTACCTTTTTGAGTAGATGCATGTACTTCTGTTTCTACAAATAATCCTCCATTAATGGAGGAAATATCTCGTGCAAAGCTCATGTAAAGGAGGGGCTTGATGCACTCACGCATACCTCGGGTGAGTGCCCAATGTATGTTGGATGATAGACTAGGCACGTGCTTGGGGTTAGAAATAAGTATTGAGGGTAAAATAATGACTACATATTTGTTTGATTATTGGGACCTCTTTTTAAGCTAATATGAGAGAAAATGTGTAATGACATAGCACTTTACCTTTGATAGCATTGAAGACTTGGCTCAAAAACACAAAGGATGAGTTTTATTAGAGGTTTAGTACACTGGATCTGAGTTTGATGCATGAAAATGGGTGGAGGAGAACTTGTATCACAAATTATATGAGACATTCTTATGTTGTTTCCTAGTAGAGTTGTATGAATGGTTATCAAGCATTTGAATCAAGGATGAGTTGGTATTATAGACCTCATTTTTGGACCCCAGGAGGAATATCAGTGGTTGTATGATGCCAATTTGAAATGGAACCTATGATGTTGATCACTTGATGGAGTATAGTGATAACTAGTTATACCCTGGAATACTGCTATTTCTACGTATTCTTTCCCAGAGATTGCTAAATTTGAGTTCTTTACGGGATGCCTAGAGGATTGTTTTTACATGCTATCCCACTGGCTATTTCAAGATCCTGGTCATTAATTTGAGTTTTGAAGCCTTTCCCATGGCTAGCTAAATTCCTGCTAGGTGCACGGCATGGAACGTGGTGTGGTAGAGGATGGTAGACCTTATGGTAGAAATGGATAGAGAGTGAGAGGTGGCTCAATTATAATGAAGCTCAGGAGAGGGAGTTGGTCAAGATATCATAAATATACAGGAGTGTTAGATGTATGGAGGTAGATGCTACGGGAAGGGTTTGAGGTTCGCGCAAAGCACATGAAACCTGAGAAGTCTGAGCTACCCCATCTTGGAAAGAGTAGAAGATAAATCTCCTTGACTTTGGGAGAGAGATCGTCATATGAAGAAAGGATAAAATCTATAGGTGCACATCTTAACCAACATAATGACCAAACCATTGAACTTAGTTTTCCAGTTCCTAAGATAAGTGTTGATAATCTAGTTGGTATTGGTAGTCAAGTGACACCTAGGAGGTATAATTCTTCATTTGGTACATCTATGGTTGAACAATCATTTCTTGTGTTTGGTGGTATATTTTTTGGCACAACATTTGGGCAAGGTGTGGGATCATAAGTTTTGAGTATCAAATCTGGGAGTGACACATGAAACATATTTGGGAGTGGTTCAGTATCAAAGACTATTGATGTGTAATTTAGCGTGACAGTGGGTTCATAGGGCATAACTCTGTTAGGCACTTTTCCTATGATAGGAGGAGGATCTGGTGGATCTAGAGGCATTGGCATTAGTGGATCTAGTGGGTATGGTGGTGGAGGTAACATCAGAGGGAATTAAGGTCTTGGATCTAACGAAGAAGGTCCACAACACCATCAACATGTGTTTTATGATATATCACTCCACTTACCTGACTACAAGGGCGTTGAGGATACCACAGAACATGTACACAAATGTGAGTTACTATGGTGCACAAAGGGAATCGCCACCCCATAGTATAAAGAAAGTCATTTTGCAACCAAATTGCAAGGATGTGTGCATAGATGGTACATGAACTACGACCCTCACTAGACAATGGTGGATTACATTATGCTACATAGTGCATTTTTGGTAGAGTTCCACTTACCTGAGTTTGAATAGAAAAGCATTAATGCGTTAAAGGAAATTTAACAAGGAATGGCGGAGAGTGTGCGAGAGTATGATGTGTATTTTAAGACTCTTCTATCCAAGTTATCTTAGGACATTCATCCTTCACAATATGCTTAGTGGTTCATCAGAGGACTGATCACACCATTCAAGAGGGTGTTTTCATAGAAGACTTTCATAGATCTGCACGAGGTCTTGGAGGCTTTCTTGCACACTGAGGAAGTAGGAAGCATTGATAGAAGAGTTAGTCCATTCCTAGAAGCCTAAATTACTGCAATGGAAAAATAGCTGGAGAAATTATCTGGGAATTCAGCTCATAAGACTTATATCGGGTTATTGTGTACAGATTGTGAGGTAGAAGGGCATATGAAGGAAATTTGTCCTCTGAGATTGGTACACATGGTGATGGTGGATTGTGATATTTTCCATGGAGATCATGATGTAAGTAGGTGTCTGCTACTACAATGTGTGATCCGTAAGAATGTGTCTTGCTATTGCAAAATTTTCACCTCTATTACTCATGAAACCAAGGATTGTAGATTGATTGACCAAATACATGATGTCATTGATACTGGTGTGTGCCAGACTAGTATTGCAAGTAGTTTCAAGGATGAGGACCATCATTATGAAGGGCATGTAGACAAAGGAAGTTGCAGAAGAGGATTTTGTGGAGGATTTAGAGGCCTTGACAACCACAGAGGAGGAAGAAGTGAGTTCCCACATGGAACTTGTTACAATTGTGGGTCTATGGAACACTATAAGCGCTAATGCCCTGATTTGCTACAGCACCCTTGGTGTGGAAAGAAGCACAAGTATAAGGAGTGATAGGAATTATTTGAACACATGAGCTAGAAGAAGCAGAAGGATAAGGGCGTTAGGATGGTGAGCGTAAAGCATGTTGATCAACAGTGGATGCCTAGAATGACGCATAAGTCAGAATTAGAACCTTTATTGGTGATAACATGAGTTGAGGCTGCACACGCCAAGGAGATACCAAAGTAAAGGCCACTAATTATAGGAGAAGAAGTGGTACATGGGAAGTATTTAGACCCTACCCATAAAAAGGAAGTCTATCAAGAGACCATGGATGTAATTAGAAGTCTTCAAGGGGAAATTCAATGTCTAAAAAAGTAATCCAAGAAGTTAGAGCAGAAGAAAGGTGCCGAGATCCCTCGATAAAATATAGATGATGTTAGAGAACTATGTAAGATGTTGTGCTAAGATAAAATCATTCCTCTGTTAGGAGAATGGACGCAAGATAAGTTACCAAGCATTGGAGGAGAGCGTAAGAGGTACGTTTTGCATACTAACCTTCCCCCTCGTAACATTGAGTATGATAAGGAGATTAACTTGAATGCAGTTGTTGATGGATAGCTCCTAAGAAATATTCTGATTGACATGGGCGTGGAAGTCAATGTTCTCACCCTGGATAGATGGAATCAAATGGGAAGGCCCCAACTACAACCATACTCAAATGTGCTGTATATGGCTAATAAGACAAAGGCAATGCCCATTAGTGTTCTAAAGGATGCTGATATCACCATCCAAGGGAAGAAATTCATTGGAGACATCGAAGTCTTAACACTTGCTAAGGTGGACAACTTTCCAGTGTTACTTGGGTGCCCCTCGTGCTATAAGAACAATGTTGTTTTACATTTCAATAAGGGGTATATAAGTTTTGAGAACAAGGAGGAACATGTTATCATTCCTTTGATGAATGGGAAGTCAATGCCTATACCAAGCCCTTAGGAGAAGAATACCTCGAAAGAATTTATGTGTACACTATCAGGGACCCTAAGGTTATGCAACCAACAAAATAAGGAATTATTCAGCGGGAAGATGCTTAATCTATAAGTGATACAATTAGTGTGGTATGTGACAATTAGGCGCACATGACATATGAGTTAGTCAAAATGTAGTTAAGAGGCTCTGTGACAAGAGTAACCAAGGCGCACTTAATCAGGCACCTAGGAGGAAAGAAGTTGCCAAATTATATTGGGGTAGCTAACCTTGATGTCTTCCTATGAGCAATGGAGACCCAATGGAGATGTGATATCGAAAGGAGAAGGATGCTTAGCTATACCTTTCTCGGGACCACAACATGTTGGTGGGAAACCCATCGCAATAACCTTCTAGGGTGGCATGAGGTGAGAATCATGTTCTCTGTTAGGTTTTTCTGAAGCAATGCACTAACTATTATACAAGATTATCATGGGAAGGAACCTTCCTTGTTTCATGTCCAAACATGTGAGAAGGCCTGGATGGAAGGTGTGAAAGCATTGCCTCCATCTTTATGGGTGCATAAGCTTTACTCCACCTTATAAGGCTACATGTGTGCATGGTACATTCACTTAGAGCTATGCTCTCAGTTAGGAAACTGACAGGAGTTGACAACTGATCTCCTTCAAGCTTTCGAATATCAAAGTACAAAGCCATTGGTGAATGAGGCATTGTAGGTTGTTAAATGCCTACCTTTGGGAAATAGTGCTATGGTGGAGGATAAAATACTGGAATTATTGGGTGAACCTGGCATGGAAGCATGCTTTGATGGGGAAGAATCAGAGGAGGTACATCTTGAGCATGCATGTATGGAAAAAGAGAAAGGAAAATTGGTCTATGTAATAGATGGTGAAGAAATGGAAAACATATATGTTAACCATAATGTTGGTATGCATGAGGTTATGGATAGTACTGATGAGAAAGTGTATGCCTACCATGAACCCCTGAAAACCAAGAAGGTTAACATTGGTTCGGAGGTGGAACCTAAGGAGGCTACTATTGGAGATTACTGGATATAAAAGGAGGTTTTGAAGATCATCGATCTATTGCATGAATTTCAGGATTTGTTTCCGTGTGGGTACCATGAGCTTAAAGGAGTTCACCACTCCTTGGGAGAACTGAAGATCAAGTTAAAGGAAGGTGTGCGCCTAATTTGGAAGAGACCTTATCGAATGAATCCTAATATGAACGTCAAAGTCAAGGAAGAGATTGACAAGATGATTGCATCAGGAATCATATAGGCTGTTGAATAATTAGAATGGATATATATAATGGTCATCAACATTAAAAATGATGGAAGGATAAGGATTTGTGTTGATTACATGGATTTGAATGCGGTATGTGTCATTGACCCTTTTCTAACCCCCTTCACTAAGGATATCCTAGAAGGAGTAGCTGGGTGTGAGATCTATTCTTTTACAAATGGATCCTTAGGATATCATCAAGTTGGAATTGCAAAGGAGGACCAATAAAAGACAACTTTTTCCACTGAATGGGGAAGTTTTTCCTACACAGTCATGCCTTTTGGAATGAAGAACACACCTACTGTGTTTTCACACATTGTGGTTTAGGTGTTTCAGGACTTCATCCACAAGTGTCTATAAGTCTACCTGGATGATTGGATAATATATGGATTAGTGAGGGACCATTGTGATAATCTGAGGCTGATGTTTGAGAGATGTCGGTAGTTGAGTATATCCCTCAACATTAAGAAATGTGTTTTTGCTACCCCATTTGGCACACTGTTAGGGTATATCATATGTAAGGAAGGCTTGCTGGTGGATCTTGCCAAAGTTTCCATTATTATGGGATTGGGGGAACCTACCAGCCAGAGTGCAGTGCGTAGATTCCTGGGGAATATGAGGTATTATCAGAAGTTTATTAAGGGGTATGCTAAGATTTCCATGCCGTTGGAAAAGTTTCTGAAGCACAAAAGTACATTTCATTGGGGAGAGGCGCAACATATGATATTTGACACATTAAAGAATAGGCTTATCATCGTGCCCATATTATGCTTTCCCTCTTGGGATAAGCTATTCCATGTACATGTTGATGATTTAGGGGTGACGATTGGAGCAATATAACAATAATTTGGAGAGGGAATTTTTGACTACTCCTCATGCTTTGCTAGTAGGAAGCTAACTCCAGTAGAACATAACTATACTAGTATTGAGCATGAGGCATTTTCCATGATCTATGGGCTGCAAAAATTTAGATAGTATCTGTTGGCAATACCCTTTATATTCTACATGGACCAGATGGAATTGAAGTACTTGGTAAACAAGCTAGTTCTATAAGGGCACATATGCCGGTGGGTCCTTCTATTTCAAGAGTTTGAGTTTATGGTTGTTGTAAAACCTGGTAAGAGTAATTCGAGGCCTAACCATTTATGAAGGATATAATCAGGAGAGGATGCACATAGCATTGTGGATACAATGCTAGATGCACAAGTGTTTAGATTGCAGTGTGCACCGTCTGACCTGGAAGATATTGTAGTGTTTCTAATAATAGGTGTGGTGCTAGAGGGAATGAAGACTTTGGAAAGGAAGTAGTTAACCATTTGCACCATGCCATACATGCTAATTAGTGGATACTTATACAAGCTAGGCCGTGATGAGGTTTTGTGTTGGTATGTGTTAGAGCATGAATGTGACGAAATCATAGAGGAAGAATATGGTGGAATTGTAGGAGGAAAATATATAGGGAATGCAACTACGCCCAAGATCCTTCTAACAAGAGTTTTATGGGAAACAATTTACAAAGATTATGTCAAGTATTATAAGGCTTATGACCACTGCTAGTGCCTTGGTAAACTAGGGAAAAGGGATGAAATGCTGTTAAGACCGATTGTTAGTGCATAACTATTTGACAAGTGAGAAATTGACTTCGTAGGTCCTATTTCTCTAGCCACATGAAGGAAAAATTCATGCTATATCATGACATGCACATATTACCTTACAAGGTGGGTAGAAGTGATGCCTATAAGGGATTACACAATGGAAACAATAGGTAGGTTCTTGTGGGAAAATATAATCAACAAATATGGATGCCCGCTGATCTTAACAAGTGATAAGGATACTCATTTCTCAAATGACACAATTAGAATATTATTGGGAGAATTCATGGTAACCCATAAAAAGTACCCCCTTATCACCCAAAAACTAATGGGACTGCTAAGGAGTTTAACAAAATTCTGAATCACACATTAACTACGATTTGTGATGTGGGAAGAAAGGATTGGGATGACAAAGTTTCTACTATGTTATGGTCATATCAGACTACTTATAAGAGACTGAACAAGGCCACACCCTTTCAATTGGTGTTTGGCACATAAGCTATGTTACCTGCTGAATTCATGTTACCATCACTATGTATAGCATGCACATGAGAGTTAGATGATGAACAAGCACTTAAGGAGAGGATAAGTTGATGTGGTTAAATGAGAGGCAGAATATTTATTTTTGGAGTCAAAAAATAGAAAAATATAGGTAGAAGGCATGACATTATAGAGACATAAAGAACAAATAGTTTGAGTTTAGGTAGATGGTTCTATTGTATGATTCCAAGTTTCTGCGCCATCTTGGGAAATTCAAAGTCCATTGGATGGGCCTATACATTTTATCCTATATACTTGATTCAAGCGCTTGCCAGTTACAAGTGCTAGATGGAACATGGTTGCTAGACCATTTCAATGGGAGTAGGTTGAAGCCCTACTATAAATAAATCTTCGTTGAGTTTGTAAATAAGGCAATATTTCTAGTTAGCCTAGGTTTTCTTTGATGTAGTTTCCTTTCTTTTTGTTTCCCTTTCTTGTCACATTTTTTGTGTGCATTTTTACACTAGTAGCCTCTTATTTTTTCAAAATTTATCTATGTGCAAAGGACTGTGGATCCATTTTTGTGTGGGGTGGAGTGATGTGACAAGTTATAGAAGTTATGGTTGTGGATGACCTCGGTTGAAAAATAAAAAACACGTGGATTGGAAGATCACATGTTGAAAAGGTGAACATAAGGGAAGGATGGTGTCAAAAGGATTTGAGAAACCACATATGAAGATAAAAATCATAAGAAGAAAAATGAGGTAGGTAGCATAAAGAACTTGGTCCAAGACATAGAGGAAGAATTGACTTCGGTGCAGGAGAAAGCGTGAAGAATTCTATGGTCGAGGCAGTTGCACACCAGAAGGTTGTGAAAGTTTTCACGAAGGTTTGAGCGTGGAGGAAAAGCGATGAAGGTTGGATTTGGAAAAAAATCACTTTTATTGCAAAAGTACGTTGGTAGGTGCCATGGCATTTATCATGGAGAAGAGAAAAAAATATAAATAGAAGATCGGGGGTGCGTTATTTTCTACCTTGCATTTTAAGTTATAAAAAATCTCTCATGAACTAGGTAATCCTTATGAATAATGTTTGAGAAGAGTTGTGAAGATTTGCGTGCATAACTAGTTTGATCAGTGAACCAGAGTGGAAAGGAGTACACATGCATAAGCGGGGAAGGTTGTGTGGAAGAATCCCACGGGTGTTACATCATCTTGTGGAAATAGGGTTTTATAGGTTAGGGTTGCATAGCTAGGGCACATGGTTTGAAGGAAGTTTTGTAAAGGAGTAGAGCCACAAAGTTGGGTAGAACTAGGACTAGCAGAGAGGAAGAAGTTTTAAGAACCTGATGAAGGAATGAAACCAAGGAAAGTAGCAAATGTTTCACCGAAGAAGGGAAAGGGCAAGGGAAAACAAAATGTTTCTAATATTTTCAATAAATAATGGTACATGGAGATACAGTACCCATACGATGTATTACTTGATAAAGAATGGGTGTCTCACGTCAGAAATATGGCCGTAAGTTATTACAACCATCAAACGAGCACCATAGAAAATGAAATGACACTATAACTAGTTCACCCTACATAGAAGTGGACACTAGATGGAATTCCCATCTATGACGACGAGGTAAAGGTGAAAATAGAGAAGGATGGGTTGTTGCAACTTTATGAGTTGCTCTATTTCGGTAAGCTTGAGTAACTATACCAATGGTTGATGTCACACGTGCATGAAGACCACTTCTATTTCACAGGTCGGAGGATGCGCATAACCCCCCAACTAATTTCTAAGTTCACCAACCTTATCTGTGAAGGAGATTCTTTGGGAAATGATTTGGAAGACAAGGAAGCCATTAAAAAGACTGTTGAGGCTTATGACTACAAGAAGGGTTTGTGGTACTTTGAAATTTCTATAATTATTGACTTGGTGATGAGGATGGCCACACACTTGGTTATAAATTTGAATGGGCAAGAGAGATGGACATAAATCAATAAGGCTTGGTTGAATGTGTGCCACAAGATCTCAGAGGGGAAGATCTATAACCTCTCAAATTTTACTACAGAGGAGATCGTAAACACTACGCACGATGGAGAGAAGATCATGTTTGGTAATGTCCTCCTCACCATTATCATTTTAGAGATTGGAGTGCCCAATGGGCCAAATTTTTTGTTTAGGAATAACCAGATGAGAACCCCCCCAAAAGGTTTGAACAATATACCTGTGACACTATGACGACTGCTCATAAGGTGTGTCTGGAAAAGTGGTATAAATGGATCCACGATGCATTCAGGGCTGAATGGAGAATAACTAAAAAGTTTCCTTCACTAGTATAAGGAGAGGTTGAGTTCACCATATACCAACATTTTTGCATCAGTTTATTTACTTTGGTAGATGACACCAAGATTCCTTAGAGTAAATTTCATTTTTCCTTCACAACGCAGTACTTCCAGGCTGGGGTTAATCAATTCAAAGAGGTGAAGAAACTGAGATTTGATCTAAGTGTAGTAAATCAAGACTATCGTGAGATACATAGGAAGCTAACATACCCCAAGAAGTGTGCATATGTGGAGAACTGTCTCCCATGATGTGCACATGTTAAAACCAGTAACATTACCTATTGTAGGTAGGATAACAATAAGGGTGAATTTGTGCATAAGGCCTAAGTATGAAAAGGGTACTTATGTTGAAGATGATGTCTTCATTCCTAAGGACCCCATTGTATGAAAAAATATCGTGCAAAAGGAAAAGAGACAGAGGAGAGGCTTCTGAGAAAAAGGCACCGAGCGTGTAGAAAATATAGACAGTAGGGGAATAGTAGTCAGGCACAAGCACAAGTACTTACATCCGCCGGAAGAGAAATCTCGTGAGAAAAGATTCACCTCGGAAGGAAGAGTTACTGATAAGGTGAGAGTTACTTGAGAAAGAAGAAAAAGAGAAGTCCCTTGAACTGGATTCACCAGTAAGGAAGAAGCAGAGGGTGAAAAAAGGGTCGGACTCAGGTGAAACAAAAATCATGGAGGCCGATAAGGGCAATGAAGATGATGAAGAGCACGACAAGGCTTAGAATCATCTTGTGTACAATGTACATGAGTCAGATGAAGAAGGAAATGAAAAGAAGGATGAGAATGAGGAAGGTACTCATGAAAAAGTGGGGAGCAAGTAAGTAACCATGAAGGATCAGAAGACCCCAACCCTGACCAAGGAGCGGATGGATAACACTATAGAGAGGGAAGTGGTAGGAATTATCCAATAGTTGGTGAAGTATGAAGTCGATAAAATTTCCAAAGAAGTGCTGAAGGAAACAAAGGAAAGTACGAGTATGGGAAATGAGTATGGAAGCATGAGCGGAGACCCCAGCTTAGTAGTAAGCTTCCCAAAGGAAGCACACACAGGTGGAAATGGCATAGTAGTGGAGCAAGAAAAAGAAATGAATTACATTAATGATCCAAACAAGGTACTACACATGCACTTCCAAAGTACTGTGCCCATGAAATAAATCCTCACTTGGTTTTATTTTGATGAATAAGGTGTGTACCTGTGCAAAAGGAAAATTCTATCTTGGGTGTTTGAGTCCCATGTTGATGAACCCGAGTTCGAGGTAAATCGATATGCATTGATGAAGATACCAGATGCCAAGGGAGTAAACCCTTTGGTAAATGCCTAACTATTTTTTGATGAGAAATTTTACAACATGCTCAACAAAACATCAATGGAGGTGGAGGTAAGACTCTATGGTAGAAATGATAGAATAAGGGTCGTCGAGGAAGACCTTGAGAAAAATAACGAGGAAATCATTTATCACGAAAAAGAGATAAAAAAAGGAATTGATCAGTGCACAGTTGATGCGTGAGCTGAGGGATGAAAATTCAAAGGTGCACGAAGTCCTTAAGAAGATATAATCCATTTCAGAGGACATTATCTTAAAGCACCTGGACCTAGTGCAACCTGAGAAGAAATCTGAGTCAACCATGCACTGCTTAGAAGACTTAACCCACATCCTCACAATGGAAAGGCAACCAATCACATTAGAGTCAAATAGGAGGTGGTGGCATACCAGAAAGAGGAGGAAAAGATGAAGATTGGGGAGACAATGACTTAGTACTCTGAGCTCCTTGCCATAGTAAAGATCACCACATAGATGGCCGAACCTGTGTATGATAACTGTGCCAACAGAGGTAGGGTAACAATCATATTGGTTGCTACACACAAGGTGGATGTGAAATAATTTTAGGAAAAACACAAAGGCAATAGGGTGGAGCATGGAAAAATCCTGCCTGAAGTTGAAAAGAAGTTGGAAGCAATCAAAACCTTACGGGGTTTGATTAAGAATAAGCTAAAGGAGCTGTACCCCCAAGTCACTTGCAGGATGGATGCGCTAGGCGATCTTAGCAAGCTGCTAGAAAGCATTGTAGATACTCTGAAAGCTTAGAGTAAGGAACTTAGTTTTGATGAAGTAAGTGCATTGGTGGGTGACCTACTTTAGCGGGCACAAGGAGAAGTAGATGCATGGGAGAATATTGAGGCATTCGCGAAGAAGGATTTCCCACTCCTCAAGCAGCAGTAGAATATTCTTCTATTCTTCCATTCTTCCATCCTTCCATTCTTTAATTGTTACAATACCTCTATTCTTTGTTCTTTGAGGAACCATAATGTTTTTGAGGATGGAGAACATGTGTAGTGTGGGGTGATGTTGGACCCAAAAATATTGGCTAAGTACCAAGAGGCGTGCGCACATAGGATCAATAGATAAAATGACGCTAAGGGAAAAGTGCATAGGAGAATGGGGTTTAAGAAGGGTTTAAGTGAAACTAGGGCACGTGCGGGAGGCATAACAATGGTTTAAAGGACTTAGCCATATTTGGAATCATGGAGTCACTTGAGGAAAAATGTGAGGACCCGACTAGGCATGATAAGTGGATAAGGTGCCAGCTTGGAACCTTGGAGGTCAAGAAAATGATATTCCACATAGGGAATATTCCCGAAGACATCATTACAGTTAGTGGAAGGTTTGAAAAAAGGATAAGCATTTTCCAATGGAGGAACACATTGACTCTTGGCACACGATCTTCTCAGGAGAGAAGTCATGGTGATGGTCGATGATCTTATTTAGAGAGAGAGAGAGAGAGAGAGAGAGAGAGAGGAATTGCTAGAGAGAGAGAGATTAATGAAGTGCTACAGAAATTTTAGGAATTGCTAAGGGTTTGGATTTTGAGGTGCTAGGGTTTAGAGTACTTAGTGTTAGAGGGTCGTAAGGGATACCATTAAGCATATGTATGGGTACTGGGATCTGTAACAAGGGATACAATGGGGAAAAGTATAGTTAGGATCTCTGATCAGATAGGTTTGTAGGAGTTAAGTATCTGTCATTTGATGTATATGGTTTGAGATGACCCTTTAGAATGTAATATGGTTACCAAAGATCTGCTAAATCAATATAGATGGATCTATTTTGTATAACTTGATTATGGGTGTAAACCCTTATGTTATTTGGCTTATCATGACTCAGATTTTGTTTTTTATACTTCTTGCAAGGTTATTTAGCTTTTGTGATGCATTTATGTGTTGATCTTCTAGTTACATCTTCTGCCTTTTAAAGTAGATGAATGTACTTTTGTTTCTTAAAATAATCCTCCATTAATGGCAGAACTCTCTTGCAAAGCTCACATAAAGAGGGTCTCGACACCCGCACACACCTTAGATGACCGCTCAACATGTGTTGGATGATAGGCCGACGCGCTTGCGGTTAAAAAGAAGTATTGAAAGTAAAATAATGACTACACTACACATATAATAATAAAAAATTGGACATAACATATTTTTGTACAATAAACAACTTGATGAATATGACTTTTCAAAAAACACCATTCATATATGGAAGATTATTCAAATAGTATCTACCTCCTGATGTAGAAAAACACTGCAAGTTGTAAATAGAACCCACATATGTTTAGCTACTCTATAGCCTGTTATATGGCCGCTTTCCATATAATTTTTCATTTTATAATCAAAACCTTAATGTCTAAAATAAAAAGCTCAATGAATAGTGGTTTAGAAATTAGAGAGCATAACTTCTTTGTGTAAATTTTTGAGACTATAAATAAAAACTAGACTTCACACTAAGACACAATAGATACCAATAAAATTCCCAAACCCGTCAGAGTTAAATCTATATTTGTGTGTTGAATATTTTATTTACATATAGCCATTTATCCCCTAAACAACCTTGAGATAAAATTCTTTTCCAGTTTAACTTTCATCTCAAACATCTTTGCAATTTCTAGGTTTCAAATTCAAGTTTCAATATCCAAATACCAAATCCAAACTGCTACATCCTACAGACAACAAATGGGATAATGTTAATTTTACATTCGGTATATGGTATATGCTATATGATATATAGTGTTGGTACCCAAATTTGTTCTTCCTTTCAAGCCGAGCAACAACACAGATTGGATATGGAGCTTAGAGACAAATAGATCATAGTGTGTGTTGTTTTGTAGCCGGGGATGAGATCTAGCTAGCCCTTTGTCACTCGGATTTGTGGAGAGATGGATAACACCTTTAATAGGATTTGACCTGTCCTCACTACTTTAGGCCGTACCTCTTCGACCAGGGTGAGAGGACCCTTAGTGTAACCTCTGTTTGATGAAGGAGATGGATATGTCCTTCTTCTGGACAAATTCTATGAATAAAACCTTGGGAAAATATGATCAATACTCCATGATTTAACTCTTAAGAGTCGTCACTTCTAAACGACGGAGATACTTTCAACACAAGGGTAAGGTTACTGAAGACATTAAGAAATCATGAGTGTTCTACGTATTTTAGTAAGTAGATTTTGGTCTTATGTTGATATACAGGGAAAACAGGGGTAGTTCAGGGTGGATACATGGTTTTTGAATGATTTTAGTGGGAGATGAAGCAGGATAAATTTGATTATGCTTGACCTCTGAGAAACTTCACAACAATGGACAACTCAACAATAGAAAACTTCAGAATAGTTAAGACGTTCCTTCAACTAGAAGGTGTGCTTCAATGGAGGCCCATATCAACACATTTTCACATAATCTTTGAGACTCTAACATGAAGGCTCAAATTGAAAGACTCAATTAAACACAAAGTCTTTAATCAATCATGCCTAAGGTACACTCGAAGACTTACAAACAATCTTTATCAACAAATGAAAGTGAATTGATTTTAAATTTGTTTATCTCATCCAAAATGAATGATCTTCTTGAAATGAAATTGCAAATAACATTAAACTATCACAGGGATGAGATCCTGTGTGATTTAAAAAAAATTCAATATAAGATTGTAATAGGAATGAAAGAAACTATTTGTAGACATTCTAAAACAAAGTAGACACAAATTGCTAGAGATTGGACACAAATTAATTTCAAAATTGCTTAGATTCATCAGCAGGGGAAAGCTTCTAGAGAAATCTCAGTGCTCGTCAATGGCTATAAATATGTAACCAACTTAACACGATAGGAAATCTAACAGAGAAGAAAACAACAGGTTATCTCGGCTTAGTCTCTCAGGAAGATGGCTTTCTCAAATTGTCTCTTAATAATTCAATCTCCGACCTTTTGCAAGAGTATTCTCATTACATTTATACATTTTACTCACTCAAGTTTCCCCCCAAAAAGAAAGAATATTCTGGGACCTTTGCTTGTTAACAATTTGCTTCGGAAAGTGACATTTAACAAATTCAGATCCAAAATCTGCTAGGTGGACCAATTGTGAACTGATCACGTTTCTTGGGCCCTTGACTAATGACTAGGATGCCATGCCACAAATTTTTGGCAATCCTTCTAATCATTCTGATTCTATCATGCAAGAAATCCCCCTTTTAATCATTTTCTGGAGACTCTGCACAGCTAGATATGACATGTAATCTTTTTTTCTCTCATGGTAACACCCTTTTCATCTTTTACACCTGCACTTTCATCATTTCATCCCTTTTCCCTTTGTTTCCTCTGCAATTCTACCCCGCACCCATATCCTCTGGTAATTCCCATTTTTGCAAGTGCCTGAGTAATTCCCACTTCAAAATATCGACCTTAACAATCCTTAGACTCACAATTTAAGTTTCAAATCCATTCAATGGCACCTTACAGACAAATATGAAAAGGAATTTCATCAAAGAATGATGAAAAAAAGTGTGTATTCGCATCTCTAGGAGTCTTGGAGCAAAAATGCTAGAAAAATAGGTGAAATGCATAGCAACTGTTGATTCTACCCTTTTTCCACTTTATATCATAGCCATCTACGTGTTTCCTTGGCGCAACTGCAAAGGAGAAGCATAGAGGAAAATCTCAAACAAGTGCAATCCTTCCACATACCTTGGGCCCAAGAAGAACACCTTTTGGCCTTTGAAAAGTCTCAATGTAAAAAGGAGCCAACGGAAGCCTCCATGTGTCTCAATGGCACATTTTGAGATGGTCCCCAAAAGAAGAGACCCCAAACAAGTGTCGATTCAACACGTGTCTCAGTCTGGTAGAGTTTGTTAAAAATTTGAAGGTTCAGTGGAAGGCGCCATGTGTCTAGGGTCCAAGACATTTTCCTTTGGCTGTTGAAAAGTCCAAGAAAAAGGTAGAGTGAGAAAAAGCCTCCAAGTGTCCTCCTGGCACTTCTTTAAAATAAAACTTAGGGGCCGGTCCCCAAACATGCACGGTCCCTCCACATGTCCCAGGCCTTTATAAAGTCACTTGAAAAGTCTAAGTATGGGAAGACCCGGTGGAAGCCTCCACGTGTCTTCATGGTGCAACTTCGAGATGGTTCCCAAGAGTGGAGACCCTGAACAAGTGTGGGCTCACCATGTGTCCCAGGCCTTAGAAAATTGCTTTGAAAAGTTTAAGTACAAAGCGGAGCTGGTGGAAGCCTCCACATGTCTCCCTGTCATAATTGTTAAGGTGGGACCCTGATGCGGATCCTCAAATGAGTGCCAGCCCTCCACATGTCCATGGTCTGCCAAAACTATACCGGGTGCATGAAAAATTTGTCTAAGTCTTGAAAAAGCAACGGAAATCTCCACGTGTCCCCCCAGCGCAACTCCAAGGCCAAACCAAAAGGTGAATTTCCAAATGAGCGCCGTTCTTCCACGTGGACAAGTTTTGGGTTGAAGTGAGCCTTAGAGTTTTTAAAGTGCCCTGCTGAGCCGCATCCAACCAAAAAGGGCCACGTTTCCACTGATGTTGAGATGTAAATTTGACTTGGAAAATACACCCGTCAAAATGTAAAAATTTAGGAAAATTGCCATTTGTGCCCGGAAATGAATTTTTCTTCAAGGATAGAGAAATTGGAAATGTTATAAGTCCTAAATATGATCCACCGAACCACATCCAATCACGTTTTCACAAATATTTGGGACAAAAATGACAGGGACAATAAAACGTGACTGTGAAAATATAAGAAAAGGAAAAACCCGAGCTTTACGCCTAAATTATAGACTCCTTCATATGGATAGAGGGACAAAAAAAATTCTGGACTTTTAAGTGATCCTCGACCAAGAAAGGGATTGATCATGGCAACCAAATGGAGGAAAGAGTCTTTCAAGCACCAACACTGGGAGATAGAAAACATGAAAGAGGCCGTAAACTGAGGAATTTCAATGACAAATGGGGTGAGACTAATTTGAGCACCAACATATGGTATATGGTATATGGTATATGCTAGTTGAAATGAAAATATATGAATTAATGATACTTGATTACATATGTGATTGATAATTGTATAATGTAAATTGTAATATATTCAATGAACTAAAAGCCTAAAACAAATACACCAGCTACAACAAAGAATGAAGTTTCAAATTCAAAGCAACAAATAAATGCATGCATATTGTATAAATAAGTTTTAAAATAAAAAATTATTGTTTATGCATTTTTAAATGAGATATTTTGAATTTCTTCACTATTCCTCCTACGGAAAATCTCTTTGAAAGATTTGTTGTAAATATAAATTTTTAAAATATATTTTAAAGTTGTCCATTGCAAATCTGTAGGAGCATCTAATGCCTTTGTTTTTAATGCCCTCTTAATGGCATAATCTACAACTACTAGCGTACCGGCCAACCATAATACAATATATTATTTATTAAACTTGAATGTCTTTTATAGGTTGCTAGGTAGTAGCCAAAATGATGTGTGAGGAGAAATTTAAAATTTCCTTTTGAAAGGGTAAAAAAAAAATCAATTATACCCCATAGGCGGCTTGTATATAATTATGAATAATGATTGGTTTTAATATATCTCACGATTAAATATGGCTTCACTCATAATCTCACAAGCTTCCTTAAAACTATAGCCTTTCATTTATAATTTATGAGACATATATTGATGTACTTTCTTCTAAAATTTTGGACTAGAGACACTGATGTCTTACACACATGCATAAAAAAAGCTGGCTAAACCCACTTCAGGCTGTGAACATTACAACCGTACCAAAATTCACTTGAAGCCTTAGTGCATCCGAGGCCTGGTGAATGCACTTGGTATTATTGACTGTATTGACTATGTATTTAATGTATGATGTGACCCAAAATTATTATTTTAAATATATCTGCAATAAAATATTCATAGAATCTACATAAATTTAAATACAATCATTTTTTTTACCTTGTACTAATGACGTGACATGAAGCTAGGCTGAGGCTGTTGTGCCCTCATGTGCGTAAACTAGGGATTGAGGGCCGTTGACTCCAACAGATTGAGCCCTGATCCTGGGCTTGGATCTTGTCCATGTGTGTAGGGCATGAGTTACTATTTCACTATCATTTCTCATGTTTAATATTTTAATGTCACATATTGTAAGTATGCACTTATTATTTTGAGAACATTTTGTGACTAATCAATTGTTGCCACATTTAATACAATATATTATTATTGTTTTGATTACTTTGATTAAACATTATGACATGTTTTGAGAATGAAATGATTATTATTAATGATTGATTAGTAGTAGATGATTTTATTTATATTATAGCTATGTATTATTATTTATGTATATATATTGCTTATGGTTCATATAAGAGATTTTTATTATATCAAATGGATAATGCATTGGGTATCTTTGTCTACTTGTGTACAAGTGTTCTCTGAAGCGAGAGAGCTTATCATCAGGGAGAGATTGTAAGATGGTGTTTATGGGTACAAATAGAGATATATACCATGTGTGTTTTGGTACATGAAAATTGGTGTCAAACCGTAAGTTTTGGTCATTGAACCCCTTTTGTGTAATTCAATGTTTCTTTTGAATGTGTTTCCTTATGTGTCAAGATTGGTTAGTTTCATTATTTTTAATTAATAATTGTTGGATGGGATTAAAGGGCCATTACAAATGATATTTCATAAAGATCACACAAAACAAAAAACACCGGAAAAGGGCAAGAGTTAATGTTGTGATGATTAGGTAATGTGTGCATTATCATTACAACAAGGAACACAACATCATTTACATAATTAGTTAAGAAGTATATCATCGTTAAGAAACAATATCACACTTGTAATTATGTTGTCATCATATTCGATATGAAAAGGGTATTGTTAAGGTCTAATTATAAATGGTTTTTTATTTAATCCAAAATGTTATTAATTGATTTTTGGCTACTAACTCTTACTTTGATGATATGACCGATTTGTATTGGGAACTAGGTTAGTTGAGATATAACTGAGTTAAGTTTATTATTATCTAAAATACAATCAAGTTTCTTTTTAATCGAGATAACTGAGTGGATTAAATTTTAAAACCGAGCTAAGTCCAAGATGAACTCAATTAAACTCACCAAGCTAAAGAGAAAACTCGCCTAGGAAGAAAAATGCATTGAGATAACTTATTAAGGGATAAAATTATGTTATAAACCTATCTATATGTGAACCCCTAACACACGTGGGATAAAAATTGGTGATATCACTATACTGTGAAGGCATTGATGAGCACCACTTGGGTCAAATCAGTGATTATATGCTCTGATTGCATGGCATCTGAACCATACAATGAAAATGCTAATGGGCATGATGTGTCGCCTATCAGTGAAGTTAAACTTCATAAGCACAAAGAATTAGAGGCATGGGATGCGAAAGAAATTATTGGTGTAACATGGCACCAAATGAGATCCCCATGGCTTGCAAAGGTTAAAAGGATTGTTAGAATCCCATACAAGGATTGCACTGATTAGTGTGATGTGGCACCTTTTGGGAGACCCTTAGTATGGAAGGTCACCAAAATCAAAGTTAAATAATGTAGGAAGAGAGGATGCAGATGGCCCCTATGTGGCACCACCTGGTGAACTCCTCAGCTCCGCTAAACCTACACCAAAATTAGAGTATAGTTAAAATTAGCTATAGAGAAATAGGTGACGAATATACAGTGACCACGAATAAACTTGGTTTTAGTGACAGAGAATAAGATAAAAAATAATTAAATGACTGCATGAGAAGATAAATAAGTTTAACAATGAGTTCATGAGATAAAATTAGAAATGCTAAAAGCTATTTTTAGGCTTGAATTGTGGTCATTTAACTAGAGATAGAGAATACTAGTTAAATAGGTAGTTTAACCCAAAATTTAAAAAAACAAAACAAAACGCAATTAGAAATGCATGAATAAGTGGCTAATAATAGATCCATTAACATTTATAACAGGAGGAAAGGTTGTATCCATTCAAACATAGGTTTTAAAAAATAACATAGGATACAAATAAATAAGAAGCTCAAGAGAGAATTTAAAACATTGAATTGAGGATTTGACACACATGTTAAGGAGAAAAAAGGTTTAGAGTCAAGAAAAGAAGTTAATAGAGAATAAAGATAGAGACACATCATTAACTATATCAATAATTACCAGGCTCCTCCAGACTCTTCTTTTTAATATGTTAACTTTGTGAATGATTGTTTAATGGTAGATGACTTAGTGGATAAGTCTTATGACTTGTAATAAATTGGTTTGGTGTTTGAATCCTATTATTATTTTAGTTGAATTTGAACTAAGACAAAATTTTAACTAACATTAAATTAGACCCGAGCCAAAAACCTATTGAAAAATAGGTCTCAACACCTTGGTTAAGAGAAGGGTGTTGTGTGTGAGACGTCCTAGGTTTGACTCTAGCAACCCTTATATTATGTTAAGACTTTAAAAATAAAAACAAAGAACAAGTTTGTTATAACAATTGTTTATGTCATTTAATAAACAAGTTAAACCATTTAGCTTAATGGTTAAGAGTCCATACTTGGAAGGATGGGTCATAGGTTCGATTCACTCCTTATATCCCTTTGGAAATTATTTTTATAAACATAAAAGTTAATGTAAAGATACTAAACCTAGTGATGAAATTAGGTCTAATTTGATAGGTGGTATGGGAAACCATGAGACATAGATTTAAAAGGGACTTATTTGTAAAGTCCTTTGCTAAACTAAAAAGAGGTAAGTTATCATTTAGGGAAATATGGGAAACCACGAGACATGGAACAAGTGAATAATTAAGTTTTTTCTAAGTTGTTAACAATGAAATTATTTTCTTGATAAAGATAATGATGAAAACAAGGATAAACAATGGTTATGAGTTACATACCTAGGGGGATAGGTAAAAGATGGAATTCTTATTTTGCAATATGATTTTATCTTGATCTTTATTAACAAATAATAACATGAATTTCAAAACTAAAAGAGTTAAGGAATATTAGGCTTTTGCGTGAAACACCCTTGACAATTGTTATTTTCCTCCTTTGCATTTCAAGTGTTGACATTTGATTTTACTTATAAAGATATGTTCTTTTGATTGTTGGAGATCATGTTTGATATGGATAAATCATTTCTGTTCTTAAGATCCTTTGACTGAATTAGAATGGCTTCCTTGAATCCATTTTTCACTTATGTAGGTGAGTTTCAATCTGGTTTATGAGTTGTAAACTTATCTATTAATCTGACTCATCCTTGGATCAATTTCAGTGATCCAAGGAATGTTTTAAATTTTATCTGTTGAACGAATGGTAAATTGACATTACATGAATTAAGAGACATATTGATTGAACTTTGTTATTACCAGTTCTTTTATTTTTTGTGTGAGCATATTTCCATTCAATTGTATGTTATGCTTGGGTCCTTCGAGATCAATCATGGTAGGACATTGCTGGCGAACACAAAAATACAACCTGTTCACGACATAGGAGGGATTCAAGATCCTAAAAAGGACTATCCTACAGAATCCTAAGCTAGGTAAGAATATTTGCTACCTAAATTATGTCACTTAATAGAATTCTTATTCTAACCTAAAGCTTCCTATTCTACTTTGTTGGTTGATTGGCATCCTAACCTAGGCTCTGTGCTAAAGGATATGGAAAGGTTACTAGGCTATTAAAATTAACCTAGAACCTAATACTATAAGGTTTTATGATGATTTAACCTAATTCTTAAAACTATTATGTTGTGAATTAATATAACCTATGTGGAAACTACCTAAGGCTGTGTGAAGACATATGGTGGAAATTTGTTGTTAGGGTTATATCCTAAGGTATGCATTATAAACTACCTAAGATCTAACCTAAGAAATTTGATCTATCCTAAAATAATGGGTATGAAAGGGGAATTAGGTGGTCACATGCATCAAGGGTGACAATTCCTATGGAATTTATGTTATTGATAAGGTTTTGAATGCATAGAGTATTGTCAGTTTTGGCAAGGGCTAGTTGACTTGGCGGAGGCTTATGTGGAAGTGTCACTAAAATGGAATTGCATGTTAATTTTGATCTGGCATTCACCAGAATTGGAAGGCAGTGATAAGGAAGGATAGGTGGGAAATTTGAAATAAATGAAATTTATTATTTTTAGTTTTCATGCACGAATTGTCTTAGAAGGCATGCAAGCGGGTTTGTCTGGGGTTGTTTCACTTTGCATGTTTCACAATTTTTTCTCTGCATGCTCTTTGGTTTTTAAAACCAGTAGATTGAACTACACTTAATGGCTATTTTTGAAGTCTTATACTTATTTTTGGTTCGTGGGATGTATAAGAAGCATTGTGGAAAAATAATATGGTTGTTTGATCTTTCGTGGGGAAGAGGAGAAGTTGTGAGCTCGGCTGGAGGTCTCCTTCAATTTGGCAGAAGCACTATTAGGAATGATAAGATCTAACCATTAAAATATCTTGTTTTCTTCTAAATGTTTTCATTAAAACAACTCTACTCTATTAAGATTTGTGGATTGCATATTTTATCTAGTTATTTGCTTGCTAGGTTTTATAAATCTTTTGATCTTGATCTTGAATCCATGGTAAATACAGTTTTGTTTGGAAACTTACGTTGTGTTTGTTTAAAAACATGATACATACAAGCAAAAACATATTTTGTAACTCTGCTTGACATTTCTGTATCTGGTAATTGAAGGGTTCTATTTTGATGACCTTCATTGCTAATGATTATTGTGCTGAGTTATTTGGGAATCTTGACTTCCATCTGTTACTGTTGGAAATTGTGTTTGTTGATCTTGAGCTTGTATTTTGCTGTAACTTGTATTCAAGCTTGTATTTCTATTTGGATCTTGTTTTGGTTTCGTGTTTAATTTAAACTGTTGATAGAGGTTCTAGTACTAAGGAATCGTGTTTTGATTCTTATGAAAACTTGGGCTATTGTTGAAGTCTGTATATGGCTTAAACTTGTATTTATTTTCTAGTGACCATTTGAACTATTATTGAAATTTCATTAAGTACACAACACTCGTATTTTGCTGTTGGTATAGGTCTGAACCCCGGTAAGAAACTTATATTTCATTTGAATTGGAAAATAGGGGAAATGGAAGCTCTCTACTTTTCTGAATTGTTAAATAGGTATCTGTATACTACCTTGTTTTAAGATGCTGGTGTATATTCGAACTCATGTATGAGATTCCGTGATGCGACACTGTATAATTAATTGTTACTAATGTGTTTGGAAATTGTAACCCGAGCATGATGTTGGTTCTTTTCTAGTATTATTTTGGGTTTTCTTTGTTTAAGATGTAAACTAAAAAGAGAATATGTTGTTGTCCTGAACTTGTGTATATCCACTTCAGTGGTACCAAACCTTTGTAGGAGCTTATGTTTATCATTGTGCTCAGAATGGTTTTACGAGTCCTGAACTGGCTGTATTATAAACATGATCGATTGGGTCTTGGCTTTGAAATTGGGTTTATTACTTGATTAAATGGTTTAATAACTCCGAACTATTTTGAGACCAACTACATGCGCAAGGAGAAAAACTGGAGGCATGGTTTAAATGGGTAATTTCGAAGTTGTTAGTTTCCTATTCAGGTTTTACATTTCTTGTTGGGTCCAATAAATGTATGCTTGAGTCTTAAGGATAAAGGAAATTGTGATTTCTTAGGGATGTAGTGTTGTTTTAAACTTCACTGTTATACTGATTCGAGCTAAAAATGGAACTCATGCCTTTTTATGGTAAAGATTTGAGGGAAGGTTTCAACACGTTTTCGTCTTATTCTAAAGTTGATCTTAAACTCTCCTTTGGGAATAAATTTATGAGCTTATTTGTCTTTATTAGAAAAAGGGAATTGTTGTTAAGTATAATGAGATGAATTAAGGATTGAACCATATCCTGTTAAGATTCCTTTTCTAAGGCTGTTGGGTTAAGTTCATTGATTGGAACCACCTACTAATTATTCATATAGGAAAAGAAGATTATTACGTTGTTTAGTCTTCTTGTACATAACATTTGACTGAAATAAAGTAGAAAGAGATTGATGATTGGTTTGTTGAACAAATAGTGTAAACTTGTTGATTGATTGTTGATCCTTTATTTTTCTCTTGGATTAATATGTGATTTTATTCTGATAAGAAACTAGAATGTTGAATTTTAAGGTAGTTGACCTTTAAATGAAACAGTTTAAGTCATGGCATAAACCTATTTCTAATTTACGGATGTTATGTGTTTTGGGAATAGTTGAAATGGTTTCCCATCTTCCTTTGCTTAAAATTTAGGTGAACCACCTTACTGATAACCATGCTTTTTACACTTCTTTTGTCTTATAGTAAAGATAAGTGTTGTATTCTATTACTGTGGAATTAGGAAGAATGAGATGATAAGATCTATTATTTGATAAAGGTAATTGTTAGGATCAATTGAAATTTAAATTGTAAGGCATATGTTATATATTTTGATCTCTCTCTTAGAAGTGAATTCAGATTTATTAATGTATTCCTTCTCTGATTGTTGTATTTATGCTTATAGTATGATATACTAATTATTTCATTAGAGTAGGGTTGTTTTTAATGGAACAATTAGTAGAATGCACTTCATTTTAAGGATTAGTTCTTATCATGCTCAGTTCATTGAACTGACCCATGCTATCAATTTTTGTAGATGGACTTCGTAAGTGAAAAAAGAAGGCAAAACTTATATGATGCATTGGCTGATTTAAGTTTGATTCTTTGTAGAGAATTCTGATTCATTCTTGAGTTGTATTGAAAAAGAAAAGTTATATTCTTTTTAGAATGAAGGTTGTTATTAGGCAGTATGCCTAAAATGCATAAGTTTTGTAAATGTATAAGTTTTAAAGATGAATTGAAAGTTGAGAATTTACTTGCATTGGATGTGTAAATTATCTTGTAACAAAGATGGAATCCTACCCTGTTGATATTCTCCATATTATTTATATGCTTAATTGGGTATTCATGGATAAGTTTGATAATGGGATTTAGAATATTCTCCCTAAATAAGATGTAGCTTGCTAAGTTACAGAATTTTGATGATCATATCTAAACAATTCGGCATAGTTGTGGAATGAACATTCAGTAAAAAATAAAGAATTTGTAAATGATATAAAGGGGTGCTAAACCCTAGCACTTAACCATGTAAAGGAATGCCCTTCCTCTAACATAAGAATGTAAATGAAAAGGAATATATGATACCTAATCATTAGAATTAATTTTAATAAAGTCTACTTAGTTACAACCTAGGTGGTTGCTACACTTCCTTACACGGTTAAGTCACATTAAATGGAACTTATAATATTGTTGTTCTATTTTGGTTAATGTCTTATTAAGCCATTAAATGAACATTAAAGGCAATATTAAGTCAAGGAAGTTCTTTAACAATCAATTGAATCTGGTTTAGAAAAGAACTTAAGGAGTGTTGGATTAGGGCTTGACAAGGTTGCTAAAATATATTTTTAATAATCCAACATAATTAAATTATAATAAGATCCTAGGGGTATGTACATCTCGATGAGGCTGTTATGTAGGATGCTGGCAGACGCCAACTGCAAGGTTGTACCTTTGAGAAGATGAGGATCTTCTTGAGGATACATCGATGTAGTTGACATGTGGCAACACCCTTCTGCATTGATCATCTAGATCTACACACATTGGACTTGAACTTGGTTTCTGTCTAGGTCTGGTTAGTAGCATGTTTAAGATAAGGAGTAGCCCTCTAAAACTTAGGGTACCTTGGCACATGAGGTTGACTTAGGTTGACCCATTATGCCAACTTACCCTAAGTTTTCGTGAGCCTCTTCCTACCATAACATATGTTGTTAACTTGAACTAGGGTTAAACCTTGGACAAGTGGATTAATGAAAGTTAGTAAAGGACATTATAGATAACAATAGAGTGGGGTGAAGGATGTATTCTGGGTTGACGAGTATGTCGTCAAGGAATAGTAATACGAATAGTATGTTAGAAATATTTGGCCAAAGTATCGTAAGCTGCTAGTTGTGTTGTCCTATGTCACCTAGTCTAAGGTTCGTGATGTAGATTAATATTGGTAACAAATATTCAGATAAGTTCCTTAGATAGATCACTCAATACCCAGAACAGGGAAAAGGAACCAAGTATATGTAGTATACGGAAAAGTATTCAATACTTAATGTTAAACATGAATAGATCGGTAGTTCACCGAGTCTTGAAATGAATAGATCAGTAGCTCATGGAGTCATTACAGCTACATATGGTTATCTGTTATAAGAATGGTTGTTAAAGAATGTGTGTTCTAGATTATGTATTTAGAACAGAGAACATTATTCATGCAAATTTTTCCCCTTGTTTCTAAAGTCTTAAAATGGGAATGTTACATTGCGAATGTAAATATTAACGAGATACACCTAATGATTACATATTGTTTGCTATTGCTTTACACTTGAAGTAATGATGAACCTTGGAAAACATATAAGTGAATCCTTGTGTACGTAACTATTACAAACAATTTATAGTCCTTTGCATGTGGCAGAAAACTAGGATTAGGGTTCTTGCAATAATGACTTCTTTAGGTGGTATGGGACACCTTAGAAGGTTATGATTTCTTGTGTTATATTCATGGTTTGTTTTGTATTATTTGGTGATAAAAAAACTAGGATTAATATTATTATAGATCTATGCAAATGGGTGGTATGGGATAGTCGAGAAGATTGGTGTTATTTATGTTCTAGTTCTAGTTTTCTCAAGTTGTTATAATTAGAGATAAAGATTTCATGTTATGAATTACTAGTAGGGAAAAAGGGTAGGTTTTGAGAGACATGTTAGTGAATAAGGGAGTGAACTGTATAAGTTTTAGATAGTCTAGGTACAATAGATCACATATGAAAAGGGATTAAAGGGTATGGTAGGGATCAAATATAACTAAGGACTACCTTCATGAATATTTAGCTAAAATTATTTCATGTTCTTGCACGTTGTCAGATTTTAGTAGGAGTGCCTTATACTACCCTTAGTCATTTGGACAAATATATTATCATTAATTTTTTTATATTTAGGATGTTTTATATTCCTATGTTGTCCTAAGTCTACCATTTTTTGGGTGAGTATTCTACACATGGTTGCAACACCCATGTTATGATTCATCAAAATTAAGGGATTTTTTAATTTAAACAAATCCCTTAATCTCTTTCATGTTGTAATGTTTATCATTATTACTTAGCTAAATAATGAGTAATCCAACATGGTTTAATGTTCCAGAATCCATTTTGACAACAAACAATAACCATATCCAATTGTAAGGGTCCTAGATCTTTTCCTAATCTCCCTTAATCACTCTATATGAGCATGTATACATTGTATACATTTGTTTAAATGATTCAGGAGCATCAATTACATGGTTGAACAAATCAAGGTTTTTGTGTTGATGAAGTGCTGGAGAGTCATTTAGTTGTCTTAGTGAGTCTTGATTCCATAAGAACCTCTCTCTTTTGCAATGTAAAATTCAAATCATGAGTTTTCCCTCCAAAAATAAGGGTTTAAAATATTTGAAAATATAAAGATAAGTATAAAAGAGGTGTCAATGAGTAAATAAGGCCATGTAATGATTATAAAGGCCATTTAAGACCTCAAGGGGTTGTAAAAGTGTTCTAAACCTTTGTCCTAGGTTGATATGACCCTAGTTATCTCATAATTAGGTTGGTAAGTTGTGTAACTACCTCTCATTTGATAAGAGAGGATTGAAATTTGAATAGGAGCGAGATAGATAGGTTTTTGAGAGGACATTGAGGAGGTGGTATGTTAGAGGATCCAAGGAGGGGCTCAAGAAGCTTGTATCAGTCTGAGACACTATCAAATAATAACTTCTTTGGAAACTAAGACAAAGTCTTTTTGTTTTCTCCTGATATTATGCTTAGCATTTGTATCTCATCATGAAATATTGTGCATGTATTGATAGGATTTGGAAGGTTTATAACCTGTAATAAGACAAGAAATGGGTAAGAAGGAAAGTAAGATTGTTTTTGAGATTACAGTAGATGAATATAGAGAGAGATGCTCTGTTTTGGTATTAGTTCTTGCTTGATTATGGTAATATTATGTAGGTTATGGTTGAAACTTGATGGTTATTTCTTTATAATATATAGGTGCATCATATGGAACCTCCAAAGTAAGTATGAGGGAAGAATGAGTTGAGATTCTTAGTCACTAGCATTACAAGTGATGCATAGGCCATAAAAATTCTAAGTTGAAACTTGTTGCTAATATGATTGCATTGGAAAATGATAAAAATGATTTGGTAAATATAAAAATTGTGATGGATAAAGGACCAAACACAATTAGCAGTGAATTTTTATGAAACCTTATGGAAAACTAACAATCTAGTTAAAATTGTGCTATGATTGTGAATACCCTGATTTTCATGTGCAAAGGAAGTTGGAAATTGTGCATGATCAATAAATGTTGTGTTTTAATAGTTAGTGAAAAGTATGAATGTGAGTTATTGGGTGAAGAATGAATTTGAAATCTTGAAATTCTAACCCCATCAATAAGAACGTGAATTGTGCTATTTTTGTAAAAAGATTTGGAAGACTATGAACTATGCATTGTATTTCAGAACTATGCATGTGGGTCCAAGATACTGTAGAGTTTGGGAAATTTCTCAAAGGCTGAAAAATTTCATGAATTAGTGTGTGATATGGAAATGAAGGAAATTATATCTCAGGTCCTTGAGTACATTACTTATTAAATGCATGACTTAGCCAAAAATGTGAGTTGATGTTAACATGACAATGGAGAAGAATTTATAAGGAATTTTCCACGTGCTAAGAACTCTTATTGGTAAGACTAAGTATTGCATAACCTCAACAAAAACCTTGTGTACAAATTTCATGATTTGATTCAACCATTAGAGAAAATTATTCAAGAAAATACCTTCTCGGGCTCTTAAGGAGGCTTTTAGGGTAAAAAAGCTAGGGTAAGTGATTTGAGACCCTTAGCATGGTTTTTTTTCTTTGAATATTTAAAGATAGAATTTTATCTCATCAGGGAAATAGATTATGAAGGAATTTTGAAAAAATAATGGTTCAAGCCCCTTATTTTTATGACATTCTAGGAGTGAGCATTCAACCATAGTTGGAAGGCTAGTTTGAAGAGTGATTTTTCAAAGGAAGGTGTAGTTGTACTTGAGGCCTAACATTGAAACTTTATACAAATATATAAGCCCTTAACAGGTATCCAAAACCCTATTTTTTATGCATTGAAATTTCACAGAAAAATATAATCATGACAATGTGCCTAGACTAACCTAGTGAGGGTTTAATATTCAAATTGCAGAAGGAGAGCTACAAGGATTTGTAGGTGGAGTTGAGCTCTAAAAATTTAGGAACATCTTATAACTAATAAGGGTTAACTAAGGAATCTTATAGAAATTTCTGGGTGTCCTTTGAATTATATTTTCATGGTGGTAGCATCAACATTGTCTTAAGGGGTTTATAAGGCATTTTTGTGAAGGAAAGAGTAGTATTAAGGTTTGAGGTTTTGGATTTATTTCATTGTTTTTTCTAACATGGAACCAAGTGTATGAATATGGAGGAAGGAATTTGAAGGAGTAAAAAATCCCAAAGATCAAGAAGCTCATCCTAGAGCCAAGAGCTAGTCAAGCTAGTAGTGGACCAAGTTGGTGAAATTGGGTAAGGAAGTGGTAGTTTCTTCCCTTTGAGTCATTTGAGGAGGTTCATAGAAGAATAATGAGGTGTATAAGTAGAGTGAAGGTGAGTAAATTCTTGGCTAGGCCAATTTTGAGAGATGTTTGACATATTAGACAAAGATTGAGTAAATTTTGACAAGTTTTTAGCCATTATAAGCCTTAGAAGATCCTCCAATACAGAGAATGTGATTAATTATTTTTTTCAAACCTCTTATATTCAATTATATGCATGATTTTATATTTTATCTGCATCATTAAACCTTTTTATAGGCTAAGAGAACCTTCACATCTTCTTAGTGCAAGCCAGTAAAGTGTCAACCAATAAACTATTCAAGTACTTACCTTTAACTCAATACACTACTAAAATAAGAAATGGAATGCAATCAATCATTTTCACTACTATGGCCATAATTATCCGGCACTGTGCTAGTAATCCAGTTTGGTGACTACACACTAGCCTACAGAACTTGCTTTCACTTCACCTCACAATTGTCTTAAGATAGTTATCAGGATTCATTTCCATTGACTAAATATTTAAGTTTCACTTTGAAGTAACAAAGACCATGACTCATCCTTATAATAAAAAAATCCTATTAATACCACTTTAGGATCCCTATGGGGATGATAGTGACCATGTAATGACTCTCTTCATTATGTCCTCACCACCCTTCCCATAGCCATCGCAAGTTGGTATGGGTAGGATACCACTGAAAGGATTATAAGACATAATGACCATGTTTCATTTACATTTTACAATTATCCAAGATATTTAGTAACAATCTACGACATCCCTTTCTGGAAGAGAGTCGTAGTAATTGGCGAGTTACTACCTTCATTGATTATCTATCATCGTACTTGTCATATCACAATGATTGTCAAGGATATAAGATAACTTATCGTGATATATTGATACAATTATTTCATAAATAATTTCATTTATAGTTTCATTCACATAATTTTAGTGTTCAATAAGAATAGTCCTCTTAATTCTTACTTGGTCATCATAGGCCATTCATAGAACAAATTATTTTAATACAATATATTAACAATATGACCAAGGATACATTTCAACATATTCCATTTCATGCCTTGTATGTCTAGGAAACCTTTTATTATCCACATGGACATTATAATAGTAGTCATGATTACCATAACAAATTATTAACTTTTAATTAATCACTGTTGTATTAAAATCAACACTTAATCACTTAAGTTTGACAATGTACTATGATGAATTATCATGGTGTCATCATATCGTTTAACCAATTCACACTATATTATAATTGCTCACTCAAAATGAGGCAATAATCATATATGATTTCCTTCAAAAAATCATGATGATATGCTTATGTTTTGTATTTATAAGACAACATAATGTTTACCTATGATATATAAATCATATAGGTTATTTTATAGTGAAGTAATGGAAACAACATATTATAATAGTGTTGATGTTATTTTCCAAATAGATAGTATGCTTATGTGTCGTCATTGTGACATGTATGGTGTACTTGTTTATATTGAAGTACAACAACACTAAAACATTAAATTCATGTTATTGTTTCTATGTAATGATTTATTTACATTAATGACGTAATTATAAACCTTTTAAAACTAAATAAGGTTATTACAAGGCCTATTATACTTGTCATCATTTGTGAATAGTTTATTTAATGTTTTATCATGATGTTCTTCATTATATCCATACACGTCACACGTTTGTGTTAATGAAACATAACATCGTCATTGGATATCATTATCATTAATAATCTTATTAAATTGTACTTTTTCAATAAATAGTTTTCATTAATAGTAGGTTTATCAATCATGGTTCACATGGAAAAGCATAATTAAATGCTTATTAAGATAGTACATGATTTCATAAGTCTATCGTCATTCGTGAACGCTATATTTTGTTTCATATGCACGGAAGTATATTTCTTGTTTGTTGTACTATTTTTGACATCAAACTATATTATTTACAAACATACTTATTCCATCTTAATGACATCATAAGAGAATAAATAATTTTTACACTATAACTGTACTCATATTAAACATACTCTGCTGTAAAACAACAATATAACTTCTCCGTTTCTCGCAATCATAATAAAAAATACAACAAGTAATTTAACTAGTACACTTTAAAGATAATACATGTGTTTGAAATGATTATCAGTAGATAATATAAGAAGTACAAATAGGCCATCTTGCCTTCATTCAACTGCGAAATAATACTTTCACATTTTATTAAAATATGATTACAAAAATACAATTATCCGAAACTAAATAATAACAAATACCTCATGACGAATCATGCATATACAATCCTTTAAGTCACTTAATAATGATTACTCCATCCTGCATACTGTAGG
Source organism: Taxus chinensis (assembly GCA_019776745.2). Taxonomy (NCBI): domain Eukaryota; kingdom Viridiplantae; phylum Streptophyta; class Pinopsida; order Cupressales; family Taxaceae; genus Taxus; species Taxus chinensis. Next base: position 314,009,973 of record CM034151.1, on the reverse strand, counting down.
AAAGATAAAAATTATATACATGGCCAGTTTGATGAATTGGCATGAGTGTCCACTCTAATCATGTTTCTTTAATTTGAAATAAAGAAATATAATAAGGTTAATTGTCCTTTATTTCCCATTAATTAGCTAGAAAATAAGCATATTAATGATTACATGAAATCATAATGAAATCTCTATTTATGAACAACAATAGGACATGTTATGTACATGATCTTACAAGCTTACTAATATATAAGTTTTATAAGAAATTTCCTAAGTTGATTGATATTGATTCCTCTTCTATAAATGAAACCAATTTTGATTTAAGAGTATGAATATCTATCACCAAAAAATGTTACACAATTCTATAAAATTTGATCGTATACAAACAAATGAGTCAATCATTCAATATTTTTAGTAAACATAGAGTTTGATACACTGTTTTAAAGGAATGTAAACCATTCTACAGGAGACCACTCAAGAACATATGGTTTCAATAAGGAAAATTTCATAATAACCAACTATCACACAAACAAGAGTGATTTTGGTGAAAGGAACGATAACTAGATCATACCAAGCCAAGAACACAAATGCTAATCAAACACCGTGATCAATAAGATGAAAGCAATTCACCAGAATAGATTTACATAAAACCTTTGCAAACAAATGAGTAGCAATATCATATATTATTATGGATGCAATACATTGAGAACGGGCCTTGCTTAAATAGGCAAGGAATAACAATCTAAGAACTAGTCAAGGTCGTAGATCAAGCCATAAATCAAGGAAATAAATAGTCATCAAAGAACTAGTCAAGACCATAGATTTAGAAGAGAACTAGACATCAAAGATCTAGTCAATACCATAGATCAAGGAAAGAACTATACCTAACAATTAGATAATATCCCTAATATCTAAATAAGATAAAAGAAATATCCACACACATAAGTGGGTGAGGATAAATACACTAAAGGTAAATAAAGTACCTAGGTGAACATGAGCTAAGGTAAATACCTACTCTAACATTTGGTCTTTCAAAATTTCTGTCAAACTTCTCCCTTATATGTATATATACAACCATGGAGTTCAACCTTCATAGTCTAATTTTTAACTAAGTGATTGGGAAATGTAATTTTAAACTTGGATACTATAATATAAAAATTGACTCAAAAACATTCAATCATAAAATAACAATTTACATAACATTTAAATTATTTTCCAATACATTTGAAACTGAACTACCAAGTAAATTACCAAAATCAACCCTATCACTTAGACCACAAAATAGTTTCCTTATTAAAATAAGTAACTATACGGCTCATCCAATATATAATGAATAACATATATTTTGAGATGAGCTCAAATGAGCTTAATCCATCTTGGTTACTTCTCATAAGGGAACAAAACAATACACTCATAGTTGAAGTCCAAAAGAAGGAAATACAAATTTTACCAACTCTTAAGAGACCCAAATCACATAAATAAAACAAACTCAAAGTTCATAGCCAGATTTGCAAATAAATATTTTAACAAGAGTTGCCACTACAAGTCATTTTTAGGGAAGAGAGAGAAATATCTCAAGTCACCAAATATTGGAAACATTTACATATTTCCATACACATACCCAACTCGTAGTTCCCCCTAAATTCCAAATAAAATTAATAGAACTAAATCTAGAATAAGGGTATCGATCCAATGTATCATACAACATTGGTAGTATAACCGAATCAATAAGGCAACTGAAAACCATAGAACAATGTAACAAAGTTTGTTTCAACAGTTGACTCAAAATAATTCTAAATTATTTATCTATTCAAAGATATCATGACCTTATAGGTCTAATTTATTTTCTGGTAATCTAAAAATAAATAAAGTACAAGATTACGATAAACTACCTCATACCCATAACCAAATAAACAAGAACAAACCATATACAAAATACCCACATGTATAAATGAATTACTGAAGAGTTTTACAGTCAAATTTATTGATTTAATAATCATTTATTTCCTATTTTTAAAGTAGATTATAAATCCAACAATTTCTATCATTTAAAGTATTTAGAACTAAATAAAACAACCACGTATATATCTAGGGAGAAATGTGTCATTCACATTACCCATTTTCCATTCATATTTATGTTATATACAATACTTTATTTCTTCCATATGCACTTACAAAATGTGAAAAACCCATAAATATGAAACCTAGTCACAAACCTAGTTCAAAATAAAAAGAATAACTATATTACAAAATACCCATTTATTTATATGAATTATCAAATTTTACTGATATAATTTCGTATTTCCTAGATTCAAAACTAAAATAGAAAACCCAAACCATATTTTATTATTTCAAATCAAAAAAAGAAAATCATAGTTAGACAACCATGCTTGAAGTGAAATATACACCTTTTTCCAGATTTCCTTCTTCACATATCGGTCACAACCCAGAAAACTAGACACTTTTTCCAACAAAGAAAAACTCCTTAAATGCTCAAAATAAAAACACCCAAAGAATTCCTAGCTTCAATTTTTAAAGGATTCTAAAAATATTTTCATACAACTATCTTTCCCATATTTTACCTTCATTCCATAATAACAGAGAAAAATATATATCTCCAAAATTTGTATGGGGCATGCATGCCCTAATTGGTTTTGAAAGTTTCCTCAAATCTAAGAAAATAGTGGTGATGAATGGTATTTACTTATGCAAGTTTACCTTTTAAATTCCCATGGAAGTTTTCTCATTCACCATGCAAGGTTCAATTTACAATTATTTAATCATTATTAATTTGAAACCTTATCCAATTCCCCTTGGTGCATGGTGAATACTACTAATTATTATATCTTTTACATGGCTGTTTAAACGACCAATCTAAGACTATATTGATCAAATAAACATAATAATCTACCAAGTTTGCATTGTGATTGGTCATCAACCGAATATATTAATAATCCAAAATTAAACTTTACCAATGTCAAAATATATGGTCAAGAACCATCATATATTTTTAAACATTTAAATACCACCTTTTCATGGTCTAAGACCATTTAAGCTAAACATTAGAGTCTTTCAAATTTTCCATGGTCCAAGACCAACAAAAACATCAAACAATGCAACATCACCTTCCATTATGCCTAACATCAAGGAGTAGGTCATGTCAATATAAAGATATCAATATTTAAATGAAATGATTGTTAATGACCAATAACAGTAAACCATGATAAACATCCATTAACTTATATTGTTATTCCTTGTGATAAATAACTCTACATTACGGTCTAAGACCAACACAAACATTATTAATAACTTGAATTGTGGTCGAAGACCCATCATATAAATATTTAGCTTGCCAACAAGATAGTTATTCAATTTAATTTTTTTTACCTTGTCGATGTTCATATACCATTTCCAAGCAGCAGTGAAGATCAATTTTGATGCCTTACGATCTATGACTAGTATTACCATAACAATAAGGTTAATGGAACATCAAAACAAAAATTATTTCCAAGCACGAAATAATATAAGTACAACCATGTAAGAAATTTGTCAACATTATGAAATCATTACACACAACACACAAGGTAACTAAAATCATCCAAAACAAGTTAAAAAAAAAATAAGTTATGAATATTGAATAATCCATGAATGCATGATGACACGTGTGGTTACGGTGATGGGCATGCATCTACACATAAGTATATATACCTTTTAGGGATATATGTACATATGTATTTTTGTAAATAAAACTACATAACAATACTAATCCACTTACATTCATAAATTATTATATACAACATAGCTTATTTTTACAACATAACAAAATGAAAAAGTGGGGTGTGACAATGGTATTCTCTTTTACCTTATTGATTTTTTGCATCTTCCTTATCATGAAGGGTAGGGTCACTCTTGAGTTATGAGAGGTGTACGGAGAACCATAAGGCTTGTGGTTGGAGGTAAATTTCTCTGATGATACTCTCTCTCACAATGTAACTTCGACAACATGATGGATTTCTTATGATAGGTGATAATTATGTCATAACAACAGATTGTTGTATTTTGTAGATATTTATATCTATTAGATTGTGTTATTGATAAAATGAATTGTAAACATTGTAAATTAAAAGTTGAAAACTTGATGGATTAAAGCTATACAAAATATCCTATGTATTTCATATGAATAAAATATGAAGTATATACTTGAAATGTATATTTGAGTAGAAATCATCACTAGTGAGTAAAAGGAAAAACACGCACTTTTAATTATTTAGAATATATTGGTAGTTATGATAAAACATTAAGATTTAACTAGATGGATATTACAATTAGGTAATTGGATGAACTTAAACTAAATGAAATTAGTAATTAGATATTCTTGCTATTATGTATTAATTAAAATGGAATGAATAAAATGGATACACATGTTATTAGAATTGTTTTCACCCCTTATAAATTTGATTAGGGTTTTTACATTATAATAAAACGAGGAATAAAATATGAGCTACATGGGGTTATTCTGACTAATTAACCATTCAATATCATAATAAAGATTTAATAATTGTAAAAAATGTACATGATGTAATAAAAACTCATAAATACATGGGATTGAGTGTGCTTAGCTGATTACAGGGGGTTTTGGGCTGATCTGGGTGTTGGAACATGGGTATCTGTACTTGGGAATACTTTAGGACTGAAATTATGACTTAAGAATATTACTGGATAGTACCATATAATAAGAGCATGATTGTCTATTTGATATTGACCTCTTTATATGGGTTTGGAATTTCTCATGACTAAGGTTGTGACTTTTTTGGTTTTTTTCTTGTCTAATTATCTTTGTTGCTCATTATCGATCACACTATGAGGGAATTTGAATACTATGCTTAATATTTTAAAACCCTAGCCATGGATGAAGTCATGTGAAACAAACATTAGTTGGTTTGTGGGAACCCTTGTGCACCATTTCCCTTGACACTACTTTGAAGAGGCCTCAAACTACACATCATTCTCAACCTGGCATGTGATATCTAGTTGTAGTGTAATAATATTTTACATCCTTCTTTTGATAATGTTTGACTTGTGTTTTTCTCTTTCCAATCTACTTGAATGTGTGATTTTGAGTGCTTGAAAATATGGGAAGTAGTTCACTAGACCTAGTGGGAAGATTCAGAATTATAGATGGTGTTTCCCTAAATAATTTATAGACGTATTTGAAGAGTATATGGATCTTTGGGTACCTTTTGTGCTATCTTTTGCAATAGGATACCATAAGAGTGTTATGCACTAAATGATGTGAGATTTATTTTCTTATATACAATTCTGAAGTTAATTTGAGTTGAAAAGGATGACTTAGGGAAAGTAATTGACCAAAATAAGAATGTGCAAATGAAATTTTGGGACCAAAGTATGTTGGGGGAAAAACATATAATAGGGTCAGGATATAATATTAAAAATTGACCCTATTGTATTTTTTCACCCCAATGAGGAATTTTGAGGTATGAGTTTTGGGAAATTAAAAAGTGGAGTTTCTATAGGGATTTTACGCATTCATTTATTATAAAATATTGACAAATGAGTTTGTATGATCAATCAAGCTAGACAAGAGACCTAGAGATGTACCAGATGAGAGTGTGTAAAATCTTCTTGTTTGAGTAAGAGAGAAAGGTCAATACTAGTAGTGTTAAAGAGTAGAATTACCAAATTTGAGTGTATACAGGAATTAACTAAAATGTTTTAGTTTAAATTGGATGAACTATTATATGTGAAATCATGTAGGTTTTAATAATATATGATTATAAATGGTTAATTAACATTTTTTTGAAATGGAAACAAACTATACAATTTTTAATACAATGATATAATTAAATATATTGGATAAAAGAACTCTTTGTAGTCAAAAAATAACACACTTTCTACTTACATCATGCCTCTAAGTATTTCATTATATAAATTATTCCTAAGCAAGAAAAATAACCATTAACTACACTTGTTTTACTCTTTCATTACTTTTATCTTTCCAACACTCTTGTTATTTTATTTTTTAGAATGACAACTTTACTTTTGGATACTAAACAACATGTGACCCAAATCTATATTGATCGTTACATCTTTCGAGCATCCCATGCACTACCTCCCATCAGAGATATAAGGGTCCTAGGTACTATTGTCCCATTTGGGAGATTTTGTTTCTTTGTCTCCTCTTCTTGATTTTGAATTTCCATATCATTTGGTATATTTTATAGTCTCTTTTATCACTTTGGGTCATATTTTGAGTTGTTAATGAAAAATTCATATAAGGGAATCATATATATACATGGATTAGTTACCATTATTAAGGGGAAGGGCATTTGGGGCTAATAATTGCTATCTATTACCTGGGAAAATAGAAACATTTGAAAACTGCATTTGGTTTACATAATTTAATGCATAGAAAGGGACATTTTTGAATTCCATTTCACACATTCATCTTGGGGGATCCTTGGTTATTTTAGCAACTTGCAGTGCATTTACACTTTGGCCTCATGTTTCCAAGTTGTGTGTGCTATTGGATTTCTCCTTGGTACAATTTCCTTGGTTGCATTTATTCACGCACATTCCTGCATGTTCTTCCTTGCCACTTCCCTTTCCTACGATTTCCTCTGTGCATGCTATATGTGCTTCTTCCTTTCTTGCATAGTTGAAAAGTATTTCCCTCTTCCTCTCATGCCCATTACTTTTTGTATTCACTTCCATTTCTTGGTCATTGCGCATTCCATCACGCACACCCGTAGGCTTGCCTTTTATTTTGCAAGTCCCCGACATGCCTTTTGCACACATGCCTTTCTTCCCAAGTCATGCATATCACTACACGTGCACTTGGTGCCCTTTGTATTATTCCCTCATGCATTTTTATTTTACACACCCTTACTTCATACGTTGTTCCCTTTTCATATTGAAATGATCCACGCGTTGTCTTCCTCATACACTTGCATTTCCTTCCACACACCCTTGCATTGCATAAATACTATTTCCTATTGAGGTGCATGCCATATTTCCTAAAATCTTGCAAATCCTTTGTCAGAACCTCAAACCATCTATGTACATTTTCATGCCTTAGCCATTGCAATGGAATTACTTTGATAAATCAGAACATCATCAAGAATATAAAACCAAATGACAACAAAATTTAGATAAGTGATCTCAATATGTAAGTATAACAACTTAGCCACTTCAAGGGGGTAACCTCCAAACCATACAATAAGACTCAAGTGTTCAATATATCCTTAAATAAACACTATTATCTCCTATATATACCATTCTTATGCTATGGCCATCACTGAGGCCGACCTAATAATGATATGAATGAAATATATAATGATAAGAACATAGAAATAACCAAGGGAATGTGTGCCACATGTCAACATCTCCATCCAATACACTATATATGATTAAGGGCATAATATGCCCTTCCCCTTCAAAGAAACAATGTCCCCAATGTTGAGAAGCTCCAGGTGCTGTTGCAGGAACATTATATCCTCCCATGTTGCATCTTCATTGTCAATATTCTTCCACTTGATCAGGTACTTAGTAATAACCCATGTCCTCAACATTTTAGCGCATGTTTAAAGGAAGCATTCATGTTCCAAGATTAATTTCCCCTCCTCATCAAGCTCACGTAAAACTATTTGGGTTGATAGCCTCTATCCAATTACTTTATTTAGGTAAGAAACATGAAAGAATGGATGTATTATGGTTGTTTACGGAAGTTCTAATTTGTATGTTATAGTTCCAATATTCTGCAATACTTGATAGGGGCCATAATACTTAGGTGAAAGTTTGTGATCCTTCTACTATTTTTTCAAATACATTTTCTTATATGGTTGTAAATGCACAAAAACCTAGTCACCGACTTCAAAATGCCATTCAGTGCGATGTTGATCAGCCTATTGCTTCATGTGTTTTTGTGCCATGGCCAAGTTATCCATGAAACTAGAGAGGAATTTGTTGATGTTGAATGTTTTCTTCCACTTCTCTATCTCTTAGTTGTCCTTTCAATGATGATGTGATGGATGGTGGATGGAATCCATAGAGTTACAAAAAAGGAGACATTTTGGATGAAGTATGGAAAGAAGTGTTATACCACCATTTTACAAGTGACATCCATTGGAACCATCTTACTTGTTTATTTGAGGTGAAACAATGAAGATATCCCTCGAAACACTTATTTACAACTTCTATTTACCCATCAGACTAGGGATGATAAGAAGATATATGAGCTAACTGAGTACCCAAACATGAGAATAAATCAATCCAAAAATTACTAGTAAATATAGGGTCCCGATCACTTCCTATAATCTTCATTGTCCCATGTCTCTTATGAACTGTTTCCATGAAGGACGTTGCTATTGTGCTTGCAGAAAACGGGTGTGACAAGGAACAAAAATGAGCATATTTGATGAGTCTATCCACCACAACCATGATAAAAAAATTTCCTTCAGATTTAGGCAATCATGTGATGAAGTCCATGGAAACCTCTTCCCACCACTGGCTAAGAATAGATAGAGGTTGTAGAAGACTCGGGGACCAAACTATTTCACCCTTATTTTGTTGACAGACCATGCATTTGGCCACAAATTTTTGGACATACCATTTGAGACCTTCCCAAAAGAAATATTATTTGATTTGATGATAAGTCTTCAAGAATCTAGAGTGCCCCCTACTGGTGAAGAATGAAGCTCAGATAGAACCCTATTTTTAAGGGTGGAGTTCTTATATAGGTATATTCTATCTTTATACCATTAAGTATCCCCTTTCCATATAATTTTTTTAGACATGCTTGGATCATTCTGGAGATTATGAATGATGTTTTGTGTATTTGGGTCATTTCTCCATTCAAACCTTGCCTCCTCTACCCAATCTTCATGTAAGATGTATATGACACATAACAATGTTGTAGCTGATTCATATTTCTTAGACAGGGAATCCATGACTACATTCTCCTTCCCTTTCTTATAGATAATCTCAAAATAATATCCAAACATATTTGAGACCCATTTTTGTTATTATTTAGATGATAAGCACTGCTCTAAGAAATATTTTAGACTATCATGATCTTTCTTCACTTTAAAGTGTCTTCCTATGAGATATGGTCTCCATTTCTTTACTACATGAAGTATGGCTAGAATTTACTTCTCATAAGTTGGATTTGACAAATTATTACCTTTGAATTCATGGATCAAAAAGGAAATAGGATGGATTTCTTGCATTAGAACTACTCCCATACCAAATCCTGATGCATCACATTCAACAATGAATGTTTTGGAAAAATATGGAGTATCTAAGACTAGAGTGGTGTACATGGCCTCCTTTAACTTCTCAAATGCTTTGGTAGTGTCCTCATTCCAATGGAAAGAGTCCTTATTTAATAAATCTATGAGAGGCACTACTATACTTCCATAATTCCTTACAAATATAAGATAATATCATGTAAGCCCCGAAAATCCTTAGAGATTATTTAGGGTTTTTGGAACCTTCCCCTCCCTCATGGCCTTGATCTTATTAGGATCCACTTTAACACCTTCATGAGAGACAATGTGATCCAAATATTCAATCTCCTTGACTCCAAAATGATACTTAAAGGTATTTTCATAAAGTTTATATTGCAAAAGGGTTTCCAAAACCTTATTTACATGACGCACATTTTCCTACCATATTTTTCTATAGATTAATATATCATCAAAGGACAATTAAAAAACTTCCACAAGAATTGCTTAAAAATAGAATTCATCAAACTTTGAAATGTAGAAGGTGAATTTTTGAGTCCAAAAGGCATTGCCAAGAATTCATAATGGCTCTCATGTGTCCAAATGGAAGTTTTATGAACATCCTCATCCTTGATTCTGATTTGGTGGTATCCCGAATGAAGATCGAGCTTTGTAAAGTAAACAAAACCATAAAAATCATCAAATAAATAATCAATTATAGGAATAGGAAAATTATCTTTTACTGTGTACTTATTAAGATCCCTATAATTGGGAAACAAGTGCCACATGTCATCTTTCTTACGCACCATCACTACTAGAGAAGAATAAGTACTATGACTGTGACAATTGATTCTTTCTTCCAACATCTCTTCTACAATCTTCTTGATCTCACTCTTTTGCACATATGGGTACCTATACAATCTGATGTTGGGCGGTTAGATTCCTGGTACTAAATGAATAACATGATCATGATCTCTCTTTGGAGGTAAACCCTTTGGAATATTTTCAAATAAAATAGAGTGTATATCTAACACTGCTTGCATATATGATGGTATAATTTCCTTATACTGATGTACCTCTAATGAAAATAGTTGTGCCAAAAATCCCTCTACACACTTTTTAGCATTTTGTGCATCTTATGAGAGCTCACTAGCTGTGGAGACTTTTCTCTTAAGCCTCTTAACTCAAAATTCCTTCCTTCAGACTGAAAGCTCATGAAAATCTCTTGTAAGTTCATCTTTATAGTTCCCAAGGTGGTAAGACATTGAACTCCTAACACAATGTCTTCTCCTCCCATAGAAATGACATACATGGGGATATTTAGTATCTAATCTCCCATGGCGAGCTTAATGTTATGGAATTTTCTAGATCAAGAAGCAGTACCTCCATCAACAATCATTACTCAACATTCAAGTGCTAGATAAATAATACAGTTCAGGTGTATTGGTAACTTATGATTGATGAATTTGTGAGTACTTCCTGAGTCAATCAACACTGTGACCCTCTTTTTTTTCAAGAATCCAACCACCTTGAGGGTTTAGGGGGTGTTAGTGCCTAAAATTTCATGGAATGAGATCATTGGTTAGGGATCTCATGATTCCTCGTCTGGCTCGACCATGACATCTGAATCTTCATCTTCTTCCTTCTCTTCATCTTCACTAGGCCCATCAATTTAGAAAAACTTATATTCAAAAAATTTATGTCCTAGTCCATATTTACTGTCATAGTTAAAACATAACCCTTTTGATCTCTTTTCTTTAATTTGTTGAGGTGTCAATTTAACTAGCTGAGGGAGTGCTGGAGGTAAGGTGTTGCGATCTATGATATTAGGGAAATTTTGTCACCAGCTTGAAACTAATTTTTCCTCTGCCCAATGTTCCATAATCATAGAATAAAAAACTTTATGAGGATTAAAAATATGCACCTCACGCTATATGTGATTCTTAAGACCCCAATAAATAGGTCATTCATATTATTTTTAGTAATATTTTTCACTCGCAAGGAAAGTTTTTGGAATTGATGAATGTAATCATTAAAGGATTTTGTCTGTCTTAACTTTTCTAATTGGCTGAAGTAATTCTATGAAACACTTGATTTATATTGTAATTGAAAATATTCGATGAAGACTGTCCATGTAACATTGAGGCCACTCTTTTTCCTTTGAGCACATAATCATCGATACTAGATGAATTAGTCAGGTTTGAGATACAAAGATGTCATGGTCACCTTTTTTCCTGATGGAATTTGATTTAGATCAAAGAAATTATCCATTTGGTTAATCTAATTGAATGGATACTTTCTATCAAACTTATGCATCTCCACTTTTAGAAACATGTTACAGGAATGCAGAGTGTTTATATTTGGATTGGGCATGCTTAAAGGTCTACCCTGGCTCGTTTGTTTATTAGACCTGAAGATACACCTTGGTTGATAGAAGTATGATTACCCATTATATGTGTATTGAATTGTTTCATGAAATCCTCCAAACATTTTCCAATCCTTTCTACATATTCTTTTTTAGCCATGCTAGACTCGAGGTTTCACAGGTCAAACTCAAGTTGGCTTACCTTATGGTCCATCAAGGTAAACCCTAACCAACTAATCAAGGAATATGTAGTTACCCCTTATGACTCCAAATAATCAACTATTATCTCATCCTTTTCTAGAGTTTTAACCAAAGTAATGGGATTCTTTTTTCCTCTTGTGGAAAGCCCCACCATGATGCCCCAAAATAGTAGAATTTAGGGATCAAGATAAAATTTTAGCGTTTGGGAGTTTGATATGAATTCAACCAAATATAAAAAAATTAAAGAACAAAATCAGGTAAAAGCACAATAAAATGTCCCACTTTTTGGTATGGTTTGTACCTTAGTAAACATGAATTTTCAGTTTAATTGATTTTCTAAAGTTAATAGCCACAAAACCGTACACATTCATGAAATTCAACAAACTAACGAAATGTTGTGTTTAGAGTGTAGAATACATGTATATTTTTTTTAAAAATATTTGGCAAAAAATCTAGTATTTTTCTTAATTTTATTCATATGTTGTTTCTTATGTTATTAAAGAGGAATGACTGTCCCTTGGTGGTTTTTTAAAATGAAAACTTATCTTTTTTACTATGAAATTTTAGATATATGTTCAAGATTATAATTTTGACGTGCAGTCAAAATTTCATATTTTTTTGACTTATATTTTTTTTTTAATTAATTATTTAGTAACTATATTTTAAAATAAATGGCGTCCATATTTCAATGCCAATAACTTTTAATATTTATATCGAAATTAAATTTTTTTTTTCACAGGAAAGAAGAAGAATTCAACAAATACTAAGTATATTTTTTTCAATTTTTTTTGATATATTGTACTATTTTTCAAATTTGGTTGATTGTGTACTATTGATTGCCCTAAAATACCGTATGTTAGTAAGAATTAAAAAATAAATAGCAAAACAGATTTTTAAAAAATGAAAATTGCATTTTTAGAAAGCCAATAAAAATATGAATTTTGTGTCAAAATTTTGTAAGTTAACTATTTCGTTTACCCTGATTACGTGGCATCCGAGTGGTAGATTTTGGCTCACAATTGTCCCCCAAAAAGATTAGGGGCCAAAATGTGCCATTTGGGCGCCACGTCACTGCCACTCAGCAGGGTTCGCCCGAACTAGGGTTCGCGCGAACCGTTGTTCGCGCGAACCCTATTTCGCGCGAACCCCCTCTGCGCCACCAAAGAGCCGCCAAAACGTCTCCTCCTAGCTTTAATGATTCGCAATTGCGTCTCCCCTTCTAAATTTAATATTTTACAAGTTACTTACTTAATATTGTTCGCTTTTTATGTTTTAAATTTAATTTTTTACATATTTTTTTTTGTTTTAAAGTAAGTGTGTTTTTTTTAAATTGTTTTTAACCAAAAATATGTAATATTAAATTAGAAAAGTTGTTTTACATATTAAATATAAATTCTATTAAATTTAGAAAAGTTGTTTTAAAGATTTGTAGAAAAGTAAAGTTAAAAATAACATAATTTCTACTGAGATTTGTATATAGATAGAGTTGCATGCATGCATGCACATATAGTTTTGTATCAAGTTTACTCTTACACATTCAGATTTGTATCAAGTGTGCAGGTGAATTTTTTGAAGTGGATGAATCATGGGAAATGCAAAGAATGAGAAACGAAAATATACCGAGGAAGAGAATGCAGAGAAGAATGCTAGAAGATCTGTTCGTAGGAGGGCACAAAGAGAGAGAGAGAAGACACAACAAGTGAAAGACAACGCTGCAAAAATTGGTACATATGTATAGAAACCCTTGATAGATCCTAATATTTTTTTTAGTTCTAAGGTTTAAATATGATAATTTATGTTTTTTAGATTGCGTAAAGGCAAGGGTTTTGATAGGATCCCATGTGTATGTTTATGGACACAGATCATGATGCGCAACATTATGCTGAAGTGATATCAAAAGTTATGGAATTACTTCCCAAAAAGAATGTGAAACACTTGGTGAAGATGGATTTACAAAAATTAAAAGAATTTTCCGAACAAGAACCACTATCACGAAAGAAAACAGCAAAAAGTGTAGAGATAATATATGGTGAATTTGTTAATTTGACTACAGTTGCTAGAGCACATTTGTTGGTTACATTCTTGAATCATGTTGATATGAAGGAAACATTAGAATTGTTAGGTGTTGATTTTGGACAGAAAAATTCAAAACGTGTAGAAGAAGAATTTGTTGGGAATGTTTTTAAAGGAATAAGTTCTTTGGGTACAAAAACTAGGTCTGCTGATAAGAGTATTTCTCGTAGAGCAATATTAACTTCAGTTGTAAGTGAAGATACAACAAAGAATCGTCATGTTACCGCATTTGCCAAGGCATTGGGTTTATCTAGAAAGACGGTTAGCAGGTATGCAAAAAGGAGGAAGACATTGGATGACTCTACTATGGAAGGAAATTGGGCACTAATGTGTAGAAATCCACGTTCTGATAAAATAGAGGATAATATTGTGAAGATAGTTTCTGATTTTTGGACTGAAAGGACTCGTCCTTCTCCGAATGTGAGGGATGTTTTAAAACATAGGGTAACTCGCAATAACTATGACGAACATATAAAACATTGGCTTGAAATAACTCAACACGAGATGTACATAAAGTTTACAGAAGAAAATCCAGATGTTAAGATTGGACAACGAATGTTTGAAAATTTGAAGCCTTGGTATGTGCGAGCTGATAAAGTCCTTGACACATGTTGTTGTCGCTATCACGTTGAGTTTGATTATCACTATCAGGTACATAAAAATTTATAGATTCAATGTATATATATTTTGAGGCGTGCTTTCATTTATATCTATATATTTAAAATTTGTTTAAATATCATTTTTTGAGACATGTGATTTAAAATTAATGTATTTCAAAATCTATGTTTTTTTCAGGTGTATAGAAAGTTACGAGAAGAAATTGCCCCACCTACACGTGTCAGTGAATTCATAACTTCAATTATTTGCAACGTATCTGATGATCATGTTGATGATCGTATGACTTGCATCAAAGGTGTCTGTGACAAGTGTGGGGACTTGAAATTATTGCCAAAAACAAATGAAGATTTGGACACAGTTAACCTGGTTGCTTGCAAGAGGTGATATATATAAATTTATGTTTTTAAATTTGGATGTTAGATTTTATTTTGATTTTTATTTTACTGCAAATGAATACATGACAATTTGTCCATGTTATGAATTGATTTTGTAGGTTCAAATACATAAAATATTCAACAAGGCTTGGAAAAGATGCAACCAGGTTGGATTTGGTAGAAGAGGAAATCCCCATTGCTACATTCATGCAAAGTTTCCGAAGTTTAATTAGTCCGTACATCAAACATTCTCACTATTCAAAGTGGCAGGCTACACAATTCAAGACTAATAGGGACACATTCCCTATTGGTTCCATATTGTCTGTGGTTGATTTTGCTGAGAATTACTCATTTTCTCATCAAAAAGAAATTCAAACACAGTATTATCATACTGACCAGGTTACTATCATGGTTCAAGTATTTTATAGGCATGCACAATTGGATTTGGATGGGGTTGAAAGTACATATGTGAAGCGAATGATCAAGAAGGAGTATCACTTCTATATAAGTGATGACAAAGAACATGACACCCACTTTGTGCAACATTGTTTTGGTTTGTTCTTTCAATATCTTCATCAGCGAGGAATACAGATAGATCACCATTTTGTTTGGTCAGATGGTTGCGCATCACAATTCAAATCCTCTCGCCCTTTCTTTGCACTCAGTCGTTATCATCGTCATCACAAAATTCCTCATTTATGGAGTTTTTTTGAGAGTGGTCATGGGAAGGGAGAACACGATGGTGCGGGTGCATGCATCAAACATGCTCTAAAGAAACAAAGCTTTGATTATGAGGGAGATCGATTGATTGATGCCCACACAGTTGTTGAATGGTGTAAGAAACATTTTGCAGTTCAGGTTTCAACCTCACAGGCTTCATCCTCACAGGCTTCAACCTCACATGTTTCAACCCCGCACAGAGTATTTTGGGAGATAACAGGTACATGCACATTTAAAACATAGATATGTAAATCTTTATGTGATTTATTAAGTGAACTACAAGTTACTAACTTTAAATTTTTTATTCTGATTTTTATTGTTTGTTTTAAACTTTATTGATCTTTTGAGCATGATTAAATGAAGGTATTGATCGGAGGACAAAGTATGGATGTGAAAGGATTCCCAATTCTAGGTCTTTGCACTCTCTGATGACTATGGATAGTAATAACTGGACAATCTGTACAAGAGATTATTCTTGTTTTTGTTATGAATGCATGAACAAATCATATTCAGAGTGCAATAGTCAAAAACATGGGTATGTAGGTGAGTGGAAGCAAGTTCCTTTAGTTGTGGATGACACATATGGATCAGATCATGATGATAGTTTTGAAGATGTGCCATTAATTTCAATTGATTATGACCACATATCTGGACTGGTTAAACAAGGTATGTTTTATTTGAAAGGATCAAGTATAATTTGATAATTAAATATATATATATGTATATATAATTTATACTATACATCCGATCATTGAATGTTTCTTTGCATTTTGTTGTAGGAGATGTATTTGCAGTCATTGCTGAAGAAGCCAATATTGAGAAAGTGGAGTACTACTTGTTGCGTTGCACAGAGGAGAGAACAAAGCTAACATGTGAAATAACAAGTGAAGTGACAACATTTTTTACTGGCTCAGTTGTAGTGCAGGGAACATACTTACAACAAGTGAAAGCCCTCCAAAGTGGGATTCACTTTGTTGATTACAAACCAGACAAAAAGGTGTATCATTACACCCATCACATAATTGCTACAGGGTTACAATTGCAGCAGGTGAAGACTACAAATAGTAAACGCAAAAAATGGAGACTAGATGTAGAAGACCATGAAAAAATTTTACAAGTCATTGAACAACGAGCAGAGCCACTTGGTATTATATAGAAGGACATGGAATAAATTACTAAACCTTGTTGGTAATAAACTATTAAGCTAGATAGCATTGTATTTTCTACTTGAAGGGACTATGGAGACCACTATACAATAAAGTTGTTTAATACTTGTGATTCTTACTTGTTGTGAGATGGTTTATGGTTTACAAGTATTGTGATATGGTTGTTACATGGAAGTATGTATGGTATAAACATGATTTATTGACTCATGATAGGCTGATTATGGATCAATTGCAACATTACATTTTTCTCTCTGTCAACTAGAAATTCATGTTTTCCATAAATTTATGCGTTCAAACCTTGTCTTGTAAATGATGCTATTAAGTCTATCATTGACACTTTTTACCACAATTTGTTCTACCTGCCTGCTTTGTTCTATCTTCACTCTTAAGTTCTTAAAACCTCCTTTGGCCTTTCCATGACCTTTAATGTTTGTCAACCAATACACTACTCCTACACAAGTTTCTCTTTACAAATTTTTCCTTCAAGATCAAATACTAGTCACTTTACCTCACAAAATGGTAAGAAACAGGATTTATGACCAAGTTTTTAGCATTATTATCCTCAAAGCTTGGTATTTCCTCTTCAAACTTTATACATGCTTGTCGTTCATCAACATGCATTCAAACTTAAGGACTCATGCTAAATTCAGTGGTAAGCAAGAAACATACCTAGCTCTTGACCTGTGAATAGAGATTCAAAATGCTGCTCTATCTAGTTATAGCCATTACTGAACCAGCTTGGCTAACCCAACCTCATATCTAGAAGGTTGAATCAGACTGGGATAGAGTAGGTCAAGTACCTCAAATTCCACCTGTATACAAGGGGGTCAAGTAAGATGAGAATGTATTTTATTCTGAATAACATATAAAATAGGTCAAGGGGGGTGCTTTATGACATGATTTATTTTTGTCATAGCCATATTTGAGCAGTTCTCCAAATGTATTATTACGCCCTCTAGAACAACTTTCCATAATACTTAAGGCTGCCCGTTGCATATATCTGTATCTCTGGGCGACGACTACCATTCATAGTATTTCAAGACACATTTAGGTTTATCTCAATCCTACCTGAAATTCCTTCAAAGCACGGCTAATTACAAGCATTTACAGTATTTTCAAACTGTCTAATAAATAGGAAAGTCTGCAGAGAAGTATATGGTTAACAAGCAGAAACCCATCTGGATGCGGAAGCCGGAGGACATCACAAAGGATGAATATTCAGCATTTTACAAGTCCCTCACAAATGACTGGGAAGAGCACTTGGCTGTGAAACATTTTTCTGTAGAAGGCCAGCTTGAATTCAAGGCCATACTCTTTTGCCCAAGAGGGCACCCTTCGACCTCTTTGATACAAGAAAAAGCTCAACAACATTAAGCTGTATGTGAGAAGGGTATTTATCATGGACAACTGATTTAGAGCTTGTTCCATTTATCTGAGTCATGTTGAAGTTCTTGTAGAAATTCAGAGGATAGCCCTCTGATTTTCTAGGGAAAATTTTTTTCAGAACTATTTTTGAAGGTTATAGTATGGAAGACATGGTTAGCCTCAGAAATGCATGGAACTTGTTTACTTCAATAGCAGAGGCTAAAGCATTTACATTATTTGCAAGTTTTATGAGTCCTTCTGCCAAGAACATTAAGCTGGGTGTGCATGAAGACAGTCAGAACCATGCCAAATTGGCAGATTTGCTGAGATATCACTCCACTAAAAGTGGTGATGAAATGACCAGCCTTAAAGATTATGTCACCCAGCATGAAGGAGGGGCAGAAGGATATATATTAGAATCAGTACTGGGGAGAGCAAAAAAGCTGTGGCCTAGAACAATTTTGACCAGTTTTTAGAAAGACTGATTAATAGAAGGGATATGAAGTTCTTTACATGGTGGATGCCATCGATGAATATGCTAATCGGGCAATTGAAGGAATATGATGGGAAAAAGCTGGTTAGTGCCACTAAAGAGGGTCTTGAAGTTGGAGGAGACAGAGGATGAAAAGATAAATAGAGGGAGGAATTGAAGGCTAAATTAGCCCCTCTGTAAATTGTGTGAAAGAGATTCTTGGGTGACATGGGTGGAGAAGGTAATGTGGTATCTGAAAGGGTGGTGGACTCGCCTTGTTGCTTGGTTACTGGTGAATATGGGTGGACTGCCAACATGGAGCGTATCATGAAGGCACAAGCACTGAGGGACAGCAGCATGGCTGGTTACATGTCAAGCCCAAGCTTTGTTGTTCATTGAGTCACTCTTATCAGATATCTAACAAGAAGACCATGGAGATCAATCTTGCTAGAATGCAATTCATGTAAGTCCTCAGCTCCGCAAGAGGAATGATGCTGATTTAAGGGGACAAGTCTATTAAGAACTTGGTTATGTTGCTGTTTTGAGACTGCCTTGTTGACCTCTGGCTTCCGGGCAGCTTAGATGACCCCAACATGTTGGAAACAGGATTTCACAGCATGCTCAAGCTTGGTCTGAGCAATTGATGATGTGGAGGGGCCTGCACCAGTTGATGTAGATGACATGCCCCCACTTGAGGATAAGAGTGATTCTGTTAGAAGGTTCCAAGATGGAATAAAGTCGAATAATTTTGTTTTGTTGACATTCATTTCAGTCATTACTAGAAAATAAAACCAGAATGCACACTGTACAAATGGGTTGTGTGTCTGGGTATTTATCATGCAAAGACGGTTACAAAATTAGTTAGCGGTTACAACCGCATAACCATACAAAACAATTATAAAAGGGGAAGTCTTATTCATTTATTCCTACAGTTTCTTATGTTCCTTTCCTACATGCATCATCTTGGTCTGACATTAAATATTCCTCTGATCTGTATTTTTACAGTCTATCCTCTTTTTTTTTTATGTGTAGTTTGCACTAACACAAAAACAGTTTATTTCTTGCCTGGTTTTGCATTGAAGATTGTACATCCTGCAAATTTGTGTTTCAAGTTGCCAGAGAATGTGAGCCTAGAGGAAGGTGCAATGTGTGAGCCACTGAGTGTTGGAGTTCATGGTTGTCGCCGTGCTTCTGTAGGTGCCGAAACAAACATCTTGATTGTGGGAGCAGGCCCTATTGGCCTTGTAACAATGTTGTCTGCACGTGCGTTTGGAGCACCACGCATAATTATTGCTGATGTAGACGAACAATGCTTATCTATGGCCAAAAAACTGGGGGCGGATGATACTGTTCTTGTCTCCACAAAAGCTGAGGTGCAAGGTCTTTTGGATTCTTTCTAGTACTCATGCTCAGTAGCTGCCTGAATGGTAAGTTGATCCTATTACTAACTGGTGGGTTGTTTTATAGGATATTGAAGAAGAAGTGACTCGCATACAAAATTCCATGGGGGGAAAAATAAATGTAACATTTGATTGTGCTGGTTTTGAAAAAACCATGTCTACAGCTCTAAAGGCTACTTGTCCAGGTGGTAAGGTATGCCTTATAGGAATGGGCCATAATGAAATGACTGTACCTCTCACTCCAGCTGCTGCAAGGTACTTATCTTTCTAGACCTTACATTGCAGGTGCTTTCTTGATTGTTTCATTTACAATCAATAACATTTTTTTTTGTTAGTTATGGTACTCTCCAAGGCTATATGTTAAGGAAATTTTTTGTGTTATGCTTATTTTGATGCAGGGAAGTAGATGTTGTTGGTGTCTTCCGCTACAAAAACACATGGCCTCTCTGCCTTGAATTCTTGAGGACAGGAAAGGTTGATGTGAAACCTCTGATCACCCATCGGTTTGGATTTTCGCAGAAGGAAGTGGAAGAAGCTTTTGAGACTAGTGCTGGTGGGGGGAATGCAGTTAAAGTCATGTTTAATCTTTGAGAAAAAAATGTCACAGAGAGTCTGGATACAACTGCCGATGTAGTGTATAGTTCTGTTTCAATAAACTTATATGGGACTCTGTGTGGTTTGCACAGTGCCGAGTTACGAGTTCAATTAAAGTTGAAGTATTTTCCGTTTGTTTATAGACTCAGATATTTCTTCCATTGAGGACGATTTATATGACAAATTACCATCATTACCAAATCTAGCAGTTTCTGGGGACACTTATATAATCATGTTGTCTCCTATGGCTTCTTGTTTATCAACTGCAGCTTAATGATGCCTATTTATCAGTTAGAACTCAGTGATGAAGTCTATATGTTTCTCTAATTGACAGAGCAAGTTTATATCATAATATATGATATGGGTTTTGTTTAGCAATTTAGCTTTATTAGCTAAGACTGGATGGCATGCAATATTTATATGGGTTTTGTTTAGCAATTGTTTATCTCTTGTTCTTGTGTTAAGTATTTTTGGCTGTACATTCAAAAAATTTGAATGATTCCTGGAGTGCAACCGTGTTGACGGGATTTACACTTAAAAACTATTCGAAGGTGATCTCCTTGGAGTTAAGGCTTGGTAAATGATGTTGAAGACTTTTAGTAGATCTTTAGACTAAGTGGTTCTTAGCTCTAATGAAGTGTTGCTAGAAAAAATAATTCATATTCTCTTTAAAAATTTGGTCATCGCATCTTTTTAACTCTGGATTAGTGCTTCTCAACCAAAGTGCCTACGTCTTGGGCTCTGACCAAAATGGATTTATAACAGAGTAATTATTTAGAAATAAATTCGAAATAATAATTAATTGAATAGAGTTTAAAAAATGAGACAAAATTGTGAGATAATTTTCAACATCAAAATTTGCAAGAGAATTTCGAGAGTGAAAAGCCTTGTTTACTTGTAGGCATTGATTTGGTGTGCATTTAGATTCAAAATAAAGTAATGAGTTTTGTTTGGTCTTCTGGTTTAAGACTATATGAACTTGTACATCTGATTAGTATATAGGTAGTGTGCATCTGGGAAGTTGGGAGAAGGCCTAAGCACCATGTGATTCCTCATGGAAACGTGTCCAAAACAAATGGTTTCTCCGAGTACGTTTGGAGTATGTGGCAGGGGTAAGTGTGTTGTTAGATAAGTTTGTGAAATGCGTTTAAAAATAATTTATCTATTGGTTGTGTGGACGACAATATTTCTGGGTATGCACAGAATGGTTTTGTTTAAAAGGCCTTGGAAACTTTCACACAAACTCTTTTGGTTGGAGCAAAGATCCCAAGCATTTGCTAGCATGCTCCCTGTCTGCGCCAAATCTGAGTGCAGTGTGGCTGTCAATACATATTCAGAGGTTCTTAACAACTCCAACAGGTGGCTACGGGCATTATTAACAATCCAAATGCAATTTACAACTCCCCATTTTGGTGGCAGAGGAACACTCTTCTCCTCCTAGCCATGTCTTATGCAAAGATGATAAATTCCAGAGTGGTATGTACTATGTTCCACGTAAATACTGAGTGGTTAAATGACCAAGAGATGATTCATAAGAACCCTAACAACTTAGATGCAGAAGACTAAACAAAGTATTTCAAGCATTAGACCTCTAGACATGACAGCAACTCACAACAGTGCCCTTCAGAACTATGGTTGTGTTTCCAGGGGAATTTGGAAATAACTGTAACAAAAAGTTTTTACATAAATAGTATGGAATAACTTTCTGTGAATCGGAAATTAAAACATTAGGTATTAATTTTGTCCTTGAGTCCAAATTACCATCACCAGCACATAAACATGAATTATCAAGAGAAAGAGTCTCTAATACATATAAATTGATCGAAATTATAACAGTCTTTCCATAAAATTAAGAAGCAGACAACAAATCTTAACATAATTTTTTGGTTTCTCTAGAGAGCACATAAGAGTATTCGTTGTTTCTTTTATCTGGATCTCACTATGTTGCCATTTTTCAGCAACACTTACAGGTATTTCCAATCAATTTACATAGAGTGATTGCAAGACAATATCGCCCTAAGATCCAAGTTACTTTCACTCGCACATAAACATGAATTCTCTTAAATAATGTTATTGGGCAAACACGTGGAGCCACATTGCCATGCCTATTCTTCAGTATGGAGTATTTTTTATGAGATTTTTCACTGACAATGTGTTGTTTCTTTCTGTGCCAAGGCATGCATTTGTCACTTTATGCGGGGAATTGGTGAGATTCATAAAGAGCATATGTTTTGTATGCATGTGTCTTACAGGGCAGTTCTCAAAATGTTTGTTATGAACTTATGCCATTTAACAGATGCAATTAGTGGTTTGTGCAAGCATAGGCTGCTTCTCCCTGATGACGGGTCCAGTGGAGGACTCAAAATGTTGAATTTAGAAACTAGTACAGAGTCATATCTAGAAAAATCTTCCGCAATAATGCCATAAATTTCCCCGTCAAATACTATCATAACCTTTGGTCAGAAACTATAATTTCTGATCTTAGTGTAGCAGTGTTGAATGAATATCAGATTAATTGTTTGATTATGTTACAAGTATATTCAATTGATATATTGTACTCTAATTCCATCTGTGCACTATGAATTGCTAGATCTGATGAATCACTAGTGTTTACAAGCTTGATTTCCTCCAGACTACTTTTATTCAACAAAAGCTGAATACAGTTCAGTATGATGGCTATATTTAACGAGCAACAAAAAGCATAAGTAGTGATTTGTAAACTGCTAGTGTGCTTTCTTCATAAAAGGAAGCAAATGAATAAAGATGACTCGTACAATCTGCTTTTATTTCCATCTGTATTTGCACGTGCTTGAATAATTCCTGATATGAGGAAAAAATCCTTCCGACTTTCTGTTATTTCTTGCTTTGCATGTGAGTTGTTTCTTTGAATGCCTGGTTGGTATTCAAAAGAGACTCTGGGAAGAAAAATTTGATAATGCAACCTCCAAGACGTTTGGAGTGGAAAAGTATTAGTTCGTACTATATCTGAATCTTGAAGGATAATATTTAACACACTCAATTTCTCGTGTATATTTCCAATCTTTATAGTTTGTTTAGTAAGAGTGAGGGATGATTGAATTGAGCTTGTATGTGCTTCATATTCTTGCATATATCAATTTCTTATTGTGATTGTATTCCACATTACTCTGGAGCTTTTCTTTCGTGACTTAGATTCTATTTACTTAATTTCATGACCAGGATTGGAGGCTCATTAGGTTGTTTTGTCACTTGATGCCTGCTTATTTATAGGTATCGTGACAACTTTAAATGGCCGTACGACTCTATTGCGTGCTAAGTACTTTTTTTTTTCATTTTCTTCAGGTTATTGACATGCTTGTTTTCAAAGGTGACGAAGAACTCAGAAACTGTATTGAACATTCAAAGCAACGGCATCACATCATTGGTCAATATGTTATTGGTCAAGAAGGTTTAATACCATCGAAGATAGGCGTCATTGACCGCTATGGAGACTCAGAATTTCTGAAGAAATTTTATAATAGCAATAGCTTCTAAGCTAAACAATGACATTAGGCATGTCGGCTGCGGTTAAAACATGCAAAGATTTATTGTTTGAATTTTCTTATGCAGATGCTTGTAAGAAGATGGTGCTGCCAATTTATAAATGGGTTAAATATGTACTGCAAGATCTCTTTCAGTATTTGTTGTTTATCTTGCTTTTTCATTACTGCTGTCAAATTCCAAGGCTCTGAAACACATGTAATAATCTTGAGTTTGATTCTTGAAAATGTAAGATACACTCCTTTTCATTGGTCTGTCGTGTCTTTCTTCTTCCATTATTACTTTTCATGAATTAAGATATTCAGCGCTTGACAATTTGATTTAACTTCTGGATGTTTGTGCGAACATAATCCTCCCTTTTGAATTCAGAATAATGAAAGAATCATTAAAAAATGGTCTTGGAATGATATTGTTCTAGTCAAAAACATTGAGTCAGTAATTGATTTATGAATCTAGTATTTGAACCTTGTGGATCTGTAATATTGGAACAAAAAGATTGAAACACTCCCATCCAAAATTGGCAAAAAAAACAAGCAGCTCATAAAATATGCCTTTTTTATACCATTTTTCGCTTTTGATGTTGCTTCTATCCCTGGTCTCTGCCTTCTCTTATGACCAAACCTTTTATCTGTACCACCAGTGCTGCATTTTTATGCATTATCGATAGAAGACACTTTTTGATCAAAAACAAAAAATGTTATACCATTATTTCATTACGATATATTTAAGCTAGCCCTCATGTGAATTAGAATCTACTGGGGAACAATATGCTAGATATGGAGTTACCATGGTGAAATTGTTACACTTAAGACAAAATTATTGCCATCTTAAATATGTTACACTTTTTAGTATACTGCATACCATAAGATATGCCCATGCTATACAGCACATTATCAGTGCAAAGAACTATTCAATTTCAAGAAGCACCTTCAACTATAGGCACGTCAGTGCAAAGAACACAATATATGATTCCCTTGACCGGAAACCCTGTCCATGTGACTGCACTCCAAACTCAAATTTTGGAAACAATGTTTAATTCTGCAATAATTTATCTAAAACTATTTTCTGCAACATCTATGTTCTAAGATTTGACAAACTAGTGATATAGTGTTGTCTTTATTAGCCAAAACATTTGCCAACCAAAGTCGGCCTCCTTGATAGCCGCCCTTCCCCAGCACCACTGTTATTCTTCTCCACTATACCATCCTTCAACAGTTGGGGCATTACAAGGGTATCATTGCCGCCATACACATACTGTGTTCCCTCCTCTCAATACAGCAGGTTCAAACCACATGGCATTCTGACCAACACAATAAAAAACAAATACATCTCCATTGGAAATAATGGAGTTAGGCAAACCAAGATGTATACAGACATTGGTAAAAGAACAATTCAGCTGCTTCATGCCCATTGATGGTGTTGCATGGATTAAGAAAGCATATTTTGCTGAATTGTTGACTGCAACAAAAATAAGTCAATGCCCATTGTTTGACATATGAAATCCCCATACCAAATCCACGGGGATGTTCTCCCATGGCCTAGAGGGAACTGGTAAATTCATATGCAACCCCAACTTCCCACTATAATATTATTTGGTTTGGTAGTGCTACATAACTCACCAGTTATGAATTTTGAAACATCATCTTGGATTGTTGGCCAAAAGATGTACCTTTGCATATTTGCTAATGTATTGGCAACTCCAAAATGTCCAGCTACCTTGGAGATGTGAGCTTCTCTCATGATGCAGTTGTGGTTATAGGTCTCAATTAAGAGATGCCTTAGATCACGCAGCCCACAATTTTGAGAGGAAGATCTCAAACAAGCAAAATCTCTATGCACCTCATGAGAAACAATAAAGGATTCTTATAATGTTCAATGAGAAAAAATGAAAAAATCAGGCAGGATACATTCTCATTTTGCTACAGTCTGATGACAATTTATGTAAAAATGCCCAAAAAAGACTTTCAACCCTGAGGACCTACCCTAGCTATGCTTGCAACATGTAAGACTTTTGAACCAGTCTCAACTTCTCGGACAATGGAGCTTAGAATGCAACCTAAACTACTCACTATTCACTTCTATAGGTGCTTGCTTACTTCTCAATTCACTACCCTGGTTCTGTTGATCTCTTGGGATTGTATGGCTACTTATAACTTCCTTGTAGTATGTCTTAGATGCTTTACACATCCATTACTCCCTCTATGTATAGAATCAGGTGGAAGAAAGAAAGAAAGATACCATTGCAAAGATTTCTTAATTATTGCTGATGTAGACGAACAACGCTTATCTATGGCCAAAAAACTGGGGGCGGATGATACTGCATGGACACTGACCGAGGACGGCAAGAGATGGACAAAGCAGCACATCAAAACTCAGATAACTATGCCTCTAAATCAAATAACATGCCTCTAAATCAAATAACATATACCATTCGGCGTTCACATCTCATGAAACACATGCGATTGCTAGTTATATACCTATTATGATATCATCAAGAGACAAAAATGAAAGATAAGGGGGTGTCTTATATTCACATCCATAATTGTAAATACACATGTCTAAGACATATATCAAAATATATTAATAATACACGTGTCTAAGACATATATCAAAATATAATAATGATGTCTAGAATGAGTATGAATATATATACATGTCTAAAATCTCCAGAAGTATGTCTAAAATGTTTGAAATCTATAAAATATCACTGAAGTCTCCTCCGTGCACTAGGGCGAGTGCCAGACCCCTCACTACGCTCTGCTGCACCCTGCATGTTAAAAAAAAGGAACATACATGTCATAAACTATATATAGCATGTACCATATATTAAAATATATAAGCAGAAATCTACAACAATTTCTTGATTAATTCAATACATTATATAACTGATATGTACAATTGATTACCTCAGTATCTGTCCCTGCGCGGATGTTGGGAGTATCTACGCTACCCGTAGATCTCTGTCCTGTAGATCCCTGTGAAACAAAATAAATAAAATGTAAGAAGTTGATAAATAAGTTTTTTGAATAAAGTTCATTAATTTATAACATTTCAATTTAGATTAAATATTAATTATATTAAAACACATGTATTTATACCTCTGCGGAACGCGTCTCCAAATGTATGGGATTGTCATCCACGACCTCAACACCAGCAAATATGTCGCCAACTAACCCAAGTTGACTCAGACCCGGAACATCGAGATCCATGTTGTGCTCAGTCAAGAGCTGTGTGTATGTGACACGGGTAGATGGTGTGGGCTGTGAAGCTCCACACACTGGAGCAGAAGCCTAAACACAAAAGTAAATGTTTAATTTTAATATTAATAAATTGTAAAGTAATGATCAATTAAAATAAATTTTTATTATATTAAAGGTTTAATTTTCACACACCGGAACAGAAATGTGCTGAACATCAGGTGTGACAATCCCAGCTACAGGAAGTCTATCTGTAGCAGCGGCAGTAGTACCCTGACTAGAAGATACACTCCCACTCTGCTCTATAAAATCTAAAACCCCCGATAGTGGAATGCTGCAATGCCGAGCAATCACCTCATACGCACGCAACAAGTCAGCAGCCATGATGCGTCCTAGCCGACGTGCCTGAGCGGGATCTGTAACTAGCTCAAAGTCATCTGGGGAAATCAAAGATGCACGAGCGTATACCTCGCTGCGTGCATCACTGGTGCTACTAGCACCTCCACTGCTAGTATCGCGTCTCTGAAGGTACTGACCCACACGGTCAGAAGAGATCAATTGGGTCTCGCGAGCAATGCCAGCAAGACCCTCGATAGCACCCTCATGTGCAGTCATAACGACAGGTGCTGCGACATCCTGAAAGCCTGATAAGAATGGTTGTGGCCTTGGTACAAGCTGCCGCGCATCAACAACTACAGGAGCTCCCTCCTTTCTATATGCCTGCCTGTGGCTAATACGGCCACGCCCCCCTGCCCCAAATAACTAGGGATGTCTAAATAGTTCACCTTTAGGTTTAAGTGAACCTCAGCATGTAGCATCATTATGAAGTATAACGGTAATTGGTCATTATTTGGAAATTGGCCTTGAGAGGCCACAAATCTAGGATAAATCAAAGGGGCACATAAAGGACATGAACATTTGTTTACATAATATGCCCTTATTTTCCGTTTGTCTGCATAAAAACTCCAACAAGACCTCTTAACGACTTCCTTATCGGAAAGTCGTGATGTAATCTCATTATAACCTACATCTCCTGAGACACTTGATTTTAGTGAATCCATAAATTTTGTTATTGATTCAGAATCAAATGGATTATATGTTTTCAAACTTGTCTCTATTCTACGAAGATCAACCAGTATTCTTTCACAATGGGCTTTATACTGCCCAACTGTAGTTGGATTTTCGAGAATAGATTGCAATTTTGCAATCTCTAAATCGGTCCTCTCAAACAAATTAGGAGTTCCAGAAGAAGCCATGACTGTAAAAAAAAATGAAAGTAAAATTCTAATCAATAGTACTTTTTATTAAAAAAAATTCCTAAGATATTCTCCTATATTAATGAAAACAGAAATATGAACTTTTCAAGCTTCAATAAATTACATAAATTACAAATCATTTGATAACAAAATATACCAAGTGATGTTGCAGAGTTCAGAAATGAAAAGTTTTGAATACATTTAGATGATCTTAAAGTCAAAGCAATGTTTGTAGAAGAGAATGTAAGTTTACCTGGGCACAAACCATTATCAAAGCAGAACAATTGAGTGGGATTCACCTTTCCCTGAAACACATTTTTTGTGCATATGATACAGAATTAGCGCAATCAAATAGAACACCAATCCAAATTTAAACAACAAAACACATCGGTAAAAGACATGTCTAATGCATATATTTAAACAACAAAAGACATCGGTAAAACATTGAAATAGAGACAAGGTTCAATAATTCTTTTTGGGCATAAAAATCAATCTCATGGCAGTAGTATTAAGGTTTGTGAAAATGGAATATCTCCATGATATGCATTATTCTGGCAGTGCACTCTGCAATCTCGGCTCCAATCAACAATTATGCCACTATTGGGATCTTAGTATGGCATAGGCAGCTGTGAGCTACACAATATACTCATTTTTCTAGAAACTAAAAAGATCCTTTATGTTACAATTTGCAGCACATAAAAGAAGCCCTTCAAAAAAATACATTGAACAACGGGGGCAACCAAGAGGACCTTGGAAAAATGTACAGGTAACAGCCATATGAATTCTTCCTTAGTTGTGGATCAAAGCTAATAGAAATAAAGCTAGATAAAATTAGCTTGAAACTACAGTATAATCGTCCATTGTAAAAAACAAGTTTCTCTGAACCTGGTAAAAGAATACTTTTTATTGTCTGATTGGACGTACATAATGGAAGGGTATAAATATTGCATATTGCCCTCAGAGTTTCTCAAAGAGACCATTTACAAGTAACAAGGATGTAGTATACAGAATTTTATATACAATACCTGACACAGGATTAACTTAATGGGATATGCTGGTTAAGGTTAAATTAAACATACGATTAGTTAGAGATATTAGTCTCAGCAACATTGGACTATGTGGGAAGCCAATCAACATAAATCCCAGAAAGGGTGTGACAGGAGTCTTACCCCCTTTAGTTTCATACAGTGTTCTAATTTAATATTTTATCACAGAGTTTAATTAGAAGTCACACTAATCACTAAATAGGATAGGAATTCTAATACAGGTTTCTACACAAATTTAGATCAAAGATATTTATTTAAACATTATATACAAGTTCCTTGATGTAATGTGTGATATTGGAACCATAAAAATATTTACTGAACAATTTCAGTAGAAAACTGCCACTAGGATGAATACCATTAGAAAAATGTCTAGGCTTTGCCATAATAAGCATAATCACACCTTCCAAACGATGAGAAAATACAATTACCAATAAAGACCTAATGCCGCCATGATAGTATTACCTAGGTTTGTGCCCATAACATGTCGATATACACTCCATAAGACTGATTCTTGGCCAAAGAGCCCCTCGGTATTCTGGCAGTGCACTCTGCAATCTCGGCTCCAATCAACAATTATGCCACTATTGGGATCTTAGTATGGCATAGGCAGCTGTGAGCTACACAATATACTCATTTTTCTAGAAACTAAAAAGATCCTTTAATGTTACAATTTGCAGCACATAAAAGAAGCCCTTCAAAAAAATACATTGAACAACGGGGGCAACCAAGAGGACCTTGGAAAAATGTACAGGTAACAGCCATATGAATTCTTCCTTAGTTGTGGATCAAAGCTAATAGAAATAAAGCTAGATAAAATTAGCTTGAAACTACAGTATAATCGTCCATTGTAAAAAACAAGTTTCTCTGAACCTGGTAAAAGAATACTTTTTATTGTCTGATTGGACGTACATAATGGAAGGGTATAAATATTGCCTATTTCCCTCAGAGTTTCTCAAAGAGACCATTTACAAGTAACAAGGATGTAGTATACAAAACGGCCAACCAGGTATTTTCAGAGTAGACCTTCACATTCAATTCATTTCTACGAGAAAAAATGGGGTTTTACCAAAAAAACTTTTCCAGGGTTTTGCAAAAAATGGTATTTTAGTGGCTACATACCTGGGCTCGTCGTTGCTGGCCTTTGTCGCTGGTGGGCTCTCAGCTGGTGTGGTGGGCTCTTTGGTCGGTTGCACAGACTTCGCGCGAAGGAGGCGGGGCGGAGGAAAATGATTTCCTCCGCAACGCCTCCAATATATGGACAGGGGGGTTCGCGCGAACACCTTTCACGCGAACGGCGTTCGCACGAACATGGTGTTCGCGCAAACACTTTCAATTTCTCCACGCGGCAAATAACGGCTTACGTGTCTCTTCACGCGAAACGGGTTCGCGCGAATGGAGTGTTCGCGCGAACCATCTTTGGAAACCGTGCATCTCTCACTTTGCATCGCATTTTTGGGACAACAAGTGGGACACAACACCATGCATTAACCCAATCCAACTAATTTTTTATCCTCTTTCCGAAAATGTAAATAAATTGGAAAAAAATTCACAATTTGCAGCATAGGGAGAGAATTTATGCTTTTACAAAATAAAGAAAAAAAATATGAAATTTTCAAGGAACATTACTTGGAATTATTTACAACTCTAGTAAAAATATCTCTGAAAAATTAACTCTGGTTCACAAGATATAGTGGAAATTAAAAAATAGGGATTTTGACCTAATTTTGGCCACTTGCAATGGAATTATTTACAGCTCTGATACCACTTGCAATGGAATTACTTGGATAAATAAAAACATCAAAAACAATATAAAACCAAAGGAAAAAAAAATGTAGATAAATGATCTCAATATACAAGTATAATATCTTATCCACTTCGAGGGGGAAACCTCCAAACCATATAATAATACTTAAGTGTTAAATATATCCTTAACTACACACTACTATCTCCTATATATACCCTTCCTATGCTATGGCCACCACTAAGGCTGAACTACTAATGATATGAATGAAATATATAATGATAAAAACATATGAATAACTAAGGGAATGTGTGCCATATGTCGGCATCTCCATCCAATACACTATATATGCTTGCATTTCCTTCTGCACACCCTTGCACTACACAATTTCTATTTCCTATTGACGTGCCTCTGCATACCATCTTTACCAAACTCTTATGCACTCCTTTTTCAAACACTCGCACCTTCTATGTACATTTTCATGCCTTAGCAAGTATGCTCCCTTCTTCCTAATCCCCATGCACTCTCTCGTGTGTGCCAAAAGGACTTCTGTAGACTTGCCTCCTTTCCTCCTACTCCCACATATGCGCCTAAGGCTTCAACCTCAAAGCCAACACTAACACACAATGTATCAAACTCTAGAGACTTGTCAGATAAAGTACAACTCATCAGGATAAATGGAAAAGCTTAAGTTGTTTGATGATCTCAACAGTGAATAGAAGAAAAACACATAGTGCATGATGGCTTACAGTTAACTAACCAACTTTTGTGACCAGTAAAATCATGCCACATGTCTGGAGTGTTACTCTTACAATGTATAACTTCAAATATCCATAACTTCTTCCACAAAGCTTAAAATAATGTGTGCCTAGTCTCATTGGAAATATGCTGACCTAGGTTACACTTAAAATTCTTCAAAATAATATTTTGATAGGATTTGGTAGGTGAAAATGGGAAATCATGTTTCTAGTCATTAATACACACTTCCTCTTGACTCAAACACCCAAATTTCATGGGATTTTGCATCTTTCCTTCTTCCACAAGTAAACTAATGTGGGTAGGTGGATTTGACAATTCTACATGTGGATCTACAGAAATTTATTGCATGTTGTTGGTGGCTGTGATTGGAAACCCTCTCTTCCCTCCTATTCTCTCATATTCTACTATATATTGTTGAATGATGATCATTTGATAAAGTTGGACCCTCTTGAATTGTAAGAGAATTATTCAAAGTAGTTTATTTTGTAGTTTGGGTTGTAGGCCTCAGATTTGGGTCACTGCATATGGATTATTACCCCCTCCTTTCACTATAATTGAATGTGGATTCATTAAAAGCAATAAAATTTGTGTTTTGCATCTATTCTCTACCCTAGCTCATGTTGATTGCATACTATTTCATTTCCTTACAATATTGGTATGCTGTGTTTGTTTATGTCTCTTGTATTGTTTATTTTCTATTGTGCTCCATGAAAATGAGAGAGTGAATGTTTTTTTTGGAGTGTGGCATGCATGTTTGCCCTTGCTTTGCACATTTCATTTCATTTTCACTCATCTAAGAGTGCTATTCCCCTTGTTTCTGGTGTTATCACCTCCCCTTAGCTTAGGATTTCATTTTAAGAATCTCCTTCTCACCCTAGTCCCTTGGAATCATAGAGTAGAGTTAGATATTTGCATTTCCCTTTCTAGGAGTAGTTTTAGCAGTAGAAATAATCAGAGGAAGCCAACCCTATCTAGAGGTATGTCTCAAGTGTAAGGTCCCACAACTTAGAGACAATCCCATGTTGCCTCAATGCCTTGGATCATCCCGATTCAGGATAGATGAAATTTTGAGCTCTAATAGGGACAAAGTAGTTGTATCTTGTTATCTTTGTGTGAATGACACAAGGGAAACCTAGCTTCAAGGGAAATAATTTAAATTACATATTCAAAATAACTACATAGAGTTTTAAATCTAGTGCATTGCTCAGTGATAATCATGTTGGGATGACCACCAAGGCCATTCTAACTCAAGGATATGGATTATTTATTTTATCCAATGTATTCTTGAGCTTTTGTGTAGGTAGCTAGGGTTTGTTTTGTAAGTACAAGTGTGACATAATAACCCTACAGTAAAGTTGATGTGACAAACAATGAAAGGAAGGAATTGAGTTCAGACCCTAAAAATACCAAAACTAGAGCTATTGTAGGGATAATAGCACCCATATCAGACACTAGTGCCTAGGTGATCCTTTTCTAATGTGGGAACTCCTGTTTGAAGTAGGGAACATTTTAAGAGCCCCCTGAATTTTTTTTGTATAAATTCATTGGTGAATATGTGAAAATTATCTTTTGCATGAATGGTGAATACAAAGACATCATTATTAAATGCTATAAGATGGTATATTTTTTATATGCTACCGATCGGTAGCATAGTTTATGTTACTGATCGGTATGCTGTCGGTTGGTATTATAAAAATGCTACCAATCAGTAAAAGCATATTTTATGCTACCAAATAACAATATATTATATGTTACCGACCAGTATCATAAAAAAATGCTACCGACTAACTGTATTCAGGTGGATTTTACAAATTTATATTTCATGGGAATGGAAAAATGATCCCTAAAATTAACTTGTACCCAATTTTTTTGGCGAAATGGTTCTAAATTTTACCCTTAAAATTTGTCAATTTCAAATTTTAAAAAACTGGAATATTCATGAATTAACGAATATTCGCCACTAAAATTGTCCCTGGTTCGAAGAAGTCTTAGGTCTTATTTTTCTAGACAGAGCTCACACATTCCAGATCCATCTTGTTTCAGTCATCTTCTAGCTCAAAATTAGCCTAGATCTCCCAATATAGGTTAAGTCACTCTTATCTCCTATTTTGCGTACTTACTTATACTTTGCATGCTTGATCTTGTATTTTATTGGTATATTCATTTGATATCAATGCTCTAATATAATATTTAAATTGATTTAAATCATTCTTTAAGCTTGTATGTTATTATTATTATGCTTCTTTCATACATTTGAATGTATACGTAAGACTAGGAAATTGAGAGGCATTGAATTTTGGTCCCGATTAAGGAGGGTGATTGAAAATTCCAGTTATACAAAAAATTGTTGTGAATTTCTAGTCACCCAACGGGGGGTCACTACACCTTGGTATCAGAGCATTGATTTGATGCTATGGGATTTTTGTGTTCACTACATTTACAAGTTATATTTTTATGTCATGCCATGAGTAAAAATGGAAATGACAAGAGTAGAATCTAGTAGTAGAAAATCTAATAATGCTAACAATATCAATAATAATGCTGATAATGATATTACAAGACAACAACAAGAAAATTTAGATCAAATTCTTGTATTATTTCCTGATACTTGATATCAACTTACCACTCTAGAGAATAAGGTTCCAAATAAGGAACCAGATGAAGAGGATAATCAAGATAATGAGGTTGAACATGGTGATGGAAAAGAGGAACAATATTTGAAAAATGCTCATGATCGGGTACCTAAATACGTTCCCAAAAGGGAAAGGTTAAAACAAAGCTAGCTAAGGATATTAAAAGAGTAATTCCAATAATGTCCATAAGAGAAGTACTAGGATATGTAGTTGAGGCATGGATTCTTAAAATGGAAAAATATTTCAAGATTTAAAAATTCTTACAAGAAACAAAAGTAGTATGAGAAAAATATCAACTTTCAAGAAAAACATCCGCTTGGAGGAATAATAAGACTTGGTTGACCAAAATTTGAGTGCTGAGAAAATTACATGGGAGTTATTTTTGACTCTATTTAGGAAAATATGGTTTCTAAAACTTTATTTCAACTGAAAAGTGGTTGAATTCTAAAACTTGACCTAGGGAGATCTTACAGTTACTCAATATTGGGATAAGTTCATAAAACTTCTCGAGTATGTATCACAATACCAGAAGGATGAGAAAATTTGAATCCAAAAGTTTATTATGGATTTGATTCCTCACATTGGACATGAGGTAGATATCCATAGGATGAATACTATGGATGAATCTTTCAAAAAAGCAATGAAGTAGGAATAAAATTTAAAGGCATTTTCAACTACTAGAAAGGATTTCAAGGCACCCTATAATGGAATAAATGAAAAATATTCAAGACCATTCAAGAAGAAATTTAACAAGTTCAAAAGGAATGGAAAAAATAAGATAGGGAATGTTTTGAAATCATATAAGACTGGGAACACATCCAATACTAACAGTAACCAGAGAAATAGACCAAATGGAAATGGTGGTATCAATCACAACAAGAGTGCAACCGAATACTTTCCAAGAATGAAAGGGTCACCAAATGGATGTTATACACGTAGAGGAGATCACTATGGTAATTTTTTCCCCAAAATATTGCTAAAGGAACCCCTTCACAATCTCAAAGTCAACAAAACATTCATACAATAATTGACAACCATCAACAAAACTTTGAGTCAACTATGTGTTGGCAAGAAAATTTGTTGGGTGGAAAAACTTGTGGATTTATTGCCAACGCTCTGGGAATCTAACTCCCTCTACTTAACCGGTGTAGGTTCCATATGTTCATGCATGAGAAAGTGTGGATTTCTATGGTGGTCTTTCGACCGGGATCCAATAGGGGCACTCCACTAACCCTGCGGAAAATCTAACAATCTCTTGCTAGGGAAGTCTTTGTCTGTACAGCGGTAAAGGGGAGTGAGAAAAGAGGTAGGAGAACTAATGCTGCAGGTAGAAAATCAGATTCTTGCACACACACTAGTTAGAAACTTAAACACATGCATTTATCGGAAGAAAGAACTCTACCAATGGTAATAAGACCAAATAGAATTCACCGATCACCAAGTATCAAGAAACCCCTTAGTCAAGAAAGCTAGTAAACTCCTTCCTCTTGTATTAATGCTCAAATCAAAGTTATACATATGTGGGAATGGAGAGAAATTTGAGAGGGGAAGAAGAGTAGAGAAGAAAATGGCTATCTCCTTCGCTTCTCTAGGTACAATGCACTCTTGAGGTCTACAAGATCAATTGCCAACCCTTTGAAATCGGAATGGCTTTACAAATTTATAGAATAGAATATGAACTCTTCATCTTCCTCATGACCTTTCAAATACCGTAATATGACTTAAGACTGTTCATCTTCCACTTCAAATATTTAAGTCTCTTTTATAATAGCAAGGCGACTTAATTTACATTATGTTTCTAAAGTCACTTAAGTCATATTAAAAGTGCAAACCTCAACGCGAAATTCAAATATTGGAAAGTGAGAGAAAGTTGGGGGGAAGAGTAGAGAGAAAGAGAGGGAGAAGAAAAAGAGGAGATGTCATTCCTGATGAAGTCCATTGATCCTTGTTGATGGAAAGCTCCAAATGCAGTGAAACTCTAAATCTTTGAACTCCTTACACACTGTGAAACTCCTCCAAATTATCTCACAAATGCTTGTGAAGTCGAATGAACTAAGGTGGATCTTGATTTCCCTGTGAAAAATGATTAGGATGCTCCCCAACAATGATGTCCCCCTGAATGATTATCCTTGTACATCTCATTGTGCCAAAAATTCTCTTTGAGTGTAACTTACTATTTTTGGTAAGTGTGAAAAAAGCATCTCTCTCGATCCTTTACTGAGTGTTGTGAGCTTGATTCACCTTTCTCCCTACGTTCCTCACTCCTTTGGATCAATTTTCTATTTTTAGCAGGTGCTCGAGGGCACACTTACTATTTTTAGTAAGTTCCAAAAATCTGTTTTGGTGGACTTCTCAGCTTTGTAGTGCAACCTCCAATGTCTTCGTCTTCTTCGCAAGTTTTTCTATCGATGAATTTCCCAAAATAGTAGTTCCTATGTGGTAGACCTGCTCTTTTTAGAAAATTTTCCTTTGGGAGTCGGATTGATGTGGAAAAAAGTTTTTTGATATGGGTTTTTTTTCCCAATATCATCCCTCTGAAATTTCGGGCCCGCCCACTTAATAATCTAGGATATTTTAAAGTTTTAATTTTTTGGACCTGGGAGTGCTTCTCGGTATGGTAGCCATTAATGGACCTCAAAATTGTAGTTTTGGTTTTCTCCTCCATTTGCAAAGAAAATTTTATTTCGATGTGGGTTTTTTCTTCTAGTGCTTCACGTGCAATCTTACTTCTATCCGACAACCAGTTTGACGGGAAATCCCACTTCTTTCTTCGTTGAGCCGGAAAGGAGATTTCTTCATTGTGGATGCTCTATCGCACATGGGGGGAGTTTTAAGGTGTCTTATTGATGGACTTGGGTAGAGGAATGATTAGAAAAGTATATATTGTTGTTTCATGCATCTGTTTGGGAGATTTCTTCAACTTCTCATTTCATGGCTACGGAGTTTTCTCCGTTTTCTCCTTCTGTGTTTGATGAGGATTCCTTATAAGACCTGAACATCACTATGGGGAATGTGTTTCAGTTCTTGGGCTGAGTAGGCCTAAGCATTTGTAATGGTGGAGTGATGGAAGAATGTTGCAGAGGAAGTATGGAGGAATGAAGTGCACATATAACTATTAGAGAAGTTAAAGCGGAGAAAAAGTGGACACCTGGAAAAATTTCAAAAAGATAATTGTATAGGTATGGCCTAATGGGAAAAAATTTCATGCTTTAATGGTCCCCTAAGCTCATGATATGAGGGACCTACAATTTCCACAATGAGCACAGAAACAGCCGACAATGGCACTAGATCCAACGACAGGGAATGAAGGAGGAAAAAGTTGATTTAAAGCACTAGGAGCTGAAAGGAGGTCACATGGGTGTCCAAATGAATCACTAGGGGGCTGGGTAAATTTTTCAAGGTATGATGTCCCCCACCTCAGGTTCATAAGGGACATAAAATTCCAAGGTGGTCAAGAGCATGACACGTGGTGCCCGATCCGATGGCAGGGAATGCACACTCCAAACAAGCACCTGGGGGCTGAACTGCGTTCACATGATTGTCCAGAAGACTCCCTATGGGGGATGGGCACATTTTTCAAGGTCTGATATCCCCAAAATTAGGTGCATAAGGGACATAAGTTTCCACGGTGGTCCTAGAGCTGACACGTGGTGTCCGATCCAACGGTAGGGGATGAATGCTCTAAGAATGCACCTGGGGGCTGAACTGTCAAGTCTGAAGGTCATATGAGGGCCCATGAGGTCACATAGGGGATTGGAAAATTTTACAAGGGATGATGTAAATGACCTCTGTGACATCGGGGACATGAAGTCTCGCCAGGATCCTGGTGCTGACACGTGTTCTCTCAAAAAAATGACTAAGTCTTGAACTGCGTTTGAGAGGGTAACTTAGAACGAAGATAACTTGAGCTCCCGGTGGAATTTCTTGGTGAAATTTTATATGATCCTGACTGAAAATGGAATTTTGAATCCAATTATGTGGTTTTAATGTCTTGATTAGGCCATATTATCCCTGAAAAATTGTATTTTTGATCTGGTACTCCACTTGTGCTTGAGAAAAACTTCCTGTCAATCATATGCGCCAAGGTGTTGTGAAAGATATTATTTTACCATAATGTAGGTATTAGAATACTATTTTTGATGATGTTTGTTTTTACTTTTAAATCCATTTGGAGCTCCCAAAATCTTCTTCTGAAGCTCAACAACTGTTTTAGGCTTGTGAACCTTGTTTTTTACTCAGATTGCTCCTTCACAAGAATCACAAAGGAGGGACCTACTAGCTTCGTGTGCTTTGGGTGAGCATTCAGATCTATCTAAATGAGGTTTCAGTGCACATAGTAGTTAGGTGAAATAAAATACTACACTTCTCCTCTTTCTCATACCGTTCACCCCTTTTCAAAGGATGTGTGCAACTTGTTTTGGCTATTTGAGTTGTATTATAGTTTTGATCTTGGGTCATCATTTTTACCATCTGGTCACTCTATTCAAAATATAAAGTTGTGTTGGTTTTGTAAAGACTCTTATTTTCGTATAATTCACCTTTGCATGTCAATGGTACTATTAAATAGGTGAACATAAAAAAAATAATATACTATTATATCTCTCTCTAATACTAAATTGAAAACGAAATGAGGTATGACATAAAAATTTATAGCTTCTCTATCTCTCTCCTCCTATATCTCTCTCATAAAATATGAGAAATAATGGTTATGTAACATTGTATGAATTGATGTTTTCCCTCTTCTCATCTTTTCTATCTCTAAATCCTATTAATTTGAATTGAAAAAAAATTACTATGTTTGGTGGACAATAAAATGTCGGATGTATGATTTCAGAACTAGCTAGATAGGGGGGTGTGGTTCAATGACACCTTAGTGATAACACCATGTGGATGTAGGTGGCAGGACATGGCAAATGGACATTTTTTTCAGCATGTGATGATTACTTCATTTATGTACCTCCTAACATTATATGTATATATGTATTTGGGAAGATAAGTTTCATATCACTATCTGAAAAGAATGTTTAGTTACACTATGATATATTATTTTTATTTAAGAATGAATAAGAAAAATATTAATCCTGAAATGTAAAATATCTCACATGTTTAAATGGTATAAAATTTCATGTAAATCATTCAATGCTAAAAAAACTATATTTTAACTTGTAATATTACTCCTAGGAAATAAATGAATATTAGTGACCTTGTACTTTTTGGAAGAAATTGACTAAATTATGGTTGACATTTATCATAAGAAAAAAGTATTTAGTCATTGAATTGTTATGGTTTAGTTACACTCCCAAGAATAAATGGTCCTCATTAGCTTATTTCGCATTATGAGTTTACGTCATGTCTTTTAGAAAGGTCAGTTCTAAATATATAAAAATGAGATTTCTTCCCAATTCCCTCCCTATGACATTTTCACCTTGAATGTTTTATGATCCATTAAATTAAACGCTACACTAGACGAATGGTAGATACCTTTTTTTTCCTTCATATATTCTTGACCGCACTTTGGACACAAGTGACTTATGTATCTTTCCATTGTTAAGCTAATAAATCCTTGTAACATCACACACCACATTCATATGCACCATCTAATTTAAGGTTCAAGTTTAATGTGTAGCATGATAATCAATCGCTACTTTAGATATCCTCCTACATAAATACCTTGTGTATATCCTTGTTCCATATTGAAAAGTTACACTTAGTTAAGAGTTCCTTAAACTTTTTGTCTAATTGGAACTCAGGGATATCTCATCATGTTAATACGTGTGAACATGGTATTCCTTTTTTTTAAGATTTTCAAAGGGATTTTTTGTTTTTTAGCTATATGAAAGAATGGTAATGTATCTAATACCCCATAGAAGACCCCATTGTAGAATTTTTATCTTTGGAACGTAGATAGGGTTATGATATTATTAGTACCTCTTAAAAGGTTGTATTTGGGTAAATAACGTATTCATAAGGTAATCATTGAAATTATGTCTATTAAGATAACATTTGAAATGTATAGAGTAATGATAACCACTTCATTTTCTTAATTTTAGCCCTCTTTTTTGTTCATAAGATTAAAAAAATGTCTTGTGCATGAGCTTTACATTTGGTAGAATCTATTTTCATATCAAATATGATTCCTTGACTAATGGATAATCCCTAAGTGAAGCCTTCAACTAATCTACAATATTCGTACTTCAGCACTAACCTCTCATGTTTTTCCATAGGAGCCTTATAGTATCATGTGGTATTTGTGTAAGTAAGCTTAATGTAAGTGGAATAAATTTATTATTTCAACTATGCTCTTACGATTGTGAACTTTCCCATTAAAGTATTGCAGATATAAGTTTTACCTTATCAAGTAGAAAGAAATACCTTTGGATTTGATAAATTTATTGAGATATAATGGTGTTTGGTTAATCTTGTTTGAATTTAGTATGGTTTAGTTTCTTGAGTGAAATGAAATAATTAAATTTTTGTACCTATTAAATTTATTAGCGACTGAAACGTTTATATACATTACTCAGAGGTAAATATGGTGAATAGAATGCATTTTAATATATAAGGTGAGTGAATCCCTCACTTGTAATAGGTGTTTGGGGACTTTTTTAGTCATAATAATGAACACAACGGTTGGAGAGAGATCACATTTGCTAGAGTCCTACTTCCCTAAATGTTAAGAAAGTATTGTGTAACAAGGAATTATTCTAAAAGATTTATAATAAAATATGAAAATAACAACATAAGTATAATAAAAATGAGAGTATATGATATGTTGGGTTATAAATAAAATGGTACTTGGAGTTCATCTTATAACCTAATTGGGAATTATTATATTGTTAAAAAATGAATATAAATTTCTCCTGGTGAGATCAAACAATAAAAAAAAACATAAAATTCTTATTCAGGATACAAAAAATATTAAGGATGTGAAAATGTTAAATTGACCCTTACCAATAATTTAATTATTAAAACTAGAAATAAAATGTATTTTAATGGATGGAAGTTTTTGTGAAGTTGAGAAATATGTAGCTTTGAAAATGAGCATATGATCTTACATGCCTAATATCCTTCAAACATATAAGGTTAAATACTGGAAGTTAAATGTCAATAAGATGTAACCATGAAAATGATGTGTGGTTGATCTTCTTTATCCTTGGCTGCATATTCATGTGGTTGGATATTTGATTTTCATTTGTTCATTTGAGATAGTGTAACACTAGTGTACACCTTGTGTTATCTTGTTCTAATGTAGGTCCTTGTTTGTTCAATCGTCTCATGTGATGTCAAGTTATATTAAGTATATAAAAGTGGTGTTGTGTAACATGAAAATAAAGAAAAAAATTATTCTGATAATTTTACTATTGTATTTAGGTGTGTAAATTGGTGGACATGACACTAAGTTGGGATTTTCACCTTGTCAAGAAGGTTAAAAATCCTAAAAATTTCATGGCGGGGTTTTTGACCTGTCTATCATGATGGGAATCCAAACTAGTTCTAATATATGGATTTTTAATTGAAATTTCACTCCTTCCCCATGATGAAAACAAGAGGATGAAAAATAAAACCAAGGAAACTTAAACATAGAGAAACATGACAAGGAGAAGAAGGAAAAAATGCAATCTGAC
This sequence comes from Taxus chinensis, assembly GCA_019776745.2. Classification (NCBI taxonomy): domain Eukaryota; kingdom Viridiplantae; phylum Streptophyta; class Pinopsida; order Cupressales; family Taxaceae; genus Taxus; species Taxus chinensis. Next base: position 313,967,625 of record CM034151.1, on the reverse strand, counting down.
AAGACAAAAAGGTTCAAGGGAGATAACAACTTGTAAGTATACTCAAAATTCCATAAAAAATGAGGTAAATGATAGAAATCACATAGAAATAAAATGGGTATGAGTAATTTGTGGGAAAATATGATGAAAAATTTGATAAAATCATGATCAGGCATCAGAGAGCTGAAAACAAGTCCTCACAATAAAAATTAGAATTCGTACAAGGTGAAAATGACATGGAAGGCCCTCCTTTTATAATTGGATAGCATTAATTACATGCCAAATGACACGTGTAGATTCAAATCTGAATTGGAAATTAATGCATTGACCCGAGGATTGGAAAGTTGACCACATTTGACATAACATGCTAACAAGAATTTAGGTTCCAAAAACCTAACAAACTGGTTTATATGCCTTTCAGGAATTGGGGAATGGAATACATTTAACAAAACATGCTTTTGTTTTTATGAGTTTTAAAAATCTGACACACTTTTCCTTTATGTATTTCAGGGATGAGAACTTGACTGGAAAAAGACATGTTTTACATTGACATGTTTTGATACCTCGTACCCCTAAAAACTAGAAACACAAATGTGTGTTAGTTTTTGGTTTTTGGGGAACACCAAATTTTTTTCATGATTTTACCTTTCATTGTCTTAATCACTAATGTGTATCGGGTTTCAAGTTTTAGAATATATTTAACATTTAACATGTTTTTTAGGAAAGCTCGAATTCTTGAAAAACACTGGATTTGGAAAATTTAAGCCATAAACTTGGATTTTATGGAAAAGGGATTAACTTCAAAGACCCCAAAGAATAAAAATTTGGTAGGTTACCCAAAATTTTTAGCAAAACTCAAATTTTGGGATAACAAATATGACATCAATAAAGAGCCCCTTAGTAAGGAAGGTCGTAAAATTCATAGTTAAATGACATGGGATGAGGAGAAATTTTTGGTCCCCATGTGATGCCATCAGGTAAACTCCTCTACTCAGTTAAACCTCCACCAAACTTATATTGTGTGCCAAACTTATAATATAAATAAACTTCATTATAGAGATAGAGGCGATGGATATACAATGACTATGTGGATAAAATGAGTTTTAATGATAGATAATAAGTTAACAAATAGTTACATGATTACATGAGAAGCTAAATAAATTTAACTAGAGGAATCACGAGTTCAAGAGCCAAAATTGGAAACACTAAAAGCTATTTTCAGGCATAAACCATGGTCATCTAGAGATAAATAAAACTAGTTAAACAAATAGTTAAACCCAAAATTAGAAATGCAAATAGAAATGATGAATAAGTGGCCAATAATAGCTCTATTAACATTTATAACAACGGAATAAAAATATAAATGCATGGATAAGTGGCCAACAATGTTAATGTTAATAGAAGGGGAGATGTTGTATGCATTCACATGCATAGGTTTTTTTAAAAAAGAATAGAGGATAAAAAGAATTGAGAAGCTTAAGAGAGAGTTTAAAGACACCAAATTGAGGATTGGATGCACATCTCAAGGAGAAAAACAAGTTTTAGAGTCAAGAAAATAAGTTAACAAAGAATAGAGATAAAGACATCAACAATTGCAACATCAGTTACCAAGCTCCTACAGACTCTTATTTTTATTGGATAAGTCTTGTGGTTGATAATGAACTAGTCCAGTGTTCAAATCTTGTTATTCTTTTAGTTGGTTTTAAACTAAGATAGATTGTTAACTAACCTTAAATTGGACCTGAGCCATGAACATGTTGAAAAATGGGTATCATATCCTTGGTTAGGATAAGGTAATAGGGTGTGAGAGGTCCTAGGTTCAAATCTCTCAACCCCTTTTTTTAAGACTTTAAAATTGAAAAAAAACAAATCAATTATAACAATCATATATTTTGTTCGATAAAAAACTTAAACTGTTTATCTTAATGGTTAAGAGTGTAGACTTCTAATGAGGGTTCATATGTTTGATTCACTCCTTACATCCTTTTGGAAACTATTTTTTTAAACTTAAATGTTAATATAAAGATATTAAAACATAGGGATAAAATTAGGGTTAATTTGATAGGTGGTATAGGAAACCATGAGTCACATATTTAAAAAGGACTTATTTATAAAGTCCTTTGTTAAACTAAAAAGGGACAAGTTATCTTTTAGTGAAATATGGGAAACCATGAGACATGGAACAAATGAATAATTAAATGGTTTATAAGTTGTTAACCATGAAATTATGCCCTTATTAAATATAATGATTAAAACAAGGATAAGCAATGGTTATGAGTTACATATCTAGGGAGATAGGTAAAAGATGAAAACTCTTATTTTGTAATATGATTTTATCGTGATCCCTATTAATAAGTTATAGCATAAATTGTGCAACTAGAAAAGTTAAGGAATAATACGCTTTTATGCATGCAAATATTGGTGATAAATGGATTTTAAAAACCACAAGAAGAGGATCACAATAGTGCATAAAAACACATGCAAGGAAAAATGCAAAAAGGAATGGCATAACCATTGTGAGGATGCAAAAGGGATACTTGAGGAAGGAGAGGAGGATTATATTAAACATGTTTCAATTGCATACAGGTAGGAAATTGTGTTTTTGAATGTTTGAGTGTGTGAAGTGAAGTAGTGAGTAGGTGTATAGAAGGGAGTTCACACATGGTAGCATAGGAATAGATAAACATTATCCATAACATGAAGAATCCTTGATGATGAGAAAGGTGTTATTGAAGACTCCACAAAAGATGGATGAGATGACACAAAGGAAAAAAAATTCATACTGATATATAAATATGAATGCAAGTTTTGTAAGGTAATTATTAGCAATGGTAGCACGAACAATCTAGTTTCATGTGAAATGGTTTAAAAATTAGGAATGAATAAGATTGTGCATCCTAACCCTTATACGGTGGCATGGTTGTAAACATGGAACTAGGTACTTATTGATGAGAAAATTCTTGTCAAGTTATAGATTGGAAAATTTTGTGATGAAGTATTTTGCAATGTGATATTGATATATGTTTGTCATATGTTGCTAATGAGACCTTGGAAATATGACTAGAAGGCAATTCATGATGGATGCATAAATTTCATTCACATATAAAAATATGGAAAGAATTTCAATTTTTTTCCTTGGAAGATAAAGGTGAAGGAAAAGTATGAGGTAGAGTATTCACAAGGGTATTAGTTGTATCAAGAAAAGAAATCCTACGAGAGGTGAAGAGTGAACATGCATGTTGTGTACTTATGTTAAATGAAGTGTGTCATGAGTACATAAAGAATTAGGAATTCTGAAATGAAATATACATACTATTGGATAACTTTGCATATATAGTAGCAATAGATTTACCGCAAGGATTACCACCAATGTGTGATATTAGTAGTCAAATTAACTTGGTACTAGGATCAATTTTTGTAGATAATACACTATATAGGATAAATCCTGAGGAGAGTGTAGAGTTTAGATGTTAAGTACAAGAGTATTTAAAAAAAGGTGTATTTAAAGAAAGCATAAGCCTGTGTGTGGTACTCATAATACTAGTAACAAAGAAAGGAGGAGAATAATGCATGTGTATGAATTAAGGATACATCAACAAGATAACAATCAAGTATGAATTTCTATTGTCGAGAATAGATAAATTAATGGATCATCTCAGTGGCATGTAATAATTTTACAAGATCTACTTAAAGATATGTTACCATCAAATACGCATTATGGAAGGAGAAAAATGAAAGAAAGAAATCAATACCAAGGAAGGATTACATGAATGGTTGGTTATGCAATTCATGTTGACTAATGCCCTGAGTGCCTTTATGAGGTTGATGAATGGCATGTTGAAGCCATTTCTTGGAATACTTGTTATTGTATACTTGAATGATATTATTGTTTTTATCAAGACAAAGGAAGAACACTTGGACCATTTGTGTGAGGTAATGGAATGCATGTAGGAGGAAAATTATTGATAAATAAAAAATAAATTTAGCTTTATGTGTGAAGAGTCTATATACTTGAGTTTTTTGTTATCCTAGGAAGGTCTACAAATGGACCTAGAGAAGATGCATGTAATAATGGAGTGGTTATTGTCAAGGATTGGGACCGAGGTACAAATTTTCCATGGACTAGCAAGCTTCTATAACAATTTTAGAAATAAATTGAGTGGAGTGTGTCCAATGATCACAAAAACTAGGAGAGGAGATATCAAATAATTTGTATAGATAAAAGAAGTGAAACACAATTTCCAATAGTTGAAGGAAAGGATTAGAGCGCAACCCATGTTAATGTTTCCAAGTTTTGACAAATTATTTCAAGTGGTTTCGATGCAATTTGTACAACTATAGGCACGATATTAAGCCAAGAAGGGATACCCACAACCTATTTTAATGAGAATTTGAATGATGCCAAGATGAGATATTCAATTTATGACCAAATTGTTTGTTATTGTACATGTATTGAAGAAGTGAAGGCATTATTTATTTCCAAATGAGTTAAATCCTACAAAGGAAGAGGTATAGTTTTTATGAAGTTATTCATTTGTGTTAAAGCATCAAAACAGGAAGTAAAATGAGGTTGCATATGCCTTAAGTAGAATGTTTGTGTTATTGAATGAAATTTGCATCAAATTTATGAGGACTGAAACCATGAGGGAATTGTATGTGCGAAATGAGGACTTTAAGGATGCATGGGAGGCATTAGGAAAACCAATGCTAGTGGAAATGACACCATCGTTAGATTATTTCATCTAAGATGAAATGTTGTTCAAAGGAGTACAAATATTTTATACTTAGAGGGTTAATGCAAGAGGAAAATCAACAAAGAGAAGAATAAAAGAGGCTTATGAGGTCACTTTGGGGGTGAAAAAACATTAGCAAAATTATAGGAATGTTATTACCAGCTGAGGATGCAAATGTATGAAAATATGTAAATAAGTGCAAAGTGGCAATTGGCTAAAGGGCATCAGAAAAATATAGTGTTATATAAATCATTATGTGTATCAAAGAGACCATGGGAGAACATTAGCATGGATTTTTTGCTTGGATTTTAAAGAAATCAGAAAGCTAATGATTCCATATTTGTGGTAGTCGACAGATTTTTAAAGATGGTATTGCCAAAACTAACCCCCCTTTATATATTTTGGCAACTTATAATTCCTTTCTATCTCTAGCATTAGATTTTTAAATTGTGCACACCACCGGTATTCTCTTTGGTGCAGTTTTCATGGTTGCAATTCTTTGCATGCACTACTACTTGATTCTCCTTCCTTATTCCCTTTCCTTCACTTTCCTCTACATATGCTTTGCATGCTCTCTTTCCTCCATTTCATAGCTGCAAGTCTTTCCTCTTTCTTTGTCACGTGCACTCCTTGCACATTCACTTCTTCTATCCTAGAAATGCACACACCCATGGGTTTTCCTTACACCTTTGCAAGTTCTTGGCATGCCTCTTACCCGTATGTCATTTACTCCCTGATTTTTAAGCACCCCCTTATGTGAAATCTCGTCCCCTTACGTATTTTCTTCACACATTCCATTTTGTACATCGTTTCTTTGCGCGCTTCCTCCTTTTCTTCTTGGCATGCTCTACATGCCACCTTTCCCTGAATCTTTGCACCTTCCTTTTTCAATCCTCTGGATCTTCCTTACATATTTGCATACCTATGGAAATATGCATCCTTCTTCCCAATCCATGTGCACCCTTTCACACATGCTAACTAACTTCCTCTACATCATTGCATCTTTATGCAAGCTTTCTCCTTTGCCTCCTACTCCCACACATGCACCCAAGGGTATAACCTCTACACCAATCCAATTCTGACACATGTTAAGTTATAAGTACTCGTAGGATAAAGTGTACCTAATAATGGAAAATAGAATATTTCTAGTTTTTTGTGTATCATTATAGAAAATGGAAGCACAACACATGGCGAAGACAATTGTAATCAACATGAAAACTCCTCTGACCAATAAAATTGTGCCACATGTTTGGCATGTTTGTTGCATTGCAAAACTTCAAATCACTATAACTTCTCCCACATAGCTCAAAATCATGCACAATTGGTTTTTTTTAAAATCTACTGACATGGGCTACACACTAGGCTCTTCAAAATTGGATTTTGGTGGGATTTGCTAGGTGAAAATGGGAAAACATGATTCAGATCATTAATGCATAGTTACAGTCAACTCAACCACCTAGATTTAATGGAATATGGCCTCTTTTCTTCTTCCACAAGAAAATTGATGTGGAGAGGTGGATTTGACAGAGTTACAAGTTGATTTACAAGCATTTAATACTTTTTATTTGTGGTTGTGAGTTGGAATCTAAGATTTTTTCCCTCTCTTTCCCTCCTCTTCTCTCCCCTTCTTCTATAAATTGTAGAATAATGCCCATTTGTAAAGGTTGGACCCTATTGGAATGCAAGGGAATTATTTAGAGTAATGTATTATACATTTCGAGTTGTAAGCCTTAGATCTGGGCCACTAAGTGTTGATTCTTGCCTCCTCCTTTCATTTTAATCAATTTTACATTCATCTGAAGCAATACAAATTGTGTTTTCTGGCTATCCTCTAACCTAACCTATGTTTATTGCATCTTATTCCCTCTATTTTACAATATTGGTATGTTGTGCATGTTTTACATCTCTTATAAGGTTTCTTTTATGTTGTACTCCATGGAAACGAGAGCTTGAATGTTGTTATGGATATTTTCATGCATGTATGCCCTTCTTTTACTAATTTTCCCTCTTTTTCACTCATTTGAGAGTGCCCTCCCCTTATTTTTAGTGTTATCACCTCCCAATAATTTAGGATTTCAATTTTATGCATTTCCCTCTCTCCTTAGTATGTTGGAATGACAAAGTAGAGTTAGATAGTTGCATTTCCTTCTTATGAGTAGTTTAAACAACAAAAATAAGTAGAGGAAGCTGACCTACTCCAGAGGTATGTCTCAAGCACAAGTCCCACAAGTTGGAGATAGTACCATGTTGCCTCAAAGCCCTGGATCATCTTGATTTAAGTGCGAGTGAAATTTTGATCTCAAATAGTTTTTATACACTCCATGGGACAACTTGACAAGGTTTAAATTTCAATTTACTAAGTTTTGGTGTGTGACTTATTCATTTCTAGCATTTGGAGGATTGTTCCAACACATTTAGAGAGTCTGAATCATCACAACTACTAGTTTCACCAGTCAAAGTTCCCTTTTTATGAGAATAATACAAATAAGATGGTCGTGTGTGCATGAAGTAGGTATAGTAAAAGGTGAAGTAGGTGCACACGAAGTTGTGTAGTAGGATGAATGTGAAACAAGTGTGCACATAAGAAGAAGCACTTTCAAGAATTTTACTAAGTCTTGGTGTGTGAATTAGTAACATCCAACCTTTGGAGGAAATTCTAAGTACATCTGGCAACTCCACTGACTCAAATAACCCATTGTATCTTTCAAAATATCACATTTCCATTATTTCAGTTCTTTCCCATGAAGTTTTGTAATAATGACTTAATTTCCTCACTGGAATCCTCATTTCCAAGAGCAGTGTCACTTCCCTCCATCCCCATATTTTCAAATTCCTCCTCTAAATAATTTTAATAATCATTATTATCCTAAATATGCATGTAACCCAATGCCCACTAATCCATAAGGTTATTATGTTAATCATGATGTTTTTCAAGAACAGGGTTATGTAATCAATGAGGGAAATTTCTTGGAAGATGTTGATTTTCAGACGCAAATTCAAGAAATGGAATATAGCATGGTGCAAGTCAGAGCTACATGTCAAATAAAGGCATACAAAATTGGTTTTAGGCATCCCTATCGATGGGTTGGCTCTATGTCAAACTGGTTCAACCTTCAGTAGAAACTATCTTTCATGTCTGAGTTTTCCCCCACGAATAGAATTATGGTGTGAGAAATTGGAGCTCATTAGTCTGGTGTCGAGGAACCCTAGCAATGGGGTAATTCCTTGTTATTATCATCAATCTCTCCCATTCCTTCTTCCAAACCTACACCACCTCAACCTACCTTCCATGTTCCTATCTTTCTTACTACTCCCCTTCAGGGTTCCCCTTCTCCTCCATAAGAAAACATTGAACCTCCTCTATCATTTGAACCTTTTCATACTCAACTAATGGATAGAGCCTTTCCCCACTTCATAAAATCTTATTTACATGTGCTTGAACCTTGTGAAGAAATATTTTTAAACCATGAAGTACTAAAGACTAACCAACAAATGGTGTTCTCATCTACTTGGTTTCCTAAGGATCCATTCCTCACTAAACAATATCTTGAATCCTTCATGGAAAAGAGAGTTATCCCCCATTCTCCTAGAAATGAAAATACACATGTAATTCTAGAGGGGAAAAGTGGGAAAGATCCAAATAGAGCATGGAAGATTCAAACCTTCAAGGATTGGAGCCATGAGTTTAAAGTAAAAGAGGTTCATCATTAAAAATTAATCATTCAATCTCCTACAAATTCATCAAACTCGGTTGAGGTGAGTCCAATTCTTGGAAATCATGAAAAAAAAATTGAATAATTTACTGAATCATATAGTATAGATGGAGATGTGACTCAATCCATTGAATAATCCCCTTATGTTTTAATCAAAAATACGAAGAAAAGGAGGTTGAAACTAAAGAGCACAAGGCCAAAGAGAAGCTTCCAAGTGAGAAAAATGTTTCGTTTGAATGCAGTGACCACCATTTTCTTCCATGTCTAAATATTGCTTCACTTTTGGAATATTAGAGTGATCCACCAAGGACATGTTCAAAAACTACAATTAATATAAAGAAGCTTCATATTAAGGAGGAGGAAAGGTTTGATTTATCAAACTTCTTGTTTGATGAGGAGGATGCAGATTCATAGAAGGGAAAGTTGTTTGTAGAAGAAAAATAGAGCCTAATTCATCTTACATACAGTCTCCACCTTCAGGAAATTCTACATGGTGATCCCATCAGTGGGATTGAGCTTCAAAGAAGTGGTAAAATCACAAGGATTTAGCCTTACCCAATCAAATATTTGGCTAGTTTAGAGCCAAAAATAGAGTTTCCACTGGTAATGCTCATTTCAGAGCATGAGGAAAAGCTTGAGAATACCAAAGGTCAACTGCAATGCCTCCCAAATCCAAATATAGAGATACTAAAGGAGGTATAATTTTCATTTCCAATTGATACCTTGTGTAATGGGGTGGAAAATTTGCTTTAAGACAGATTTTCACAGGCTATGTCCATTGTGAAATCAATTACATGGTTTCAATTTGTGAGGAAATATAACTACTTATCCCTACCTGTTACAGGTTTTGTTTAAGCTTTCTTCACCTATGGTTAGAAATGGATAGATTAGGTTTGATTAAGAAGTTATTGTGCACTGGAACATGTATGATTTCTAAATTTTGTACATAGTTGTTGTGCCTCTTGTTGTTTGGTGCAGTATTTTTGGTGCAGGTTCCCTTTCTCTTGTGCACTCCCATGCACGCTCTTTTGTTACTTCTAGATGCCAATTCATGTGCTCTCAATTCATGAAGGTTTTAGTGGTGGAGGTTATGCTTCAGCTATTTCACAAATAGCCAATAGTTCTTACGTGCCTTCCCAAGATGGCGGTGTAAATTTTGTTGGAAGATAATTTTCTAGTCTCATTAAAATTTAAATCAAAATATCTTGCATAATTAAGAACAATCGGATCGATGCAGATTCCATGCAGTGCTTCATTTAATTTTAGGAGTAAATTCTTCAAGTTCCATATTATAATTTTATGTTTCAATGCTACAGGTCTTCTTCATATAGTAGGTGGATTTCCTCTAAAGTCACCAAACAGTTTCCCAAAATAACCCCCCTTTGGTTATTTTAGAAACTTTCAATTCCATTCTAGATCTAACATCATGTTTTCAGATTGCGTACACAAATGGTATTCTCGTTAGTGCATTTTTCATGGTTGCAGTTATTTACGTGTGCTCCTACACACTTCTCTTTGTTTCTTCCCTTTCCTTCACTTTCCTCTATGTATGTGTCATGCATTTGCTTTCCTCCATTTCATAGCTGTAATTCTTTCATATTTCCCTATCACTTGCATTCCTTGTGCATTTTCTTCTTCTATCCCCTCCATTGCAGACCCTTCTACGTGAACCCGTAAGTTTTCATTACATCTTTGCAAGTTCCCAGCATGCCTCTTGTGTGCATGTCATTTCCTCCCCGAATTCTGTAAACCCCCTTGTGTGCATTCTTGTCCAATTGCACATTTTCCTCACACATTCTTGTTTGTGTGCCCTTGTTTTGCACCCTTCCCTTTTCTTCCTGGCATGCTCTTAGTTCCATATTCTTCTGAGCCTCTACACCTTCCTTTGTTAAACCTCCAGATCTTCCTTTCATATTTACATACATATGCGAATATGCATCCTTCTTCTCAATCATTGTACCCTTTCACACATACCGGTGGAATTACTCTGCATCCTAGCATCCTTATGCAAGATTGATCCTCTACCTCCTACTCCTATGCATGCACCCAAGGTTGTAACCTCCATACCAATCCAAGTGTGCCACTTGTTTAGCTTAGAGGACTTGGCAGATAAAGTGCACCTCATAAGGGAAAATAGAAGACTAACAGCTATTTTTGAATCCTTGTAGTAAATGGAAGCGTGACACATGACAAGGACAATTGCAGTCAACCTATAAAGCCCCATGACCAATCAAATCACACCACATGTCTAGCATGTTATTTGCACTATAGAAGTTCAAATTTCCATAACTTCTTCCACAGAGCTTGAAATCATGTGCACTTGGTCTTGTTCGAAATCTACTGATGTAGGCTACACTCTAAGATCTTAAAAAACATATTTTGGTAGTTTTTGGTAGTTGTAAATGGGAAAACAAGATTCATATCATTAATTCATAGTTATAGTCGACTCAACCACCCATATTGAATGGGATATGGCCTCTTTTCTTCTTCCAAAAGTAAACTAACGTGGAAAGGGAGATTTGAAAGAGTTATATGCTGATTTGCAGGCATTTAATTCATGTTGTTGGTGGTTATGAGTTTGAATCAGAGTTTTTTTCCTCTCTTTCTATCCTCTTCTCTCCCCAAATTTTATATGTTGTAGAATAATGCACATTTGTAAAGGTTGTACCCTCTTGGAACAAAAGGGCATTACTCATAGTAGTATATTTTACATTTTGAGTTGCAAGCCTCAAATCTGGGCCACTATGTGTTGATTTTTTCCTCCTTTCATTGCAATCGAATGTGCATTCATATGAAGTAATAAGAGTTGTGTTTTGTGGCTATCTAATGCAGGATCATCCTTTGTAAGAAAAAAAGAGTCTATTAGGTGGTTATGTGGATTATGAGTAATGGAGAATTGTTTTCCCTCCATTATCTCATTGTTAAAATTCAAATTTGTATGTGTATTGTAATGGTGAAAGTGAAAAACCTTGTAATGAGCGGTAAATTGTCAAGTTTGACTAAGTAAGAGAGGTTTACTAGGTGGAAGTGAGTTTTCATAGCTTGATAAGGTCATGAAGACCATAAAATGAGGCTTATAAAAAAAAATTAGGTGTCTAGGATGAAGATCATCCAAATTTTATATGTTTAGAGTATGGTTAAGCTTTCCTAGGGTAGACTCGATCATTCTAGGAGCTAGCTGAGCTTCCTAAGGAGCTAGAATAGGTCAATAATTCATGATTGGATTAAGAATTCAAAGGAGAAATATTTTTAAGAGGAATTATATGAAGGCAGAGATGGATTAGTGGATAATAATCATGAAGAAGTGAATATTTTGTATAAGAAGAACTGGTATGTGGAGTTCAAGAGTAAGAATTACATGTAAAGAAGGTTGTAAGACTGGTTTTAGGTATAAAAGGAGTTGATTTGTACTCTTTGATCTATATAGTTTTATATTCTTCCTTCAATGTATGTGCTTCAGTGATATATGGCACAAGAATGCATAATTGATAAACTAGAAGCTCTAGTTTTGTGTTTTGTATGCTTAATTTGGGACTATGCATAGAGGTTAGGGACAGGACAATGAATATGAAACCCTCCATATACCCAATTAGCATTGAACCTCGTGAATGTCACTTTTAGAAGGAGAATAAACTGACTACAAACTCAATTATATTTATTTAGGTTCTTGAAACCAAGTCTAGAGATTGGTATATGCAAATTTGTGGTCACGAGCATGGATTAGGGAAATGTGTAACTATTTTTATAACTGTCAAAATTCTATGAAAATTTGAGGCAATGTCTGTCCTCATGAGATGAAGGATTTTATCAATTTTCAGATTACTTCAACATGTGTGGGTGAAGATATCGATATCAGATATTTTGGGAGATTATGAGGAAACACAATGAACAGACCAAGAGGTATTTGATGCAATTTTTGACAATTTATCAAGATTTAAATCTTGATAAGGGTATGAATGAGGAATTATACCAAATTCAATCATTTTCATGTTATCTTCTATGGTGATAAGCATGTTTTTATTAGACAATTTTTATACCATAGTTTTGGATCAAACCTATAAGATGATTGTCTGAGATTTTGTTTCTCCAGACTGTGGTTAAAGGACTCTTGAAAGGGTTATACTACTCTCAAGTCCCTACAAGAATTGTTTAAATGGTGACCATATCCTTATGATCATATTAATAAGGAAGGAGAGAGTATAAAATGGTTAAATCTGAATCATATTGACTATAGAAGAGTCTCTAGAACATATTTCAAGAAGGAAATAGAGCTATAAGGACATTAAAGGATAAGGTGGAACTAGAGAGTAAGATTATCTTCATTAATACTATGATCATAACATAGAAGAAGAGGATAGTGGAAAGATTAGTTCTTGAATTCTAGTAAGTTAACATTAATTACTATTCCAAGGTGAAATCAGGTAAGGCCATGACAAGAACAAAGATACAACTAGTACTTTAATTTCATATTATCAAATTGTGATTATTAAAGCATAAAGAAACAATAGTGGATAAATATGATTGTGGGACATCTCTGAAACTAGTATTTCATAGAGATATAAGGTTAAAACAAGAGGGATTTAAATTTGAACAAACACAATAAAGTTAATCAAATACTTAAACTTATTGAAGCCAAAAAACCATGCCAGTATATGAGATTTACTTCTTGATTTCAACATTACCTTGCTATTAATTTAAAGATGCAACCATACTAGGATTGTGGGTGTTTTAAAATGGAAATAGATTAGAAAATTGTGTATAATCTATGTAGAGTTGAGCTAAGATGGTACATCAATTTGGTATTAGAGCATGGAGATACCTCATCTTTATTTTGTGGTTTTGTCAATGTGAAGATAAAGCATGATATCTATTTTATTTATTGTTTCATGATATTTGCTAAGAGTTGAATGAGATCTGATTCAAAGTTATAGATGTATGAGGGAAAAGACTACAAGTAGTCAACAAATAAGAATAGAAGTGAGTAAAGAAGAAAATTTAAGGAAAATCAACCAACATAGAAATAGATTGAGCCAAAGGAGGTTGGCATAGGTGTCACTAGAGCTTGCACAGTGAAGAAGTTGTGGGAAAGAAGAAATAGGTAGTCAAAAGTATCCAAGAGGAAGCTTGGATGAGAGAGACCATGGAAACTATACCATGGACATAGGTACTTGTTTTTTTGCAAGCAATGAGAGAGATAAGAGTGGCAAAGAAAAAGAGGAGAAAAGAAAAGAAGAAAGCAAAGGAGATAGCTGAATTAAGGAGACAGGTTGAAATCCTTGAGAAAGAGATAGTAGTTGTAGGAGAAGTCTTAGCTGACAAAGGGTATGAAAAAGCTGAAAGCACACATATTAAGATGATGAGCATATAAGAGGAATTAAGCTTCATGAGTGAAGCATGTGAATATTCTTGCAAAGAGGAAATAGATTATGAGTGTGAAAGCCTCATAGAAGGTCATGATGAGTGGTATGATGGAATTGAAGACCTCTAGAATGAAGAGGAGCTACAAAAATAAGTGAAGAAGGATATTATTGAAGAGAACAAGAGAAAGAAAATTCCAAGGAATAAGAATGATGTGAATTCCATTAAAAGGACATTTATGGATGCTAATTTTATGTTGCAGTTTGATTTTGCAGGTACAAAGGGCAGCCTTGCCAAGGAGAAGGTTATGACACCTATGGATGGAAAATCAAGCAAAGAATCCATGATGGAAGGACAACAAAGAATGCATTTGAAAGCATTCATACATGAATATGGCATAGATATGTGCTCTTAAGAATAAAGTGAATCATATTTTTCAAATTATTCAAGTGAGGAGTCTTTAATTCAAAATGAAGACATGTAGCAAGTAAATCAGAAGGAAGATCAAAATATGAGCATAAAGGATCTTGCAAGAGAACATGGATACATAGCACCCAAATGGCTCAAGAAGACCACTTACATATAAGAAAGCATATGAATACTAAGAAGGTGTAAGAACATTCCAAGGAGCTGCATATGAAGGTGAAAAGACTAAGGAACCAGTCATAGTTCGAAGGAGCTATTGGAAGAAGGTTGATGCACTTTCAAGTGAGGTAAATGAAATGAGAAACAAAGGTAAACATGTTGAATTTGATACATCAGCTGATGATATTTTAAGAATGATTAGTGATGGTGATGAATGCATGAATTAATCTTACAAAGGAAGTATGAGATGGACTAATATGGAAACATGTGAATAATCCCATGGAGACCAAAATGAGATAATGTAAGATCATGAAAACTTCTTGGAAATGAAGTAGTGTCTAAATGAATACCCAAATTTTGATGATTATCAAGAAAATATTGATGATTTCTTGTTGCAGGAAGATTTGAGGATGATAGAAACATTTTATTCCAAGTACAATCCATCTCATCGGTGAAGAATTGATGGAGACATGGAAGAATAATGAGGGAAAACCTCAAGATGATGGAGTGAATCTTGTTTATGATGAAAAGGTAAAGTATGAAAGTTTGAAATCAGATTGTGTTGATGCTAACATTAATGATATAAAAATTATTCAAGAGATGTTGTTGTAGACACTAAATTTGGGTCACACTCTCCTCGATCCCTTTAAATTAATCAATGTAACACATGCTCCTAACCATAGTCCCCTTCCACACCTTGATATTAATTTAATCACTTACAATTGAATTAATATTTATCCTCACATTATTAATTAATGTAATTATTTTAATTAAATTAGTTTAGTCCTCACACATCCACATCATCATGAAACCTCACCCTGGACCCATTCCAAGGGCATTTAACTCACAGTGACCAATTCATCACTCTCACCACTGAGTCATCACTTCCAGTGTTGAGTCACCACTTGACCTAACTAACTAAGACTTCTTCTCAAACCTAGTTGGACTTCTTCTGTGACTTTCATACCTTTTCTAATGGGAACTCCACTTTCCTAAGCGGACTCAACTTGGAAAACACACCAAATCTGGGAAGATCTTCCTATTTTTGGTAAAAGGGACTAATTCACCCTAACCGACGTTAATTTTTCCTTAGCCAAATCTGGTTACCTAACTGCCATTGGTCACTTTATATATATATATATATATATATATATATATATATATATATATATATATATATATATATATATTCACGACTTTTTTCTCAGGTTGGTCATTTAGTTATTGGAGCCTTTTTGCATTCAATCTCAAATCTTCAATCCCTCCTGCATCTCGACGTTGAACACACAACCATAATGCAAGACAAGTAGCCAGTCTCCTTCTAGAATATTGGAATACTCATAGGAGCAAACAAGCTTCACTGCCACGGCACTAGACCCAGGCATCTCTTCTTCGATCAACCACCAACCACCTCCACTAACAGGATCTGCAACATACCAAGTAAGTATTGTGATTTTATCATTTTTTCTTATTCAAGTGTAGATCTCTTGTTTCATTTTGTATTTCATTCCTTTCATTAGCTTTATATCACCTTCTTCCCACCAACCCACTATTCAACCATCTCAAGCCTTTATACCCTTTCCAACCTCCTTTTCATCATACTTGAGTCTTCTTAACAATATCATGACCTTATCAACACCACCTTCACTCTCTGCATAATCACAGAAAGGTCCAAACTCTTGTTTCTAATATTTTAACCAAATTTCCCCTACCAACACCGGTTAGCTAGTCGGCATTGATCTATCTCCTATACCAGCATTAGTCAACCAACCGATACCGGTCTCTAAGACTGGAAATTTTTCCTATAACAACGAGTTAACAACTTCCCCAAAACAGCTCAAAACCTATCATAATTTCACCCAGACCTCACCTACAACCTCTGCTACACCCACAAACCTAAACCAACCCATTAATCATCTATATTTAATTCTAACTATTTCTTGTTGAGTTAAATTCACTTGTTGTATGTTAAGAAGAGATACCTAAATTTATCAACTACAATAGGAACTCTTATTTATTACATTAAGTTATATTAAACAGAGGATTTACAGCCATTCGAGGAAGCATCATGCTTCCGAGATCTAGCCTAGTTAGGTAGTCCTCTAGCTCTTGCTATTTAATACTATTTGGTTGTCGTGTTGTGTTTCTTATACAGGTAGTCCTTCCTAGAAAAAAATGAGCTCTCCACATTCAGCTTGAACAATTTCAACAACATGCACAAATCCTTCTACCATCTACATAACATAGGTATTCCCCCTATTCCTGTTACCTACTTATTTGTTTTATCACATTACTTTTGACGTGAAACATTTGGGAGAACTACATCATCCTGAGGCCCCTTTCGTAAGGGATATGTAGGCAACACTCTTAGGGCATGGGGCCCTTCAAGGTTAGCTCAGACACTCTTTTACTCCATTATCATTTCTCCATCAATCAAACACTTAGTTATTTCTCATAAAAACAATAATTAGGGAAGTTAACTCAAACAAAAAGCATACATCCATTATATATTTCATTTGAATTCAAAACAAAATAAACTTAGCCATGCCTATGATCTAATTTCCATATCATCAATACATTGGAAATTAAACTATTTGGAATACTATAATTTCATTTCACAATAACATCAACCAAGTCATGCTACAATCACATCATACATCAATGACTCCATCATTCAAAAATCATCTAATTTCCATGAAAATGATAACTTGGAAATTTTCAAACTCAAACATGCCTACACATGACTCCACCATGCTCATACCTGACTCCACCATGCCTATACCTGACACCGTTATGCCTACATCTGAGCTTAACCTTGCTTAAAATACTAAGTTTCCATAGCATCAATATACATAATTTTCATCAAAACATACATCATGACCTCACCCCAACCTTGTAACCCAAAACCATTTTCTCACCCCATCCTTGTAACCTTACCTAATTACCTTCTTACCTAAAACCTAACTGAATTATCAGTTGGGGAATGTGTTTGCCTCTACCTTGGCCTTACCTATGGCCTTACCTATGGCCTTACCTAAACACCTAAATGAACCCCACCTATTTTGACACTCAAGGTCACTTACTCGCTGATGCAGCCTAGAATTCTCAGATAACACCTAGTCATGCTGGCACATCACTCAGCCTAGGCTGAGCACTCACCTGAAGCACGTAAAGGTACCAGGTCCCTCTTTAGGGTTGCTGTAGTAGAATGGTAGCATGATGAAGTAGTATAAAAAACATATATTTAGAAACTAATCCATCTATACATTGTTACACCATACCAGATCTATAAGAACTTAAGTATAAATCATCATGATAATGATAGTATACAATGAAAAATATCAGACACTGTTGTTCGGACCCAATTTTCTTCATATATTCATCGTACCAATAGTACAAAAGCTTCATATAATACCAAACATGTGCGCATGGATCTGTTACAATTATCCAATCTCATGCACTCATGTATCTCTAACCCTTCAAAGCAATATGTGTCTTTGTTTATATCTTACTAAGTAATTCATTACATATATATAGGGTGGGGGACTAGCCCTTCACCACTCAAATGTACCAAAATAAGTCACATGCTAATAATAGCCATGCACCTTTTACAACTATAGCAATACATGCAAGTATGTTATTTATAGATCGTTGATAGTTAACTATAGTGATGAATCTATTCTTAGCTTATGTCCATGCAAGAGTGATTTGACATGCTCTTTAAAATCTCCACAAAGAGTGGCGCACAAGTCTCGACATCGCTTTGTGTGCTCCACACACCAACCTCTAAAAATATCCCTGATCTCCAAAATCGGCTAAGTCCCGAAAGTCTGACTCTACACCTCCACGCATGACACCTTCCTATACCTTCGCACCTTTGCTCCTGTGATATTCTCCCACACAGAATTTGTGTGTGAGTTCTACTAAGTGTTTTCTATGATCAACATTACCCCACACTAATCTCATTGTCGTCCCAACAATGGTGATGTCCAAAACTTACACAAATAATGGATAAATAAAGAATGTTTGAATAAAGAATTTTGAATAAGGTATACATAACAAAAACTATTCAGGCCTCAGGCTCCTCCATGTCATTCTGAAGCAGTAACTTTGGATATTCCTCCTTTATATCTACTTCCAAGTTCTCCCACTCTGTCAACATCATTTTTTCCTTCTCTGACACATGTACATGATAGACTCCATCTCACCCATAGTTAGCTTTCCCTGCTCATTCTATATCACAAGCATTACGCTTGACATAGAGGTTTGTATGCCTTCCAATATATCCATCTTTTGAGCAATGAGCTTTCCAAGATCATCTAACCTTTCCTTATGTGGTGCCTGTGCAGTAGCTAGTGTCTCTAGTTTAATGCTCAAAATCTCTGAGATATTACTCTCATTGTATGCATTCTTCCATGGATATCCATATGTTTTCCGTAAGGTGTGGTATTTATAGTCCACCTTGTTTGCATTAAACACTAACCTTCGTGTGTTGGTGAACCGATGAACTGAAGCTTGGAAATATCACATGAAAAATGCGTAAGGTAGTTTACATCAGGGGTCGATGACCCATCTACCATTGGAAAGCATGTAATACAAAAGTGTTGGTAGACTAAAAATTGTGCCTACTTACCTAGAACCAAAGGAAACACCTTGGGTATACACCATTCCTCTTCAAACACCGTGCGGAGCCTATCATACCACATCTCCGCTCACTCCTTTACCTCATCCGTCATTGACCCCTTGCATAGATACTTGTTGAATCGTTCAGTTGGAGACTTGTGATTCATGGGGTATTCCTATATATTCTCTTTTGGGCCATCTGGTACCCCAATCTCCATGAATACCAAACTTAGTAAAACACAGCCAAAACTTATTTTGTTTCCTGTGTGCGCTACCTCTACTATTTACTCTTTGATGAAGCTGGCAATGTTGTAAGTGACTCCTTCTGACATGCACTTTGCCACATGTAGCCACATAGAGTTAACTTGTGACCAACGTTCTTGGTCATTCAACTTAGTAATCAGGTGTGCTGCTGCCTGTACTACTGGACAATTTTATAGTTTATCAATGTCCATTCCGCTCCTTTCTGGTAGCCCAGCACTTTCTATGTCTTAGAAATGGCACTCTTGTCAGCTAGGTCAATCTTAATATCCTCACATGTTGCCTTTAATCCAGTTACTGTGGCAATAAGAATGGGTGTCAATCTTACCCTTCATCCTGCAAAATAGAAAAAGTCCTCATGGACTCAGCTTATCAGCCATCTATACAATGGTGCATATTTACCAAAGTATGGGAGCTCATACAGCTAGTAAACACCAATCCCTTTCAGTAGCCTTTCCCCGATTTCATCATATATTGGCATGTCATCATTAGTTCATATATTTGTTCAGGAAGTGAGCAAGTTGTCTAATTTCTTTTGGTTATCCTTGGTCCGGTGATTATACTCGCTTATCTTGCTCTGTCATATGTGGGTATCCCATTCCTGGCCCACAATTACATCCTCAGGGTACTGCATCTCTGAAAATTTGCTTTCTAGGGCCATCTCTTCCTCTTCTTCTACTACCACCTTATTCTTTTCCTTTACTAGTGCTACTTTCTTCTTTGGAGCCATTCTTCTCTTTGAGTTTTGTTTCCTAGACCTTCCGCTGTAATTTTTTATTAGTTTTCTTCAAATCATAACTCGATTCAACCGTGCCCTAATTTGTAATCACAAAATCACATGCCCTAGCTCTGTTCTATGACTCTGCTTTGTTCAAACCCTTCTCCTACGGAGATACAAGCATTTCCAATACACAGATATGTCTTTCATGCCTGGTTCACTTGCTTTGCACCTTGAATCACTTTACTTGGCTCTTCACACGTAGCTCTTTGTCAAATTCATGTAGTCGTAAGGATAAAAATGAAATCACATCCCATCCTTATATAGATTTCCACTTTTTTTTGCATTAATTACTCCTCTACCTACCAAATTCTCCTCATTTATTGACCATTTTTGTCATTTCTGCACGGTACATCTTCACCCCAAAAGGTATAACCTTCTAGCATGCCTTTTTACCCTTTTTCACAGACTTCTCTTCATCGTGCACTCTAGCCCCTGAGTACCTCATCACTGCACCATCTCTTGGTAGTTATCATGGCCGTCGCTTACCTCACATTATAATTTCCCTCATTCATCTCCATCCTTGGTTATCTTTGAGAAGCAATCTCTTTTCAATCACCCATAGCAACCTTCTTTCTCAACACCCGCAGCATTAAATCTTCACAGTATATACCTGAGAGTCACCAAAAATCCACCCCACACTAAAATTATGTGCATTCCTCTACACATCAACATGCTTCATATTGTAGTTAGCTTCATACGCGCACGCGCACTTAGTACACACAAACAAGAACTAAATTGACAAAGCATAGCGACGATGAAAGAAACACATTAAGGGAATGCGGAAATGGAAACCTAATCTATCTGGCAATACTACCTTATGACAAACACCAAGAAGACTTATTTATAGTAGGGCTTTAACCTACTCCCGTTAAAGTAATCAGGCAACCTCATGCCATCAATTACTTCGAACTGACAAGCACCTGACCCAAGTATAGTAGTTATAATATATGGCCCCAACCAATGCACCTTGAGCTTCCCTAGATGCCGCAAAAACTTGGAGTCATACAGAAGTACCATTTGTCCAACTGCAAGTTTCTTATCCCTGATATGTCTATCATGTCATGCCTTTTGGCATGCTTTCTCATGTTTCTAACTCTAGCATGCTATGGCTCGGTGCTCATCTAATTAAACCATCTTCTCAATTCATTCTTCCAAGGATTGCTCATCAACTAGACCTCTAACACACGCAATGCACAAGGAAGGTAACATAAATTATATAGCAAGAATAGCTTCTGCACCAAACACCAATTGAAAAGGTGTGGCTTTGTTCAATATCTTGTATGTTGTTCTATAAGCCCAAAGAACAACAGATACTTTATCATCTCAATCTTTCCTTCCAACATCACAAATCTTGGTCAATGTGTGGCTCAAAATCTTGTTAAAAGCTTTAGCAGTTCCATTTTCCTAAGGGTGATAGGGTGTGTAGTCTTATCGTGGGCCACCATAAATTCATCAAACATAATTTTTATTGTCTCATTCAAAAAATGTGTGTCACTATCACTTGCTAAACTTAAAGGACAACCATACCTTGTAAGAACATTCTCCCATAAGAACCTTGTTGTTGTATTCGTTGTACTATCCTTTGTAGGTGTTGCTTCTACCCATTGGATAAGATAATTTGTACAAGTGATGATATAGCATGATCCAGTCCTGCACGCAGCTGGTGAAATAGGTCCGACAAAGTCAATCACCCATTTCTCAAAGGGTTTTGCACTTGTAATGGGTTGTAAAGGCATCTCATCCCTTTGTCCTGGTCAACCTAGACATTGACAATGGTCACATGCCTTACAATACTCTTTACAATCCTTGTACAATGTTTCCCACCATAAACCAGCAAGTAGGATCTTACATGCTGTTGTATCAACCTGCATAGTGGCCACCTTCAATACCACCATGTGCTTCTTCCATTATATCCTTTCATGTTCATGCTCTAATAAACAATGACGTAACACCTCATCTCTACCTAATTTGTACAAATCACCACTGATTAACATGAATGGTGCCGCGCGTATAGAAAGCTATTTTTTCTCTAAATCTTTCATGCCTTCTGGTGCCATACTAGTCCTTAAAAAGACAAAAATGTCCTCTAATTCTGATGGCACACATTGTAACCTATATAATTATGCATCAGGCATGGTCTCTTCTATTGTTTGTGCCTCTTCTCCTGATTGAATTCTAGACAAGTGATCCAGTCCAGAATTGCTTTTTCCTGGTTTTACCACAACTGTAAAGTCAAACTCTTGAAATAAGAGTATACTATCAGCATATGTGCCCCTGTAAAATGGGCTTGTTCACCAAATAATTCAATGTCATGTGATATTTATAAAACACAAATGGTGTAGCTAACAAATATTGACAAAATTTGTGCAAGGCGTAGATCATGGACAAAGCTTTGCACTCTATAGTGGCATAATTCTGTTCTAAAGAGGTCAACTTCCTACTAGAAAAATAAATGGGATGATCAACTATACCTTCATCCCAGTTGAGCTAAAACAGACACCAATGGTTGTGTCTAGAGGCATCCACATGAACATGAAAAGGTTTAAACCATGAAGGAAAGTGCAAGATAGGCGTGGTAGTAAGTTTATGTCTTCAATATCTCAAACGTGCATGCTATTGCAACTCCCCCCAATAGAATGTACCTTTCCCCTTGAGAAATTATTCCAAGGGTGTGGAAATTTTGCATACCCTTTTATAAACTTCCTGTAATACCCTGTATGACCCAAAAATCCACGCACCTCACTTTGACTGGCAAGCACTTTCAAGCCTACAATGACTGCAACTTTAGCTGGATCAACCAACAACCCTTCCTTCTAGATAATGTGTCCTAAAAGTATGCCAAAGGGAGTAGCAAAGATGCACTTCTTGATGTTCAATGAGATACTCAACTGTCTACATCTTTCAAACATTAAGCGTAGATTGTCACAATGATCCTTAATTAGCCCATAAACGGTCCAATCATCAAGATAGACCTGTAAGAAGTTGTGAATAAAATCCTTGAATGCTTGTACCACTATCCTTGAAAATACAATAGGTGCATTCTTCAATCCAAAGGGCATCACAATATAGGCAAAGCTTCCCCATTCAGTAGTGAAGGTGGTCTTCTCTTGATCTTCCGGAGTAATCCTAACCTAATGATACCATGAGAACCCATCTATAAATTAATATATCTTGCACCCAGCCACTCCTAATATTTCCTCCGTGAATGGCATAGGAAAGGGGTCTGTAACACATGCTGCATTCAACTCTCTATAATCAACACAAATTTGAATCCTACCATCCTCTTTTATGCTTATCACCATAGTATTGACCCATTCTGATTCATCCAACAGTTGAATGATCCCAGATTTCAACATCTTGTCAATTTCCTCCTTTACTTTCTCGTGCATAAATTGGGATTCATTCGATAAGGTCACTTCGTAACAGGGCGCGCACCTTCCCTGAGCTTTATCTTCATTTCTCCAAGTGATTTATGCACACCTTTAAGTTCATGGTATCCTCTTGAGAATAAGTCCTCATAGTCTATAAGTAACTCTATGATCTTTGCTACTTATGATTCTAACTAGTAATCCCCAATTATCACCTCCTTAGGTTCAACTTATGTGCCTATATTTACCTTTGTTGTCTTCATAGGTTCATGATATACGTGCGCATATACATCTGCACTAGCTAACACTTCACGTGTTCCATGTGAATGAACCACTTCCAAGTTCTCAACTTCCTCATCACCAATTATGTAAGCCATCTTCCCCTTGTCTTCTTCTTCATGTTATGTTTGTGGAGAATGTTTTCATGTTAGAGTTTGGTACACCTTCCATGTGTTACACTCGGATATTTTTACGGAGGTCCCACTCGCCAGTGAGCAGGTCAAGGGGTTTCGAGGGGGGTGAAGCCCCCGAAGAAAATTTTCATGGGTGGTTTATTAACCCATGGGTAATGGGTAACCGTTATGGGTTGTTTTTGGGCCCATGGTTTTTGGGCACCCATTGTTTTGTAAAACCGCCTCTTCGGCTACCTATTGATGTACTTATAAATAGATAGACATACAATGAGATTTATATGAGTGTTTTTGTGAATGCGAATTGTGTGTGCGAATTTGGGAGGGTTTCTTAAGCGCAGCTCCAAACAAGATCTGGTTATTGTAATTGTGAAGATTGTTGGCTTGTAATAAAATCTGAGCAAGTGTTCTTGGTGGATGAAGCCCACATTGGATGAACCACGTTAAATATTGTCTTCATGTTTTGCATATTTCATTTCTGTAATTTCTATTCATACTTCTTATTATTACGATTATGAGGAATTATTCCACATTAAATTCTTTTAATTCCTAACAGTTGGTATCAGAGCCTGGTTTGGTTTGTTGAAGTGTTGAATTGCAGGGAAAGTTTTTTAAGTGGGAGCTATGGCAGATGATGGAAGATCAAGGGTTGATAAATTCAATGGGTAGAATTTTATTCTTTAGAAGATGAGATGGAAGATTACCTTTATCAGAAGGATCTTTATACTCTGTTGTCTGAGAAGGTGAACAAACCCTCGAGTATGACAGATGCGGAATGAGATTTGTTGGATCAGAAGGCACTTGGAACAATCTGGCCATGTCTTGCATCTTCGGTATTATTTAATGTTTCAAAGGAAAAGACTACAAAAGATCTAATGGATGCATTAGGGAAATTGTATGAAAAACCCTCTGCCTCTAACAAGATATTTTTAATGAAAAAGTTGTTTAATATGAAGATGTCTGATAATAGTTCAATAGTAGATCATTTAAATGATTTCAATATAGTTGTGAATATTGTAGCTTCAGTTACAATAGAATTTGATGAAGAAGTTAGAACTTTATTAATTATGTGCTCTTTACCTGAGAGTTGGAATAGCCTGTTAATGGCGGTAAGCAACTTGGTTCCAACTAACTCGAAGTTGAAGTTTGAGGATGTTGTAGGGGTGATTCTAAGCAAGGAAATGCGAATAAAAAGCTTTGGAGAATCTTCTACTTCAGGGAATGTTTTGAGAGTGGAAACTAGAGGGAGATAGAAGAATAAAGGAAACCGTGGAAAATCGAAAGATTGGGCAAGGTCAAAATCCAAGAGCAAGATTGTATGCTGGAATTGTGAAAACTCTGGGCATGCAAATAAGGACTATAGGGAGCTTCGAGATAAGAAGAAACAACAAGAAGAAAATAAGGAGGAAAATGTGGCATCGGGTAATGTATGCTCAGGATATTTTGATTCTTTCTTTGCATAATATTACTGAATCTTGGGTTTTAGATTCAGGGGCTTCTTTTCATGCTACTCCACATAGGCATTATTTTGTTGATTATGTTCAAGGGGATTTTGGGCATGTTTTTCTTGGTGATGATGAGCCTTACAGTATAGCTGGAAAAGGTTCTATGTTCAGGTTAAAATACAGAATAAGAATACATGGCTATTGAAGAATGTCATACATGTGCCTATATTAAGGAGAAATTTGATATCGGTGGGGCAATTGGGAAGTGATGGTTGTACTGTGATATTTACAGCTAACTCTTGGAAGGTCACCAAGGGTGCTCTTGTGGTGGCAAGAGGTAAGAAGGTTGGAACCTTGTATTTAACCACTGATAGTACTAATGATTGTAATCTTGTGGCTTCAGATGCAGATACAACATTATGGCACTATAGGCTTGGTCATATGAGTCATAAGGGCATGGACATCATAAAGAAGAATTTTCCTGGATATACAGAAACATGTTTGGATTTCTGTGAGAACTGCATATATGGGAAACAAAAGCAAGTAAGGTTTCTCAAGGTTGGACCTACAAAGAAAGAGAGTAAGTTAGAGCTGGTACATTATGATGTGTGGGGGCCGGCTCAGGTATCATCTCTTGGGGGGTTCAAGTTATTATGTTACTTTTATTGATAATGCAACAATGAAAGTTTGGGTTTATTGTATTAGAAACAAATCTGATATATTTGATACTTTTGTTAAATGGAAAGCCTTGGTAGAGAATAAAACAAGTTTTAAGTTAAAATGTCTCAGGTCAGATAATGGAGGGGAATATTGCAGCAATGAATTTGATGATTGTTGTTCGAAGAATGGAATCTCGCAAGAAAAAGAAGGTTCCAGGAACCCCGTAGCAGAATGGGGTGTCAGAAAGGATGAACAGAACAATAATGGAACGTGCTAGAAGCATGAGGATACATGCAGGACTGCCTCTTTATTTTTGGGCAGAAGCGGTGAACACAACTGTGTACTTGATAAACAAAGGACCCTCAAGTGCCTTGGACGGAGGCATACCTGAGGAGGATTGGTATGGTAAGAAATTTGATTACTTATTTCTTAGAGTCTTTAGATGTGAGGTGTTTGTTCATATTGACAAGAATGATAGGACCAAGCTAGAGGCTAAATCAGAAAAATGCACTTTTATTGGTTATACTGGTGATGACTTTGGATTTAAATGTTGGAGTATTAAGGACAAGAAAATCATTTGGTCTAGGGATGTGGTATTTAATGAGAAAGTCATGTATAAGCAATAGTTGCAGGAAAACAGGGAAGAATCCAAGAAAGAATATGCAGTGGTAGAGGATCTTCTGGATGGGACAGTGACTCATGAATCAGTTCAGAAATCTACTCAACAGAAACCCCAAACTCCTACAGTGAGGAAGTCTTCTAGGGTAAGAAAAGAACCTGAACATTTTTCTCATTCTCTTTATTATTTATTACTCACTGATAGTGGAGAGCTCAGAGAGCTTTGATGAAGTAATGCAGGTAGATGTCAGTAAGAAGTGGGAGAAAGCCATAGATGAGGAGCCTAAGTCTCTCATGGAGAACCAAACTTGGGATTTGGTGAAGCTACCGGAAGGCAAAAAAGCATTGCAGAACAAGTGGGTGTACAAAGTTAAAGATGAAGGAGGAAAGAAAAGATATAAGACCTGATTGGTGGTCAAGGGGTTTGCACATAGAAACAAGGTATAGATTTTGATGAGATTTTTTCTCATGTAGTAAAAATGACTTCTATCATAACTGTTCTTGGAATAGTGGCAACAGAAGACTTGCACTTAGAACAGTTAGATGTAAAGACTGCATTTCTCCATGGTGATTTGGAGGAGCTATATATGCAGCAATCCAGAAGGATATGAAGTCAAAGATAAAGAGGAGGTGGTGTGCAAACTGAAGAACAACTTGCATAGCCTGAAACAAGCTCCACGTCAATGGTATAAGAAGTTTGATAACTTCATGATGGAGCAAGGTTATATTAGATGTCATTCTAACCATTATGTGTATACAAAAAAAATTGAGGATGGAAGTTATATTATCATGTGTTTGTATGTTGATGATATGTTGGTTGCAGGTAAAAACATGCAGGAAATAAAAGTACTCAAGAAACAACTAAGTGAATCCTTTGATATGAAGGATTTGGGGGTAGCCAGAAAAATCCTTGGTATGAGGATAACTCGAGGATAGGAAGGAACGGAAGCTGAATTTATCTCAGGAAGAGTACATTAAGAAGGTATTGGATAGATTTAACATGCAAGATGCTAAACCGGTTGAGACTCCTTTGGCAGGCCATTTTAAGTTATCAAAGGAGCAGTGTCCCAAGACATAGCAGGAAAGAGACCAGATGTCCAAGGTACCTTACTCATCAGCGGTTGGTAGTTTGATGTATGCTATGGTATGCACTAGGCCAGATATTGCCCATGCAGTGGGAGTAATGAGTAGGTTTATTAGTGATCCAGGAAATGAGCACTGACAGGCAATAAAGTGGATACTTCGGTATTTGAGAGGGACCATGGGTACTGTTTTGTGTTACAGTGGATCAGACACTACTTTGTGTGGATATGTTGACTCAGATATGGCTAGAGATTTGGACAGTAGGAGGAGCACAACAGGGTATGTATTTACTGTAGGTGATACATCAGTGAGCTGGATTTCACGGTTACAGAAGGTTGTGGCTTTGTCAACCACTGAGGCTGAGTATATTGCTGCTACAGAAGCTAGCAAAGAGATTATTTGGCTACAATAATTGCTTGATGAGTTGGGGCATAAGCAGGAAGTTGGAAAGCTATATAGTGATAGTCAGAGTGCTATTCACTTAGTTAAGAACTCTGCTCTCCATTCTAGGACGAAGCATATACAGTTGAGATATCACTTCATTAGGACAGCTTTGGAGGAAGATAAGTTGAAGTTGGAGAAGATTCATACTAATCAGAATCTTGTAGACATGATGACCAAGGTGGTCACAAGGGATAAACTAAAGCTATGTTCACCTTTGGTTGGCCTTTGACGGATGACAATGAAGGGTTGAGAAGATTTGCTTAGTGGAAATCAGTCTCCAAGTAGGAGATTGTTGTGTTTGTGGAGCCTATTTTCATTTTAGAGTTTTCTGCACCTTCCATTTGTTACACTCAGATATTTTTAAGGCGGTCCTGCTCGCAGGTGAGCGGGTCAAGGGGGTTCATAGGGGCGAAGCCCCCGAAGCAAATTTTCATGGGTGGTTTATTAACCCATGGGTAATTGGTAACCGTTATGGGCTAGCTTTTGGGCCCATGGTTTTTCGGCACCCATTGTTTTGTAAAACTGCCTCTTTGGCTACCTATTGATGTACTTATAAATAGATGGACATACAATAGGATTTATATGAGTGTTTTTGTGAAGGTGAATAGTGTGTGTGAATTCAAGTGCAAATTCGGGAGGGTTTCTTGAGCGCAGCTCCAAACAAGATCTGGTTATTGTAATTGTGAAGACCATTGGCTTGTAATAAAATCTGAGCAAGTGTTCTTGGTGGATGTAGCCCACATTGGGTGAACCACGTTAAATATTGTCTTCGTGTTTTACATATTTCATTTCTGTAATTTCTATTCATACTTCTTATTATTGCGATTCTGAGGAATTATTCCGCATTAAATTCTATTAATTCCTAACACTTCATCCTCAAAACGCACCCTTGTCTCTGTCTCACCAAATAATTCCTAAATAATTTCTTTCACTTTCCCACTGTCTCTCATGGTTAAGCGCTTGATAAAGCTTAAAGTTGTGTTCACTAGTGGTGTAGATGAAAAGAAGTCAAAAGTTCGGTTCATCCCTGCAGTCAAAGTTTGTCAATTGCCAGTGTCGCGATGTAATTCAGCATATACATACCAAGCACGTGCGCAACCTTGTAGATTAGAATAAAACTCGATGCACCCAAAGTGAGGGCGGTAATGCTTCCTGTCCTATTGTCTAGAGTCTCTCACACCGTTGGATATGATGCTGAGCAGGTTGATCAGCACGATAAGGGAAAATTTTTGTAGGTGTATTACTTCTTGAAAACCTGGTTGATAAGGCGGTCCCAATCTTTCCCCATTCTAAGATATTATCCCTGTGGACCACCCACCAGTGCACGCTGCTGTCCCACCCAAAGTATATGACAACATATCTCATATTTTAAGTTGTTCAGCCCAGTTTGCTTCCATGGCCTGTAAGAATCCAGCCAAATCTTTGGATCTCAGTATAGCGGGGTACTGAGTGACCTATACACCGGATATTGTGAAAACCCTTTTTACAAGAAACAACGCATTTAAATTTGCACCCCATTAGTTCATAAGTGCCATGAGCCCAATTATCACAAGTGACATTGGTAGTATCGCTGATTGACTGAGAATCTTCCCAATGAAGAATTACTTCCTTAGATGGCTCATTGACCTCTGGGTCCCAAATAACACGTATATAGATTCTTTTCAAGTCCTCTTCGCTTAAAGGTTCCACATATGGTATGGATTTCTCATCTGGTCAACGGTATTATGACCCTTTCCTCCTTGTTCTTGAAGCTGATATACCCCTTGTTAAACCTCAAATCAACATTGTTTGCATAACACCAAGGGGGACCCAAGCAAAGCTGGGAAGCTATCTGCTTCTGCAAGCGCTAACATTTCGAAGTCCCCTGTGAACTTGGCCCCTTGTATAGTGATAGATGCATCCTTCAAAACTCCTATGGGAGTAGCTTTTGTTCTGTTTGCCATGAACAATACATTAGATGATGGCTCCAATGGGGATCTCCCCATTTGTACCCATGCATCCAATGTAAGTACATTCACTTCCACACCTGTGTCAATCAAAATATTGCTCAACAACCACCAATCCACAACATCATATCAAAGTGATCTCCTTGTTGTAGTCAATGCTATTAAGGGGAAGATTCGTATGAAGTATTTGTCTTCTAGTCTCAGTTCCCACACACGGAGTATTCCCCTTCAACCAATTTCCTAATAAAGGAATAATATTCTCCTGGCGCAACGTTCTACATACCTCCCTGATGTCGTCAATATCAGATGGGGCCTTTTCTGTACCCTTATGCTCCAATTTCCAAGACTTCTCTTTCAAAACATGCATTTCACGTTGAAGGCTTCTAACGACCTCCATAGTTTCCTGATAGACTTCTTTCTGATGAGCTGGATCTGGATACCTAGCATGCAAAACCTCCTCCCTAGTGATTGTCGGCTTCTATTGCAAAACCTCTCTTACACATGCCACCTCAACTTGTGTGGTTATCTTGACTGTTACTGCCTCAAGTTTTGGTGTTAAATTGGGCATCCACTAATTCTCTACTGCGCGCTAGATTCTAACCATCCATGTGCCTTTGTTTTCTTGCTTGTGCTACTTATTGAGATGCTCATACAAGTCTGGACACTCTTCATAACTATGCTCCTTTCCACAAAATGAACAAGAAATAGTATGCGGGCATTCGCGCCTATAATGGTTAGGTGAGCCACATGTATAGCAAGTTCCTTGAGGGAATTCACTCCTTCCTCCACCTTGGCCTTGTCCTCCATATCCTCCTCGATATCCTCGTCCTCTTTCACGAACCCCTTCAAACCTTCTGTCATTCCTATCATAGTGCATTTGATTATAATCCCTATCCTGATGCTCATTCTTTCCTTTAGAACTATCAGGCCACACTCGCCTGTCGCACCCCAATATCAATGGCATCATGGATCTGGCCAATCAGTCTAAAATCTTCGGTATCATGGGTCATGGACCTATAAATTTTACAAAAGGAGGATACATTCTTCCTGATCGCGCGTTGTAGTAGGGGGCAGTGACTAGCATCATGATTCAAATGGCAAATCTCTTAGTATAGTAGTGGTGAACGTACAGTTCTACGAGGGAAACTATCCTTAGTGTGGCCTTCTACTTCAAAATCTATACACCAGATTCCTGAGAGCATCTCATGAGCTGAGTTTGCTGATAGTTTCTCCAACTA
Organism: Taxus chinensis; assembly: GCA_019776745.2. NCBI lineage: Eukaryota > Viridiplantae > Streptophyta > Pinopsida > Cupressales > Taxaceae > Taxus > Taxus chinensis. The sequence continues at coordinate 313,936,380 of CM034151.1, read as the reverse complement.
CATCACCATATCTGTTATCTGAGCCTTGAGGAATGGACTAACTCCAGTGTCAATACTCCCAACTACTTCAGCATGTAAAGCTACTTCCAATGCTTCATGCGAGTCGGTATAAGTCTTATGTGATAGTGCTCTTTGAAATGGAGTAATCAATCCCATTAAAAACCATTGTGCATGTTGACTTGCATGAATGTCATACGAGAGTTTGGATATAAGCATTTTAAGATGGGCATCATACTCACGTACACTTTTAGTAGTGTCTTGATTTATATCCTTGAGTGTGCTTATACTCTCTTGCTCAAACTATGGGATACGGAACTCTTTCAAGAAAGCATCTTTCAACACTGCATAGTCAATACAAGTTAGATTGGGATCAAACTTCCTATACCAGTTGTGCACCTGTGCCTATAATGTAGTAGCAAATTGACTTCCCTTGCACTCAGAAGTTGTGATACCTTTCACACACCATAATATTTTACACATATGAACATGCTCAGTATCATCCTCGACACCTCTGTACTCTAGGAGACAGAGGGACATCTCCATATAAATGTTCTAGGGTTGCTGCGGACCTTGACCACCTGACCCAGAACCTCCTTGGTTTCCTCTTCCTCCAAAACCACCCAGACCACTAGAACAAGAACTACCCATACCACCTGATCCTCCTCTATAATTTGGAATAGGGCCCATGGATGCAATCCCCTGTGTCCCGACAGTGGTACTATACTAGACCCCTATAGTCTGTGAAGTAGTCCTAGTTCCAGAGGTGAATCCCACACTCGGCGCGCTCATATTCTGTGTAGATGATGAGCCTGAAAATGTACCCCAAAAGAATAACGAAGTTGTCTATGCTACCATTGATGTACTTGTTGTCTGACTTATTTCTGCTCTTTCACTTCCTAAATGAAAACTTTGCTTACCTGTTGTACTAGATATTGGAAAACCAAGCGCAAGGGCTAGGTCAGCAGGTTGGCTTAGATGCGTGCCCGCGGCCCAGGTCATATCTACCGGCATGCTTCCATGTGAGGCCGAAGAGGGTTCTCTGTCATGCTTTCCTAGATGGGGGAGTTCCTGATGCTCTTGCTCTTCATCATCCTCATGAGTTATAAATCCTTCACTAGCCATCTCCTTCCACAACTTCTTGTTTCTTGCATAATTCCCTCTCGCGCGCCTCATCATACTTCAGCCACCTCTCTTCCCTCTGCCGTGCTGCTGCTAGGTCTGCCATCTTTCACCAATCCTGTTCCTGCCCCCACGCGTGGAGATTTTTAGCTTTCCATGGGTTTATCTTCCAAGTTCAATGTTACCATCAATATTTTGATTGCCACCAGAATACCTTGCAAATACGTCCCTCTAGGATACCGTAGGAACTGGAACTCCTCTACCTCCGGGCACGAATAAGTCAAAATTGAATACTCCAGAATATAGCTGTTTAGAACACCGCAAAACCAGGTATCTACCGCACGAGTCCATATCAAGTCAGCATCATATAGTGTTTGAAATTCCTCCTGTCTCCAAACAAGTGTGTGATACCTCCAATTCCGCTTAGATGCATATGCATTCAACCACTCATATAATTCTACTAGAAAGATAGCAAAGAATCTCTCGTACAAACTGTCATACAGATTCTACTGTACCCAAGTGCGTGCGCTAAATCCGGATCCAGTGTCAAACCTCCATGTGTATTCTTCCTCCACATCGTGAATTCACTCTTCAACGCTCGAAAAAGTTAGTCGGTATGTCTTCATTGCGAACCATTTTGAAACAACTGAAAAATAGGTCCAAGCAACAAAACCAATGATGCAGCCTAGAATTCTTAGATAACACCTAGTTGCGTTGGCACATCACTCAGCCTAGGCTGAGCGCTCATCCGAAGCATGTAAAGGTACCAGGTCCCTCTTTAGGGTTGTTCTAGTAGAATGATAACATCATGAAGTAGTATATCAAACATATATTTAAAAACTAATCTACCTATACATCGTTACATCGTACCAGATCTAAAGCACTTAAGTATAAATCATCATGATAACAATAGTATATAATGAAAAACATATCAGACACTGTTGTTCAGCCAATATTCTTCATATATTCATCATACCAACAGTACAAAAGCTTCATACAATACCAGACATGTGCACATGCATCTGTTACAATTATCCAGTATCATGCACTCATGTATCTCTAACCCTTCAAAGCAGTATGTGTCTCTATCTATTTTTTACTAAGTAATTCATTACATATATATAGGGTGGGGGACTAGCCCTTCACCGCTTGACTCTACCAAAATAGGTCACATGCTAATAATAGCCACATGCCTTTTACAACTATAGTCATACATGCAAGTATGTTATCTATAGATCACTGATAGTTAGCTATAGTGGTGAATCTATTCTTAGCTTATGTCTATGCAAGAGTGATTTGACGTGCTCTTTAAAATCTCCACGAAGAGTGGCGCACAAGTCTTGGCATCACTTTGTGTGCTCCACATGCCAACCTCTAAAAATAGCCCTGATCTCCAAAATCAGTTAAGTCCTGAAAGTCTGACTCTACACCTCCATGTGTGACACCTTCCTATACCTTCGTGCCTTTACTCCTATGTTATTCTCCCGCATGGACTCTGTGTGTGAGTTATACTAAGTGTTTTCTCTTATCAACATTACCCCACACTAATCTCATTGTCTCCTTGACAATGGAGATGTCCAAACCTTACACAAAGAATGGATAAATAAAGAATGTTTGAATAAAGAATTTTAACTAAGGTATACATAACAAAAATTGTTCAGGCCTCAGGCTCCTCCGTGTCATTCTGAAGCAGTAACTCTGGATATTCCTCCTTTATATCTACTTCCAAGTTCTCCCACTCTGTCAACGCCATTCCTGCCTTCTCTGGCACTTCTACAATGATAGACTCCAACTCACCCATAGTTAGCTTTCCTTGCTCATTCTGTATCACAAGTATTATGCTTGACATAGAGGTTTGCACCCCTTCTAATATATCCATCTTTTGAGCACTGATCTTTCCAAGCTCATCTAACCTTTCCTTATGCGGTTCCTGTGCTACAGCTAATGTCTTTGGTTTAATGCAACGAAACCAATTATGCAACCTAGAATTCTCAGATAACACCTAGTCGCACTCGCACATCACTCATCCTAGGCTAAGTGCTCACCCGAAGCATGCAAAGGTACCAGGTCCCTCTTTAGGGTTGTTGTAGCAGAATGGTAGCATCATGAAGTAGTATATCAAACATATATTTAAAAACTAATCTATCTATACATCGTTACACCGTACCAGATATAAAGCACTCAAGTATAAATCATCACGATAACAATAGTATACAATGACAAACATATCAAACACTGTTTTTCAGCCAATATTATTCATATATTCATCGTACCAATAGTACAAAAGCTTCATATAATACTAGACATGCACGCATGGATCTGTTACAATTATCCAGTCTCATGCACTCCTGTATCTCTAACCCTTCAAAGCAATATGTTTCTATGTCTATATCTTACTAAGTAATTCATTACATATATATAGGGTGGGGGACTAGCCCTTCACAGCTTAACTCTACCAAAATAGGTCACATGCTAGTAATAGCCATGCACCTTTTACAACTATAGCCATACATGCAAGTATGCTATCTATAGATCGTTGATAGTTAACAATAGTGGTAAATCTATTCTTAGCTTATGTCCATGCAAGAGTGATTTGACATGCTCTTTAAAATCTCCACGAAGAGTGGTGCAGAATTCTCAACATCACTTTGTGTGCTCCGCACGCCAACCTCTAAAAATAGCCTTAATCTCCAAAATCAGCTAAGTCCCAAAAGTTTGACTCTACACCTCCGCACGCGATGCCTTCCTATACCTTCACACCTTTTCTCCTATGTTGTTCTCCTGTGTAGACTGTGTGTGTGAGTTCTACTAAGTGTTTTCTCTTATCAACACTCACTTTACCTTGTGATGATGTTACTCATGTTGTTTAGCCTAGTGACCTTTTCTTGCCTAATGCCATGTATTTTATCCCAAACAAACCTTTTGGTGTTTTGGAACACACCTAAAGCTCATTCCTGCACCTAGCCTAGTTGTGTTTCAAGACTGTATCATATACCTTGGATACCTGGATCACGTCAACCTTGTTTGGATAAGCCTATTGACCTTTGAGGAAGTATATTTTGTGATATCTTTAGCCTAGTACCTTATCATATTCTATGCATGTGCATACGTTTGAATTCCCCTGCCTATTACCCACACTGATATAATCACTACCTGCATACAAACCACCCTCATTTTCATCAATATTCATTTTATCAAACCACTCACAGACTCAGCCTAACCTTTCATCAGTTCCTGGTTTAAGGGGGATCACCTCCACCCATACTTGGTGCAACCTCACTTCCACCCATACTTGGGGCAACCTAACCTTCACTCATACTCAGAGCAATGACCTTCTATTTTTGTTAGCATCGCTTATCAATACAAGCTACATGACAAAAGGGGGAAAATGTAGACAACAAATTTGGGTCACACTCCCCTCGATCCCTTTCAATTAATTAACGTAATGCATGCACCTAACCATAGTCCCCTTCCACACCTTGATATTAATTTAATCACTTGCAATTGAGTTAATATGCATCCTTACGTTATTAATTAATGTAATTATTTTAATTAAGTTAATTTAGTCCTCACACATCCACCTCATCAGGACACCTCACCCTGGACCCATTCCAGGGGCATCTAACTCACAGTGACCAAGTCATCACTTCCAATGTTGAGTCACCACTTGACCTAACTAACTGATAATTCTTCTCAAACCTAGTTGTAATTCTTTTATGACTTTCCTACCTTTCCTAACGGGAAATACACTTTCCTAAGTGAACTCAACTTGAAAAACATGCCAAATCTAGGAATATCTTCCTATTTTTGGTCAAAGGGACTAATTCACCCTAACTGACACCGATTTTTCCTCGACCGATGCTGGTTACCTAACCACCATCAATCACTTTATATACATTTTCATAATTCTTTACATGGGTTGTTCATTCAGTTATTGGAGCCTTTTTTCATTCACGCTCGAATCTTCAATCCATCCTACATCTCGATGACGAACACACAACAACGATACAAGACAAGTAGTCGATTCTCCTTCTAGAATATTAAAATACTCACAGGAGCACACAAGATTCACTGACATGGCACTGGACCCAGAAATATCTTCTTCGATCATCCACCAACCACCTACACTCACATAATCTACAACATACCAAGTAAGTATTGTGATTTTATAATTTTTGCTTATTCAAGGGTAGATCTCTTGTTTGTTTTTATATTTCATTCATTCCATTACTTGTACATCACCTTCTTCCCACCAACCCACTATTCAACCATCCCAAGCCTTTACACTCTTTCCAAACTCCTTTTCAGCATACCTAAGTCTTCTTAACAATATCACATCCTTATCAACACCACCTTCATTCTCTATGCAATCATAGAGAGGACCAACCTCCTGTTTCTAATATTTTAACCAAATTTCCCCTACCGACACCGGTTAGCCAACTGGCGTCGGTCAATATACTATATTGGCATCAGTTGACCAACTAGTACTAGTCTCTGAGAGTGGAAATTTTTCCTATAACATCAAGTTAACAACTTCCCCAAAACATCTCAAAACCTAGCCTAATTTAACCCATACCTTGCCTTCAACCTTTGCTCCACCTGGAAACCCAAACCAACCCATTAATCATCCATATTTAATTCTATCCATTTCATGTTGAGTTAAATTCACTTGTTGTATGTTAATAGGATATACCTAAATCTTATGAACTACAATAGGAACTATTATTTATTACATCAAGTTGTATTAAATAGAAGATTGACAGCAATTCGAGGAAGCATCACGCTTCCTAGATCTATATTTGTTAGGTAGTTATCTAGCTCTTGTTATTTAATACTATTTTGTGGTCTTGTTGTGTTTCTTATACAGGTAGTCCTTCCCGGAAAAAAAGGAAATCTCCACATCCACTTGAATTATTTCAACGACGTACGCAACGCCTTCTATCGTCTATATAACACAGGTGTTCCTCCTACGCTCGTTACCTACTTATTTTTTTATTGCATCACTTTTGAGGTGAAACACTTACACACTAATATTAGGAACAAATTGCATAGATATTGGTCCCATGTTATTTTCATATTTGGAAATTCAATCATGATAAATGTTCATCTTTTGGTACATATTTATTTATCAGTGTATTTTCCCTAACAAAACAAAATGTCTCACAACAGAAAATAATTTTTCTCTCTTTATCTTTGGATTTCTATCAAAGGATCTAGGATGAAATCCTCAAATCACAAAAATGAATTAATTATTAATTCAAGTTAATAAAATTATGTTGTACTTGATTTAACAGATACTTTTGAACATTGAAATGTATATCTAGACTATTTTTTAGGGTTTACTATTATTTAATATATTTTTAGTGTGTGTGATTTTATAGTATTACTTCCAACCAGGGGATGGTAGGTGGGTGTGGTTAAGTAACCGAGACCATTTCTTAGAATACACAATGGATTATTACAAAAATATATATATTTCTATTAGTCTCAAGAGCCTTAACAATATCTACATAGATTATTCCCTCTACTGGGGTTGTTATAAAATCGAACTCTAAGTTATTTGAGGTATTACAAGGGTTATGTGTGCTTCTCAGGAAAACTTGCAAACTTCTTTATCTACTCTATATTGGCTCCTAATAAAGTCTCTCAATTTTTTAAAAATTCCCCCCAAATGATACATTCTACTTTCCTTTATACTTTTTTGTTCCCACTTTATTTTCCATTCGAATTCCTTTTGGAAACTTCATCATTTCCCACTCTAATTCAAATTCCAACTAAAGCATTAAATGCTTCAAGCTACCATACCTTCTAAATACTTCCTTTCTTGTGTCATGTCAACCTGGTAGTTAAGGATGATTGTTCTTAGGATCCTTGTCAAATAATTTTTCAGCTTGTTTGTGGCTGAGATGTGTCTTTCATAGTTGATCCTCATTCATTTTTTTGTTTCTTCTAACATGCCCTCAAGCAAATAATTTATTTGTGCACTCATTTTGTGCTCTAATCTTATGTAATTACTATCTACTATACAAATCCTCTACGCACTCTTGCACAATCGTCAAGTTTTTGTGTCGCACACTATTTTATCTCCTTCATACCCATCAACCTTACACACACCCACTCTTATCCAAAATTCCAAAATTGAAAAAGATACCTGATGCACTTATGATGTGCCTACATAAAACACTCAGGCTTGAAAGAAAGTGAGCTCCATCTCATGAGTTAGAGTCCTCAACAATATGGTTGGTTTGATCAAGCTCCATTGAACTTATCCATGTTGCATCTTCTATTGTGTGATTTCTCCACTTTACTAACTATTCCTTGTAATATTTTCCATGTGTCTTATTTACTATTCTTGATTCCAATATGGCCTTAACCTCTTCTCTTTCCTTCTTTCATATCTATTTCCTCCAATCAATCATTTGAGATTTCTTATGTGCACTCTTTTTTTTTTGTTCCTTTCTCCTTCCTAGTGCTCATATAAATCAGAAACATTGAATATCATCGAGATATACATTCCTTTAGGAAACTCTATCTCATAAGTATTTGAGTCCATTTTCCACAAAACCTCACATGGCCCAATATTCTTCAACTTAAGTTTATTATATGTTCTTGCCAGAAATATTTCTTTCCAAAAATATGCCAACACTTGGTCTCCAATATCAAAGTATTTGGTTTAATGCCTCTCATTTGTTTGTTCCTTATAACGAGAGTTGTTAGTGCAAAATCACAGCACCCCTGGATGTTGATCAGATTTCTAGGTTGATCATACTAGCATCCAGTGTGATTGCACAACATGGAATCCTTTCTCCAAGTGTGGGACTTGTAAAGATGAGAAAGGAATCTCCAGAGAAGGTTGGTTCCTCTTCCTAAACTACCTGCCACAAGTTGTTCCGGTGCAGGCAAGCTAATCTAATCCTAATCTAACCACCAAGGAGACAGGGAGAGAGAGAAAAGAGAAAAAGAACAAAAGCCTACACTAAAACGGTGATACACCAGAGAAGGAAAATGTTGAACATCTATCAAAACTGCCATGGAACAAGGAGGGGTGAGCAATGAGAAGGATGGACAGATGCATCACGAACCCAAGGATAAATTTCACATAGAAAATGTCCCAAAACTCCATGAACATAGCTCCATACCTGTAATGAACATTAGAACATGCACAAATACCTGTAATGAAGAGAGGCAAGAAGAGAACAAGCAAAAGAATGAGCAGGGATGGACAGATGCATCACAAAACACTTTTTTTGTTGCTCCAGAAGTTTGCATAGAACATCATTTCAATAGTAAAAGGAAAAAACACCATTATAGAGCAGGGGAGGAGGTTCGAACTCCATTTTCAACCCTGGAGAAGAAAAGAAGGGAGGGCAAAACAAGAATGTTCAACCCTTAGAAAGAAGCCCCTCCTTACAATTTATAGGAAGAATGAGAGAGAAAAGAGAGAGGAATTCCAAACCTACCCCAACCACCTCTAGGTTGCATTTAACTCATCTCATTATGGTGGTGGGTGAGAACCCTAGCAAAAGTGGCGAACTGTATTTTGCATTAAAGTTGGTTATTAAAACGTTAGTTCTGGCCATTACCATGCGCTAGATAAGTTCCTTGATTTTCTCTCTCCAAACTGAACCAAAATTCAAGATTGACCCTAGAATCATGTAGATAATTTCACCAGCTTTCCATTGATATAAAGAACGCAAAAATCTGAGCTCTGGATCGAAAGTTATGGCGATTTGAAGATTTAGGGCAAAAACAGGCCAAAACGGATCGGCAGGAAAATATTTGAATTTTTTCCATGCTCTACCACTTGGATGACACATGTCAGGCTCTGATTCATTCGCGGGTTCATCCTCTGAAAATTCCTTTCGTGCCTTTAAACTTGGACACGTGGCACTATTTTATTGGTTCGGGCCTGAGGGGCACATTTTTACCTTGAGCCAAACACGTAGCAACTTTTCAACCTTCTGACACGTGGCACATTCTGATTTGTCCGCGGGCCTCCTTGTCTCTTTTCGGCCATCTCACCTTTTCACGTCCCACGCGTCCCTCGTGTACTTTTGGCCTAGATGTCCCGAATGAAAATCTCCTGCTTCGGCCAATTCTGGCTTCCTTGTTCCTGTTTGAGGTGAAGACACATGGCGAGATTCCATTTGTTGGCAGCTCTTTCAGCTTTCCGCGTCCCACGCATACTTTTGGCCCAACTGTCCCAGACGAAAGTCCCCTGTTCAGGTGAATTGGCCGGTTCGTGTCCTCCACGTACTTTTGGCCCAACTGTCCCGGACTGCCTGGGACAAATATCTCCGAACCGCCCGAAATGGACTGACTTGCGCCAAACCGGCTGATCCGTGTCCCGCACATACTTTTGGCCCAACTGTACCAAACTGTGCGAAACAAGACTTAGGCAATTTTCTTCATTTTTCAGCTGGTTTTCCTTTTCGCGTCCCGACGTCCCAAATGCTGCGCAGACCGCCTGGCTGCTTTTCGGCCGATTCGTGCCCCGACGTCCCAACTGTCCCAAGGACCACCTGGACTAGGACTTAGCCGATTTTCTCTGTATTTCGGCACCAAACTTGGCTTTTGCAAATTTTTCACATTTTTAAAACTTACTGGGTTTTCTTCTTGGACAAGAGAGTTAGAAAGAACCCAAGGGCACCCCAGAAACATGATTTTTTCCCTTGAATCAATATACTTTCTCGGGATTGAATAATCTGATGCATGTTATCAAAATTACCCTGGGAGGTGAATTTTGGATAAAAAGAGTTACTTTACTCTAGTTTTTTGTGCACATCTTCATGCAACTCGCGTATGTCTCTACATAGTCTTCAGCTTTTGCACTTTTTTGTCCACAATTTGTTGTAATTCAGTGACTCTTCTTGGACTCATCCCATAGACAATTTGGAATGGAATCTTCCTTGTGTTTCTATTAACATAATCATTGTAGGAAAAATCTACTTACACTAACATCGTATTTCATTATTTTGGCTTGTTTACAACCACTATGTGCAATAAATTTCCTAAAAAAAATTCACCACCTTTGTTTGTCCATCAATTTGTAGTTGATAGGTTGAGCTAAAATTCAACCTTTCCCCCATTTTCTTCCATAAGATGCTCTGAAAACCTATAAATTTAATATCCCTTATCAAATACTATGTTCAACAACAACCCACACAACCGCACAATTACTTTGAAGAACAAATTTTTGATGTTTGAAGCATTCTTCATCTTCTTGCATGAAATAAAGTGTGTCATCTATTGGAGCTCAAAATTACACTTGCACCTGAATCAAGATGACCCAGGGATTTGATGCAACATGGGACCATTTCTAAGTTGTGGGAATTTCACTTGAGATAGACCTCCGAAGAAGGTTGGATTCCTCTACTTATTTCTACTGCTCAAACTACTCCTAAGAAAGGAAATATATCTATATAACTCTAATCTATAATTCCAAGAGACCAGGAAGAGAGGGAAATGCATCAAACTAAAATCCTAAACTATGGGGAGGTGATAACACTAGAAATAAAAGAAAGGAAAATTTCATACGAATGAAAATGAGGGAAAATGAGCAAAGGAAGGGCAGACATACATGTCAAAAACCATAACAACATTCAAGCTCTCATTGACATGGAACACTACAGAAACAAAAGCCTGCAAGAGATGCAAAACATGTACAACATACCACTATTGCAAAAGAGAGGCAAGAAGATGAAATTAACATAGGTTAGGGAAGATGAGAGTGAGGTACCATCTTGGCTCAAACCTATCTAGATCATACACAATTTTCTGATATGTTTCCATTTTAAAACACCCAAAATCCTAATGCAATTGTATCTTGAAACTAATAGCAAGGCCATGTTGAAATCAAGAAGTAAATCTCATATACTTGCATGGTTGTGTGGCTTCAAGAAGTTCCAAGTCTCTGATTAACTTGAATGTGTATGTTCAAATTTTAATCCCTCTTATTTCACCCTTATATCTCTGTGCAAGACCGGTTTCATATATCTCCCATAATCCTATTTATTTGCTATTGTTCATTTATCCTTTAATAATCATAGTTTGATAATATGAAATTTAACTACTAGTTATATCTCTATTCTTGGCATGGCCTTACTTTCACCTTGGAATAGTTATTGATGTTAACTTACTAGAATTTAAGAACTCATATTTCCATTTTCCTCTTCTTCTATGTTATGATCATAGTATTAATGAAAATCATCTTACTCTCTAGTTCCACCTTATCCTTTGATGTCCTTATAGTTATATTGCCTTCTTGAACTCTGTTCTAGAGACTCTGCTCTAGTCAATGTGATTTAGATTTAACCCTTTTATACTCTCTCCTTCCTTAGTACTTTGATCATAAGGATATGGTCACCATCTAAACAATTCTTGTAAGTACTTGAAAGTGGTATAACCCTTTCAAGATTCCTTTAACCATATTTTGGAGAAATAAAGACTTATGCAATCATCTTATAGGCCTGATCCAAAACTATGGTATAACAGTTTTCTAAAAAAACATTCTTATACTATGGAAGATAGTATGGAAATGTTGAATATATTTTAATGCCTCATTCATACCCTTATCAAGATTTAAAACTTGATAAATTGTCAAAAATTTCATCAAATACCTCTTGGTCTATTCATTGTGTTTCCTCGCAGTCTCCTAGAATTTTTGATATTGATATATTCACCCATACATGTTGAATTAATCTAAAACTTGATAAAATCCTTCATCTCATGAGGAAAAATATTGCCTCAAATTTTCATAGAATTTTTAAGGTTAGAAAAATAGTGACACATTGCCCTAATCCAGGCACATGACCACAAATATGTATATAACAATCTCTAGACTTGGTTTCAAGAACCTAAATAAATATCATTGATTTTGTATTCAATTTATCCTCCTTCTTGAAGTGATATTCATGAGGTTTAATGTTAATTTGGCATATGGAGGGTTTCATAGTCATTGTCTTGTCCCTAACCTCTATGCACAGTCCTAAATTAAGCATACAAAACATAAAACTAGAGCTTCTAGTTTATCAATTATGCATTCTTGTTCCATATATCACTGAAGAACATACATTAAAGGAATAATATAAACCTATATAGATCAAAGAGTAAAAATCAACTCCTTTTATAACTAAAACTAGTCTTACAACCTTTTTTACATGTAATTCTTAGTCTTGAACTCCACATACTAGTTCTTCTTATACAGAGTATTCACTTCTTCATGCTTATTATCCACCACTACATCTTTGCCTTCATAGAATTCCTCTTACAAATATTTCTCCTTCAAATTCTTAATCCAATCATGAATTATTGACTTATTCTATCTCTTTAGGAAGCTCAGCTAGCCCCTAGAATGACTGAGTCTACACTAGGAAAGCTTAACCATACTCTAAACATAGAAAAATTAGATGATCTTCATCCTAGACACCTCACAACTCGTTACAAGCCTCATTTTATGGTCTTCATGACCTTATCAAGCTATGACAACTCACTTCCACCTAGTAAACCTCTCTTACTTAGTCAAACTTTATGATTTACCACTCATTACAAGGCTTTTCACTTTCACCATTACAATACACATACAAATTTTAATTTGAATAATGAGATAATAGAGGGAAAACAACTATCCATCACTCCTAACCCACATGACCACCTAATAGACTCTTTCTTTCTTCCAAAGGATGCTCCTGCATCAGATTACATAGCTTGAAGTTTTCCATGAGCTCCTGCTCATGTATGAGCAAAATATCATATGGAAAACCCGCTTAATTATTAATAAAGAAATATAAAAATATATAGGAGGAGTTTCTCCTATATTCAAGAAGAAAAAACTCCACAAATATCTCCAGAAACTCCTATATATGTGAGGCAATAAAACAAATCACAATGACCCTAAGCATTACATAATATGTGAGATTATATCTCACAACAAATAAATAACCTATATCGTAATATTGTTTATAACAATATTACTATTAAATATTAACTAACCACCCAACTATAATGTAAACATTAATTTCCTAACATTCCCCCCCTTAATTTTTACATGGTAGTAAACGAACTTTCACACTTCCTTTGCAGCTTTCCACTCGTGCTTTCTCATGATCTTGATACAACACTCGAACTAAAGGTAGAAGAAGGAACACATCAACTTCTTATTAACCATGCACTGTCGAGAACACATCTAACCAACGAGGATGGGAACATGCTTAGGAATCATCTGTTTATCAACCAGTCATTCGAGGGAACACATCTGACCTAGCAATGTGGGAACTTAAGCAGGAACACATTTGAATAGCCTTCAATGGTTTTCCAAAGGCTAACCACAAACCTAGGTATGAAAAGGAACACATCTTACTGTTCAACCTCTTCAAGACTCATGATGCTGCATTTATCTTTGTTATTTGTTCTTCACTGTGTTATTACATTGGGGAATAATGTAGGAATAGCAACATACACCAGTGAACAGGAATGAACCTTTGTTCTTATTCTTCACACCACACTAAAAATCACAACAAACTGAAATGTTGAAATCAAGCACACTACATGCTAAAACAAGGCACACTACTCACACATGTGTCACCAAATCATAAATGGACTTTTGCACAACTATATTTTTACCTATATGCACTCTCACCAGGAGGAATTTAACTTTGTATTAGTGGTAGCATGCAAATATTTTTTGATGTATTTGCAGACTTTCACAGAGACAAGTTAACACACCTATTTGTATTTGAATTTTTTGGGGAATAGATTGTATGACTTTAGAGGCAAACAGCCTTGGATTTTGCATTCGTTCCAATGTATAGCAAATCACTCCATAGGTTGACGAATATCATATAAACACCTTGTGAATCAATCATGTAACCAATTTGAATGGAAGATGAGTGATACGGCTTTCAAATAAATCCGCATAAATTCAATAACACATGCAACTATCTAATCCATAAAATCCTGACAGAACTAGAAATGGTAGAGGATTCAGATATTTAATGTGTATGAAGATAGTGTTGACCAAGATTCGATGCATACGGATTGACAGTAGCTATTGAGAAGACTTTGATTGGTGAGTCCAAGGGTCGATCTTGAGAGTCGATCGTTGGTGTATAACTTGATGCAAAGTATTCAAATAGCAAGTTATCACAAATGATACATCTACAACTGATATTTCGTGTAGCAGTACGTCTCCTCAAATTATTATGCAATTACTTTGAATTCTAGAAATCAGATAGCAGTATGAAATGGAACCAATGCATGATGCAGACACATATGCTAATGCTATAAATGACATATTCTTAGAGAAGTTCTTAGTTGTAGGGTACAAAGTGTCCCAGAACAATGTCCCCATAGTTTAATGAAATGTTAAATTGTAGCATTGAATTGTAATCTTCTGAATTTTTTATATCATATAAATGCCTCGAGTGTGTGAGATCATTTTTCAGATTTAGAATGTTAGCTTCTTTATAGAACAGTGGGATGATAACCATCAACACCTTAATTCTTTTAGTACACAATGTAAATGGATCTGCAAAAAATGAAAACACAATACAATTACCTTGCACAGGGGCAATGAAGAACATAGGGTTTCCCCGAATCAAATCAATTATATCACCATTACATGGATCAGACACTGCTCTGATACCAAATAAAATGGTATGAGAAGAATATAAGATGGAAAACCCACTTAATTATTAATAAATAAATATACAAATATATAGGAGGATTTTCTCATATATTCAAGAAGAACAAACTCTGTAAATCTCTCCAGAAACTCTTATACACTTAAGTCAATAAAACAACTCACAACAACCCTAACCATTACATAATATGTGAGATTATATCTCACAACAAATAAAAACCCTATATTGTAATATTTTTTATAACAATATTACTATTAAATATTAACTAACCACACAACTATAATGTAAACATTAATTTCCTAACATCTTCATCATTTCTTTCTCTTTGATCTGGTTGTTGTTATTCATAAATCTTCCAACTCTGTCACATATGTATTAAAAAATTCTTGATCTCAATGTTGGTATAAACTTTCTAATTTCATTGAATGATAGCAATTGTCTTGGCTTGTCATGCTCTTCAAATGAGAAACTTTCTCTCTCTTGTCTAGTCTTCATTCTTTCTTGAGCTATACCTGGGTCCCATGTTCTTTTTTACCATGCTAGTTTTTGTGTCTTCTTATTGTATTCTCCGTCTCATCTTCTTGCTTATTTGTCTCCTCTTGTAACGGTTCTTTCTTGTCTTTTTCTCATCTATCTAGTTCCATACGTTTGTTTCATCATCATATAGGTCTTCATTATCCTCTTGTTTTCTTTGTTTCAAGAGATCTTCCATGAATTCATGAACTTCATCCACCTTATAATCTATTGTACTTACATGTACAACACTAAAAGAAACTTTAGATACCAAATTTTGAATCCATAAGGCCTCTTTCTGATCTCCAGACTGTTGATCCCCTTTCTTTATTTTTGTTTCTTCAATGAAAAAATTTAGTTTGGTCTTCATATCTCTATTTTTTCTTCATTTCCAAGTTGCGCCAACATGCTTCCACTCTCATTCTACCCCTCATACAGTTGTGCTATCCTCATCCATCCTTCCTATTTAATATCTACTTCTTGAGACTCATATTTCTCATTCCCAATATTCTTCTCTTCACAATGAAATTCATTGACTTCTCCATTATAAATAACATGTTTTAATGCACTCATTTCAGTTTGTAATTGTCCCATACTCTCATAAACAAATTCATTTCCTTCTTGTTTAAAATGTAATTGTTTCACCTCAAAAGTAATTTGATAAAATAGATAAGTTGGTAACGGGTGTAGGAGGAATACCTATGTTATGTATATGGAAGAAGGTGTTGCACGTGTTGTTGAATTTTTTCAAACCAAATTTGGAGAGCTCCTTTTTGTCTAAGAAGGAATACATGTATAAGAAACACAACAAGACCACTAAATAGTATTAAATAGCAAGAGCTAAAGGACTGCCTAGCAAGGTCAGATCTGGGAAGCGTGATGCTTCCTCGAATGGCTATCAATCCTTTGTTTAATACAACTTAAAGTAAGAAATAACAATTCCTATTATAGTTGATAAGATTTAGGTATCTCCTATTAACGTACAATAAGTGAGTTTAAATCAACATGAAATGGTTAGAATTAAATCCGGATGATTAATGGGTTAGTTTGGGTCTACATGTGTAGCAGAAGCTGTAGGTGAGGTCTGGCTGAAATTAGGCTAGGTTTTGAGTTGTTTTGGGGAATTATTTAACTCGTTGTTATAGGAAAATGTCAAGTCTCAGATACTAGTATCGTTTGGTCGACTGATTCTGGTATAGGGGATAGATCGACGTTGTTTGGCTAATCAGTGTCGATAGGGGTAATTTGGTTAAAATATTAAAAATGGGAGTTTGAACCTCTTTGTGATTACACAGAGAGTGAATGTGGTGTTGATAAGGTTGTGATATTGTTAAGAAGACTCAGGTATGCTAAAAAGGAGGTTGGAAAGGGTATAAAGGCTTAGGATGGTTGAATAGTGGGTTGGTGGGAAGAAGGTGATATACGGGTAATGGAAGGAATGAGATACATAAAGAAACAAAAGATCTACATTTGAATAAGAATAAATGATAAAATCACAATACTTACTTGGTATGTTGCAGATCCTGTGAGTGGAGGTGGTTGGTGGTTGATCAAAGAAGAGATGTCTGGGTCCAGTGCCGCGACAGTGAAGCTTGTGTGCTCCTATGAGTATTCCAATGTTCTAGAAGGAGAACTGGTTACTTGTATTGCACTATGGTTGTGTGTTCGTTGTCGAGATGCAAGAGGGCTTGAAGATTCAAGCTTAAATGTAAAAAGGCTCCAATAATTGAATGACCAACTCGGGTAAAGACTTATGAAAATGTATATAAAGTGACTGATGATGGTTAGATAACCGGCGCCGACTGAGGAAAACCCAGCATCAATTAGGGTGAATTAGTCCCTTTTACCAAAAATAGGAAAATATTCCAAGATTTGGTGTGTTTTCCAAGTTGATTCCACTTAGGAAAGTGGATTTCCCATTAGAAAAGGTAGGAAAGTCATAGAAGAAGTCCAACTAGGTTTGAAAAGAATTCACAGTTAGTTAGATCAAGTGGTAACTCAACACTGGAAGTGATGACTCAGTACTGAGAGTGATGACTTGGTCACTGTGAGTTAAATGCCCCTAGAATGGGTCCAGGGTGAGGTGTCCTGATGAGGTGGATGTGTGAGGACTAAATTAATTTAATTAAAATAATTACATTAATTAATAATGTGAGGATGAATATTAAGTCAATTGTAAGTGATTAAAGTAATATCAAGGTGTGGAAGGGGACTATGGTTATGTGCATGTGTTACATTGATTAATTAAAAGGGATCGAGGGGAGTGTGACACAAATTTGGTGTCTACAGTTAGGGCCAATCTTATCATGGCATGTGAAATGTTCATCTATTGGTCACCCGTGCTCAACTATTGGTACTGCTACTTTTTGTACTCGATACATTCAAATTATGTGTTTCCCCCCAATTGAATATGATAAACTAAAATGAGCATACCTTTAGATCATATGATACATAATGATATAATGTTTATGTATCAAGAAAGGTACCTACATGACCCTTTTACATATACAAAGTTAGCGTGTTCATTTATTGGTGCATATCACTTATTACATTTAACTATTATGTTATGCATTTGATAAAAAAAAATTATTATATTATAGATATGTTTTCCTTTTCCCTCAATTAGATTATTCATCACTTTTTTTTTAATGTACTTATATTTAACCAATATTTATTCTAGGAGTTAAAAACAATTGTTGATATTAGAAAAGAATTTTTTTTACATTTACCTATTTCTAATCTTTTAAAAATAAGAAGTGAAATATTTTATATTAGATTTTATATGTAATGTTATTTATGATCCTAAAAAGTAACCTATGTAATGATTATGAGGGATCCAAAAATGTTTCCTATGGTATTTAAAAATTCATCACCAAATGTTGATTTGCCCTCCTCCTTTGTTTGTCCATTCATTTAAACAATAGATTGACCACAATGTCGAGTAATTATTATTATATAAACTTTTGATTTAATTTCATATTTGTTTAGCTTTTGATTTTTATGTTTAATTATGTAATCGAATTATACATTATTATAATATTAATTTCTTTTATATATGTTTTTTAAATATACAAATATTATGTAATATTTATTAAAAATAAATATTTACTTCGATAGGTGTTTCATTACGGGATGCATTCACCTATAGATGTTGGTCGACAGTGGTAAATTATGTTGTACAAGGACGACCACTGCATCCTTCTCCTTTATTCGATCTGAAACAATGTAGATACTCTACTATTTGAGAATATTTTTTCCTTCTTTTAACATCATGGGGTTGTATTTACACAAACACTAGAAGGCCCCATTCTGATGATGTCAAGAAATAGAGAATCTTGGTTGAGTGAATCAATGGATTTTATTTCATTTGTACATGGGAATACCATTCTACTTATCTTCGCCCTGCGCATTTATGGTGATCCTTGAACTCGCACAGAAACTATCCATGGTGATTGTTTAATACATACTTTACAAAACCACCGAATAAACATGCACCGTAGATTTCACATGTCATTGTACAAAAGGGGTCACATGAATGTAGTTATGGTTTGTATTGAGAGATTCATTGATGTAAATTCCACTGTGCAAGAAGGTTATGGAAACTACAACACATAAGATTTTTTACCAAGGTTGTATGGCTCGTTGTATGGTTTCAAGCAACCCAAACACCACCGAGGTCTTAAATTTCATCGTATATCTCGACACTCAAAAGGGCACACCCACCACTGCCTAAATGACACCATGTATTTATTGTGTGCTCTAAAATTGTTATACTCTTCCTTGTAGGATGATTGACATACAAGAAAGCCCTGTTGTAATTTATGTTTTCTTTGGTTTTGTTTAACCCTAGATGAAGAGGGTTCTCTCTATTCATTATTTATTAAAAAATAAATTTCCTCACATTTAGATTGTATGCTTGGTTGCAGATTTTTGAGGAAATAAAACCATTAAGAAGATTTTCCTAACCCATAGCATCAACAAAGATGCTCCTATATTCTCGATTCATGTTATTTATAAGGAATGGTGAATGAGACTTTTTGAATGCATGTGGAGACAACGTTGTGGATGGAAATTTTTGTCATGTGTTTAGTTTTCTTTTTATTTGCAAGTTTCTGGATAGATACTTATACAAAATGTACAAGCATGCGAAGGCATGTGAACTATTTGACAAAATGCCTTTTTCCACCCTAATCAGTGAGTAAGCTCGTGTCAAAATAAGAGCATCAAAACATGCTATGAACATACACCAAAGCAGTATGGATCAGGGACATTTGTAAGTTGTATCAGTTGTAAGTGCCCTGACAAATATGTTATAGAAAAATGTGTAGGGATGTCAACTGTTTGAAAAAATGTTTAAAAGCTATGTGGTCTCATAGAAAACAATGATTGTAGGATATGCAAAACAAAAATGTTGAACCATGGTCATTGATGTTAAGTGGAATTAATGGAAAAGGTGTGAGTGGGGATCAGTCAGGGGCATGAAGTTTTATTGGTAGTGCCTTCTCAATGATGGTTGGAGCTTACAAAGTGGTTTTATGATGAATTCAATGTGTTGTGGGCTTGGTCAATGAGGTAGGATCCCACTAGAGGTATGGAGATGCTTCGTGTTCATGTCTTAGGTGTCCCACAAGTCAAAAATGATGTTTATAGGATGATCAAGATCTTCTATGGTGATCATCAGGTCATGTGGTGCAAGTTACACTTGAAACTCACTCGTTTAGGCCTAGTTCTAGAGCCTAATGAGGTGTATGGGCATAAAAAAGATCATGAAAAGCCTAGGTAATAAAGAGAGGAACCTAGGAACATTTCCTTGAGCATTTATGAGTAGCTACAAGGCATACTTTAGCCTTTGGGGGAAAAATTCAAGTTTTCACGAAAACTGCCCTTGAGAACTAGGAGTGAAGTCATGGAAAAATGAGATTGGTATGGAAACAACATTATCATTTATGAGAAATTAAGTTATGTATCATGTATAGGGATGTTTTTTGGTTCTATGGGTTAAATTTCATCAAATTTTGAAGAGGAATTTTGAAGTTATCCAAGTTTTACCAAAACCGGTTTCTTGAAAAAGGAAAACTGAGCACTCTGTCTTCTTATCATCCAAAATAAATTCTCAAGAATCCTTTATAAAAACCATATTTTTAAGAGCGCTCAAAGACTAAACTTTTGCAAAAAAATTGAGGGAAAATGGTTAAGGAACAAAAAAAATCTATTCAGTTTACTAACAGTCTTTTTCTCTCTCTAGACCTCCTTCTTGAAGTAATAAGCATAAAATGACTTATTTGGCCTCAAAATCAATTGGGAATGTCATTAAAACCCCTCAAAATTGTAGAATGCTTCTTCTATGTCAAATGGTGGGATTGGTATTCCTCATGGTTAACTGCTCTGTACAGGTATGTCCTTGTTTTGTATAGTTTTGATTGTATAATCCTAAATTGAAGACTTCAAGATGATTTATCTACAGTAGAAGGTGATGTGTAATGTGTTCTTATAGTTCATGAAGTGTTTTGGGCTACTCCAGTGCATATCTTGTGAGTTCTCAGTCAATTTCCCTCTCATACTGCTAAAAGGACATTCAAACCAAACATGTCATGGTGTTTGAAGAAAGAGATTGGGGATGAACATGGTTCTGAGATAAGAAGTGATTGTGAACACTTTCTATAGGTCATAAATGATTTGTTGGAAGACCAAAATTTCTTTGATAAAGTAATATGCAGTCCTAGTTTGTATTACACCTCAACTTCTCTATATAGTCTTATCAAGATGACTGATTTCTGAATGGTGTTTATAAAATTCACTCTACAAATTTACATTCAAGATGTTGAAAGTAGTGAATATACTCTTCTTGAAGTTTTCTTTCCAAATATGTCCATGTATGTGAATATTTGATTAGCAAGATGCCACAAAATCAGGATTTCTCTATAAGAACTCAAGAATTTGTATGCACAACCCTAAAAATGCTTAACTTTCATGATATGTTCCATGAAATGGTGATTAGTCTTAAGACTTGTTTTTTGCTTATGTGACAGTCAGAAAGGTAAGCTCATTCATCCCAAATCATGAAGCTCTTTTAGTACCGTATTAGCAAAATGAATCTTGGAATCTATGGTACGAAATCCCATTAAAGTGATCATTGATTAAGAAAATATTAAAATGAATAGATGTTCATCTAAATATGTAATAGCATTGAATAAATAAGTAATGAAGTAAATATTTGACCCAAGCAATTAATATAATAACACGTGAAACCCTAGTTGCAAATGAGGAGATGGAAGGACTAAGTTGATTCGTAAATAATCCTGGACTATGTCGAGATGACAAATTGATGAATAGGAGGAAAGTGTCGCACCAAAGCTCAAAAAAATGTTAAAAGTGTCAGAATAAGCTTGACATGGGTGTCTGGTCTAAGCCAGGGGCACCTAGGGCACTTTAGATCTCCTCTGGGTGCCTACAAGTTCTTAGAAGTTATGAAACCCAATTTTATAAGGTTGTGAGATGTCCGCTAGTTGTCGCCTTTGATTACCTATATGTCGCTACACTTAATTTTTATTTTCTTGAAACCTACAAGAAGAAACAAAACTTGTAAAACCCCCAAATACATCAAATCCAAAAAAATAAAGATGTAAAATGGGAGGTCGTACTGTCCTCAGATGTCAACAAAGTGAACTTACGACCGAGTGTTGCACTACATTACAGACCCCATGTAGTTATATGTGTGTATGTGAAGAAATCGTACTCTATGTGGCTCTTATGCAAGTCACGCTTGATAGCGAGTAAGTAGCTAGATGTAAGAGATGTAGATAGATGTGTGCATGGAAAAATGAAATTCCCCTCTTATGAAGTGTATGCAGAATAATGCATTCCCTTGCCCTTGTGTGAATACTAGATGGATGCTTTAAATGCTCTTGTAAATTCCTTTGGATGCAACCTTAGGTAGTGATAGTAAATGATTAGTAGTTGGTCCTTTATTATTGCCACATAGCTTTATATTTATATGATTCCCTTGCTCCAATTTCATAATTAATCATTAAAAGGTTGACTAATAAAAATCAAGATGCCCAAACGGCTAGACGAGACCCAAAAGATGAGAGCAAAGTATAAAGAGGTCAAGGGCGCTTAGAGGGAATGGGGGTGCCTGGGCACTGGCGACTTGGCTGGGCACTAGTGTCCAGAGTCAAAAATGTCAAAGTATGAAAAGACAGACTGGTAAAGGAGTGTAAGACCAAGAGAGAAAGTAGAAAGTAATTAAAGAGGTGAAAGACTGATCAATTAGTACTTTTCTTGCTTAGGAATCATATGAATATTAGTATGTGATCATGACTAGATAATATACCCAAAGTGTGTGATTTAGTGTCTACATTTTCCCCCAATTTATGTTGTTGAGATGAATTCTTGATAACATAAATTATATAAGAGATGAAAACCTAATAACCATGTAGATCGATGGCTGAAAAGTGTGCCGAGAGACAAGGAAAGGAGTGGAGTGATAAAAATAAAGTGAAGTGTGGAAGCTAGATAAGAGGAAGTAAAAAATGATGATGATGACCATAAGGTGAAATATTATGTGTAGATGTTGCACATTTTACTTATTGTTGATTTTTCTAGATGCTTTATGATGTGATTGATGTGTGATTATTATGACTAGTGTTTCCTATAAGGAAAGAACCCACAAAAGATAAGAAAACACAAGTAGTCCAAATACATGTATATGAAAAATTTGATCAAAATGTGTGATAAGTATGTAAGAAAATGTAAGTAAAAATGTAAAAAGGAACATGTGCACCTAATTTGTGATGAGTGAAAGAGATACAAAGGATCCTGAAGATGTATTGTAGAAGAATGTAGTATTTTTAGTGATCTCACGCCAGTTGCACTGAGTGTGGAAGAAGTGTAGGAAGGAAGGTCTAGTGTTATTCTTTAACCTTTAACTATTTACTGAAGAGAAAACACTACTGTAGATGGTGTGTGCAAATCCAATCCATTTCAATCAAGTTATGATCCAATGTGAAAGTCATAAAATAAGGTGTAATGCATACATGTCGAGTGCTAAAGGATTGTGTTGTCCTATAAAAAATGCTATGTAAACTGCTAAGAAATTATATTGATATTGAGAAAAGATTGTGTAACTACCCCTAGTCACAAGCACCTAGAAAGGGTAAGGGTCAACCAGGTGTTACTATCTGTGTTTGGGCACTGGTCTTCTGTGATAAGTGCTGAATACCCAAGTCATAGGTTCTGGGCCCTTTACTGATACTGAAGACTGTGTTGTACCAATACTAGACTGTGCTGAATTGTGACTATGAAGCTACTGTATGGGGTGACTGATTCACCTAATGATGCCCCCCTCATTTTTGGTGTACATGTGACGTTGTCATGAGGATTATGCATGGCCCAAAGGAGGAATAGATGTTGTGAACTGAAACTGAATTCTCTTTTGGGGGAGGGAGTGTTCTTGGTAGAAACCAAGGCACGTGTAAACACAAGTGGCTAGAAAACAAGTGTTAGTGTGAACAAGATAAACATGCATGTAGAAGACAAGATGTAAGCTATCACACAAGTAGGAATAAAATTTAGACTATGAAAAGTGGGTTGTCAAACATGGGATGTCACTCATGATGTTGCAAGACAATCGAAGGCTAAAGTGTCCAAAATCATATAGTGTGCACACAAGACACATGAGAAAATCCCACAATGGCATATGGACAAATAATGACAAACAAGAGCAAGCAATGTAACAAAAAACCATGGTAACAAAGAGTTCCTCCAAAGGAAGATGCTACACATGAATACACCCATTAGCATGTTAGAACGATAGAAATTATGTAAAAAAGTGTATGATCCTATATAGTAGTATGCTAGTATGAATAGGAAGTGGTATAAAATGAAACAATAACACTTGTGATGTCGTATACAAAGTTGGATGCCCTCAGGAGGCTGCTTGTAGGACTAGTAATAGGTACTAGTTCCAAGACATACATGTTGTGTGTAATGATCTATGTAACATATGTGATCACAACTAGAAGGAAAGTGAACGCGCATGTGTGTATGATAAAGATAATGACATGCCAAGTATCTAGCTAACATAATGATCAAAGTGTACATGCAAGAATAAGTAATAAAGAACAATTTGTACAACCAAGATATGTAGTATGTTGTGAGTGTGAAATGGAATGGAATGTAAATTGAGTATGATAGTAGCAACGTGCCCCCTAAGAGAGTACAAATGAGTATGAATGAAATGAGGTTCATTTATAAATTCCCTCTAACACTTGAGAATGAACCATAGAACAAGAGTGTGTCATAAGGAAATGGTTTCAATTGTGTGCACTAGAAAGATATGATCGAGAAAGCATAGAGCATAGAGAGTGAGTGAGTGTAGTGAGGTTCATTTCAGATTTAGATCCTCAACAATTAAGTATGAACTATGGAACTAGAGTGCATCATCAGGGAAGTGTTTTGTGATGAACGTGATGCTAAGAAATATGTGTTGTGAAATGTGCCAAGTGTGAAATTTGTCAGTGTGATATGATGTAAGGTTCATGAATGTAGTAATCCCTCAATAGTAAAGTGTGAACCATAGCACAAGAGTGCATCATCAGGTAATGATGATATAAATTGTATCAAGATGTGTAACACACATGTGATAGACTAGATGCAAAGAGAGATAGTAGAAATAGTAGAAGTGTGAGATGCTTGACAATGCTAGAGGGGGGAGAATAAGTATGATGTCCCTCAAGTATACGGTGATGAATATGCTATTCTAAGGAAAATGAAAGATGAGGGTCCTCCACCCAATGCTTATGCAGATAAATGATGTGTGAACATGCTCTAATAGTGAAAAGTGAATGAGACAAATGATTTATTAGGTGAATGAGATATCTATGTGCATGAGACATATGAGGTGATAGAAAATAGATGTGAATGATAACACAAAGGTGATGTGCACTATCAATGTAAAGGATTGTGCAATGGAGATGAAAACCTATGTTAATGCAGAGTGTGGAGGTGATGAACACCTATGTGAAGGAAAGAGAGGTGGTGATGTATACCTTATGAAGGATCCATCTGAGTGGTGGACCTATATTGATGTGATGGAATAGCCAATCGATGATAGTGTGTAAGCTGTGAGTGAACAAGCAAG
Organism: Taxus chinensis; assembly: GCA_019776745.2. Lineage (NCBI taxonomy): Eukaryota > Viridiplantae > Streptophyta > Pinopsida > Cupressales > Taxaceae > Taxus > Taxus chinensis. Next base: position 313,910,967 of record CM034151.1, on the reverse strand, counting down.
CTAGGAGCAAATTGTGCTTTTGATTTGAGAGTTCCTAAGGAACTAGATGCTCTAGCAAGTGTATTGATAAAATAAATAGGAGGCTAAAAACATGGTGTGGATGGAAGAACACCATTGATAGTAATGAATCACCTATTGTGAATGAAATTGAGACATAAATGATGCATGAAGACTATAACCTAAGTTGCATGGAGCCAGGGAAGACCTAAGAGCATGTAACACCCTTTGACTAAAGGTGCCACAAGGCAAGTGCATAAGCATGGTAAGATGAAAAAATGTGACCAAAATTGACATATCTATATGATTGAGGAAATGGATATGAAATTTGTGAGAGTGGGTATCTGATAACGAAAATGAGTGAAATAGAATATACGTTTAAACAAAATTATGGATCAACCACAGTGTTATTTAGAGAAATAGATCTAATAGAAGCATCGATAGGTAATGTGTAAAAAATAAATGTAGAATGATAATCTTGAGGAGGAGAATGTAATGATTAGTGGATATTTCTCAATGTGAGCTACTAGAAAATCATGAGCCCCGATGCAGGAGGAGGCACTATGAGATATGTATGAATGGATGAAGAGTCAGTTGCTTGTTTATCATGCTTAGGAAGAGGATTGTTGAAAATATTGAGCTTCTAATTATCGTTCACTGGCACAAAAGTCATAAGATTTGGAATATCAATTTCATTATTATCAATAATATCTTGTATAAGTTTTCAAAGTTTAAAACATCAATCTGTAGAATTACCAATGCACCGATGATAATCACATTTGAATTTTCATTGTAATTATGACCTTCAGGACAAAATGGGTTCAGATTGAGTGGAGGAGGAAGCGTAATAAGGTTGCACTCAACAATTGTGGTAATAGAAGATGTGGAGCAATAGGAATATAAGTAAATGTACTCTTAGGTGGTTTCCATTATATATTTTCAAGATTATATATAGCATTCACATTAGCCTTAGTGTAGACACTAATTTTTGGTATTGCTACCCCTCAACCTATGTTCACTCTTTTCTTGCATGCATGCACCAATATGGATCTTCCCTTTCCCTCCAAATCTAATTTATTCCATTTTCTTATTATTTTCCACCTTTAATCTTATCTTACCCATCCCATTTTTCTATCTATCTTAACTATCCATAATCTCTATTCATCAATTCTATTCATCGCCTAATTTGTTTATCCTCCCTAGGCTTGCATTTAATAATGTCATCGTCCCCTTGCCTTTATTTAATGATTTTCACCATGCACCTATTTTTTTTATCTTCTCTAGACAACCTAGCTCATCCTTATCACCCACAACCCTAATCAGTTCTCTTTGGGCCCATTTTGCATTGAATTTGGAATCCTTCCATCGCCTAAATGGATGAATCTCCATAGTTACTAGTGAATTACCCAAGTCTCTGTCAACCTTACAAATCCACCTTCACCTACTCCTTGTAAAAGGATGGAATTTTAGGTATCTTTCCTCTTTGGATTATTTTTACAAGATTATTCTCTTCTCAGTAGTAGATTCTCTCATCTTAGAGATCCCTTTGAAGACATATCTCATGATTGTGAAGATATTAGACACTTTGTGTTTGATTGAATACCTCTTGTCATCTAGCTATCATTTTGCATCATTTTTATAGCTTGACAGTCCTCTTTCAAGTCTTCATCAACCACTCTGGAGCTCTTTCATAGCCTCAACCCTCATTCTAATCTTTTTATCCCTCATAATCCACACATCTCATCTTAGATATGCCCTAGTGCAGTCAACCCTGTCTGGTCACAATCGACCCATCTCACTAATATTTTCCATTCTACCATCCACTCTATCATTTGTCAGATCTATGTGTTCCCAACTTACCAAATCTTCAAATCCCATCATTTTGTCCTTCTTTAACCCCAGATATGCCTTTTCAGCCTCTAGTCATTGCTGATTCAGATGGGCCACCATTGATTGAACTTATATTTTTAGCATTCATCCTCAATTTTCTATATTTTCTTACATCCTTTTTGTTTTTGGATATTCTTCAGTGTTTTGTATTTAGCTCAAATCCAATTTCAGGTCTAGACCAAATTTGATCCAGCTATAGGAGGTTTTGTAGACCTTTTTTCTGTATTTTCTTCTCATCTTGTCTCAGTCGCCATCGACTAGACCTATGAAGTCTCAGGTTACCATTGACCCATCCAGGTTTGATTTAATTTGTATCAATTTATCTTAGATATGCATCCTTATCTTACATCTATCATTTTAGTCTCTATTTTACTTCAGATTATGTATTATATCAGATCCAATATTTTCTTTTTATTTTATCTTTATCAAAATGAGGGTTGACATCCATCCTAGGAATTTTTCAATTCTTTGAGCTAATTTTTTTAGGAAACCCTCCCATCTATCTACTAATACAATATTTTTATATTGAGTTATGTTGATTTACAAGTCACTTAGCTCACTATGGTAAAAGATATGTCATTTTATGCCCATACCCATTATGATCATATCTCTAGGTACCTTAAATCATCACATATTTTGAGTTACTTATTTTCTTTAGTATTAGTTCACTAATCTAAGTAGGAATGAAGGAATTTGGTCAAAACTTATCTTCAGTAGGTTTTGTAGATGGATTGAAAGGTGATTTACATTGAAAATACATCGAAGATGAAGATTTCTCATTATACTTAAGCTTTCCTATATATAATATCTTAGTTTCAAGAAGCTTAAGAGTATGACATAAATGATCAAATGAATGGAGATTTCTCAAAGATAACACTCTCCTGGAGAGGCGGCGATAAAATTCAGACAAATAGATCTTAAATTTTAGATTCCTCGTGAGTACATTAGATATCTTAGCTAAGTTGTTCTTATAGCATAGGACATAATCCACTAGATGTTCATTAGATACCTGTTTAAGTTGTATTTGTTGAGTATAGGATATCTTAGAGCCGATATTAATTGAGAAGTGAAAGAGAAAAGAATCAACTAAATACGTAAAATATGTTACTGAGTGGATAGGTAGATCATAGAACCGACACATTGCATAATATTGAAGACTGCGAGGAAAGATATTTTCTACTAAAGTGTGATAATCCACATAATCTAGGCATGCTACATGAAATGCTTAGAGATAATCTTAATGGTTTTCATGGAACTTAAAAATGGGAAACTTAGAAGTGACAAAATTTGGAGGAAATTGGCAGGGGGAGATGGAGGGTGCAAAAGGAGTATGGCAAAGTGGAATCGAGAGATGGAGATACATGTAAGTTGATAATTAAAGTTGATGAATTTGAGTTTGTAAATCCTGATATAAAGAATTGAGATCATAGGTGAATTCAAAGAAGTTCCATTTTATGCATGAAAAACATAATTTTGAATGATGGGGAGTGGTAGTAGTAGGAATGGAAGTAAGGAATATGAAGGGGTTGAATGGAGGCTATGACGGCCGAGGAATAACTGATAAGAGGTGTCCTAAGAAACATCAAGAGAGTTCTTAGCAGCAATGCAACGCATGAAGAATATGTGGAAGACGAGAAGGTATTTATCACACAAAGTTTGCCATGAAAATATGTAAGCTTTTCTAATTTTTCTTGATCAACATTTGTGTATTCATCATATGAGTGTTCACTATCAAAAATGTTTCAATTTCATGAAGAGGAAAATTTTGAGAGTTGACAAAATAATTTTTCAGTTTCATCCATTGATGTAGGAACCTTGATAGATTGAAAAACCCTACGGGAAGATGGAATAATCTCAAGGTTCTCAAAAGATCCAAAACAACCACTACAGATGATGAGAAGAAGTAGAAAAACCATAGAAATAAGGTTGGAATCAAGTGACATGTTGATTAAATGATTAAGATAATTTTGAAATAAATAGATGTTAATATAAAATATGTAACTACATAGAATATAGATAATTAAATACAAATCTTGTCCCAAATAAATAAGTAATTTAAATTTAAAAACCTAGTTGCAAATGAAAGGATAAAATAATTACCCAATTCACAAATAATCCTAGACTATGTCAGGATAAAGAACCGATGAAAAGGAGGAGGAAAGTGTCACACCTAAGCTCATAAGATTGTGTGACTATAGGATCTTCCTAGATTGGGTCGAAGGAACCTAGGGCGCTGTAGACCTTCCCTGGGAACCTATGACTGCTCAAAACCTCATAAAATTATCTTTGCAAGGTTCCAAGATGTTTTCTAATTTTCACCATTGATCACATATATGTCACTGCACTTCACTGTTATTTTCCTGAAACCTGCAATAAGGAAGAGCACCTGTAAAATCCCAAAACACATAAAATCCTAAAAAGAAAATGATGTAAATGGGGAGTTGGAATGACCCTGATGGTCACTCAACTAAGTGAAATTTCAATCTAGGTGTTGCACTACATTTCAGAATATATGTAGTTCTATGAATGTGTGTGTGGAATCATGCCCTAGGTGGCTCCCTTGTGAGTCACACTTGAATAACGGGAAATAGATAGATGTAAAAAATTTAGATAGATGTCTACATGGAAAAATGAACTTCCCCTCCTATGAAGTGTATGAAAAAGAATGCAATCCCTTTCCCTTGTGTGGATGCTAGATGGATTCTTGAATACTCTTTTAAATTCCTTTGGATGAAAACTTAGGTGATGATAATAGATGCTTATGTATTGGTCCATCAGTATTACCACACAGCTTTATATTTATATGATTCCTTTTCTCAAATTTCATAATTAACCACTAAAAGGTTGATTAGTAAAAATTAAGATACCCAAATAGATAGAAGAGACCCAAAATATGCAAGATAAGTATAAAGAGTTTGAGGTAACCTAGAGGGGATGAGGGTGCCTAGGCTCTAGTGTCCAGAGTCAGAAATGCCAAAGTATGAAAATATAGACTGGGAAAGGAATGTAAGACTAAGAGAGAAAGTAGAAAGCAATCAAAGAGACCAAAGAAAATGGTCAATTAGTATTTTTCTTGCTTATGAATCATATGAATAGTAGTATGTGATCAAAACTAGATAAATACCCAAAGTGTGTGATTTAGTGTCTACAATATACAACCCTATTGACACAAGAGTGACAGAAAATGTGTTAAAAGATCCAAAACATATGATGAGGGTTTGGTTCTTAAAACCCTAGATGAGTCTGTCTTTTGAATACCATGCACTATTGACTTCTTAGTCATGAAATAAGTCAATCTATAAACCTAGTACATTGCACACCATTAATCTCACTCTTGAAAAGTGAATGTGGAGTCATAAAATGAAAATAGCACTATATAACGCTGCCTAAACTTGGAAGTTGTTCAATAAACGTGTTAAATCTATAGATGATTGGTCTTAATGTATGATTCATGTGAAACAGTGATGTTACCTTGCTTTCTTGGTCAGTGTGGTTGATCTAAAGACTCTTAAATCACCCTTTCAAGATGAGAGACCTTAAAGATCAATTCACTATAACTTATCAAGCAAACATAAGTCTGTGATCTAAAGCTTGGTGATTGAGAAGAAGAAAGTGTCAAATGCTTCTTACTCTGTTCTTGATAGTCTTCAAACTCTTCTTGTTAATGTAAACCTATTGTAAACGTGACACTTCTGAATGTCTAGCTTGTTTCATGGTGGGACAACTAGCATTTTTCTCCTGATACACTCCTACGTGGTCAAATGATGTTGAAGACTAAAATGGTGAAGTGTGAAGGCTAGAATGAGGATATAAAGGATACTTGAAGTACTTGTAACATGTTTCCATATTGTAACTCCTTCTACAGGGTCAATCAACACTAAAAGACAAATTACAATCTCTTGGTGTTAAAAGACAAGGAAAATGACATGTTGGGGATAGCACACCGGTTGTACAGACAATATATCATATCTAAGCATACATACAAATAAAAGTGGATATTCTACTAGAATAAATATACAAAACAAGAGACATAAATCAACACTAGATTTAACGTGGTTCACCTAGTGTGGGCTATGTCCACCAAGAAACAAGTCAATCTATTATCCAAAGCTTTGACAAGATATACAATGAAGATTTACAATCTTCCACACCTCTCAGATGTTCAATAATTTCTTTCTTCAAGCTTTTGTTCCTTTCTACACTAAGAATTCTCTCTCACATAATTATCTTGTAATTATGATCCACACACTTACTTATAAACCCTAATTTTAACTTCATATAGTCATTTTTATCCTTAGGGCACTTAGCCATGCAATTATAATTAATAAATCTATTTTAATGCTAAAAATAGATATAACTCCCGAGAGTTAATTAAAACTTCATCACACAAGTAACCAATGTCGGCTCTGCCTAACCGTTGCCAGTTCCTACTTGCCCTTGACCGATGCCAGTCTTACTTGACCGATGTGGGTCTTACTTGACCGATGTCGGTCTGCCCTTAACCAATGTTGGTTATTGTGTTTTCCAGTAACTTCCAATTGCATGCTAAAATGAAGTAATTGAGCTCCACAACTCAACAATATCCCACTTGGAGTTTAATTACTGCACCATACATGTACAACATCATTCTTGGATTCTTTCTTAGCTTTGTTTCTTCCTCTTCAAGTCTCAGACTTGAAGACCAACAAAAGTGGAGTGTAGCTCCAGCTTCTCCTTTGCTAATGGCTTCATTAGCATATCCACAGGGTTCTTGCTTGTATAAATCTTTTCCAAATTCAACTTTCCATCCGCCAATACCCGTCGTATGAAGTGATACCTCAACTGCATGAGTTTTTGTTCTCGAGTGAAATGTTGAGTTCTTTGCCAAATGAATTGCACTCTGACTATCACTAAATAGTTTACAATCACTTTGCTCCTTTCCCAACTCTTCCATGAACCTACTCATCCATATCATCTCCTTGCTAGCCTTTGTAGCTGCAACAGACTCTACCTCTGTAGTAAACAAAGACACAACCTTCTACAATCTTAAAATCCAGATAACTGTCATTCCACCTACTATGAAACTATATCCAGTAGTTCTCCTCCTACCATCTAGATCTCTAGCCATATCTGAATCAAAATAGCCACGTAATGAAATATATGAACCTCCATAGCATAAATACATGCTAGATGTTCATTTCAAATACCTGAGTATCCATTGGACTACTTTTTAATGCTCTTTACCTAGATTAGCCATATATCTACTCACAACTCCCACTCCCTGTGTAATGTCTAGTCTGGTACAAACCATAGCGTACATGAGACTTCCAACTGCTGAATCATATGGCACTCGTGTCATGTATTTGACCTCCTCATGTGATGAAGGACACTGGTCTTTGCTAGATTTGAAGTGTCCAGCCATAGGTGTGCTAACAGGTTTTACATTTTACATGTTGAACCTTTCTAACACCTTGTAGATATAATCCTCCTGAGACAAATACAATTTCTTGTTTTTCCTGTCTCTATGTATTTGCATGTCAATGATTCTTTTTGCAGCTCCTAAATCCTTTATAGAAAATGTGTGAGCTAGCTTTCTCTTAAGCTCACCAATGTCCTGCATACTAGATCCTGCAATAAGCATATCATCCACATACAATAACAAAATAATATAGCTCCCATTTTCAAGATTCTTGACATAAACACAATTGTGAGATTCACATCTCAAGTAACCATGCTCATGCATAAAACTATCAAACCTCATGTACCATTGCCTTGGAGATTTCTTAAGCCCATATAGACTCTTTTTCAACCTACACACTAATTTCTCCTTACCCTTGACTTCATACACAAGTGACTGCTGCATATAAATCTCTTCATCCAAATCACCATAAAGGAAAGTTGTCTTCACATGTAGTTGTTATAAATGCAAGTCTTATACTGCAAATAAACTCAATACAGTACGAATAGAAGTCATCTTAACAACAGGGGAAAATATTTCACCAAAGTCAAAACCTGCTTTCTGTGAAAATCCCTTTACTATAAGCCTTGCCTTGTACCTTTTCTGTCCACCCTCTTCTTCCTTGATTCTGTAAACCCACTTGTTCTACAATGTCCTCTTACCTGCTGGCAACTTAACCAAATCCCAAGTTTGGTTCTGTTTCAAGGATTTCATTTCCTCATCCATGTCATGCTCCCACTAAATGTGAGTCTTATCCTACGTTGTTTCTTCAAAGATCTTTGGTTCACCACTATCATTCAGCAATAAATAAAAATAGAGAAGGTGTAAATCTTTCTGGAAGTTTACTTACCCTTTGTGACCTTCTCACAGGAGTTTGGGGTACCGGAGGCTCAATCTGGACCTCCTGAACATTAGAATCCACTTCTGATAGTGACCAACGCTAGTCACCTCTAATCGACATCGGTTCTACTAACCGATGCTGGTTTGGATCCTCTGTAACCATTGATGGTTCATTTGACCAATGTTAGTCAGGGACTAACTGACCACGGTTACTGTGTATTTTTGTAGGTGTTTCTTTAAAACCTGAGAGTTCATTTTCATCAATAAACTTCTCGATTTTCTCATCCTTGGGTACCAAAATTTGATCCCTGTACATTCTCTTTTCATTCCATTCAACATCACGACTCCTAATAATTTTAGAATTCTCTAAATCCCAAAAATAGATACCAAAATCACCATATCCATAACCAATGAAACTGCACCTCTTGGATTTTGCATCCAATTTTTTCCTATTTTCCTTATCAACATGCACAAAAGCTTTTGAGCCAAAAAGTTTAAGAAAAGCCTCTGATCTACCTCTTCTTCCTACAACATTGACTCTGAAGCATGGCTCCGTGTAGAGCTGGCACGCATTTGAAGGGACCACTTTAATGGATTAAACTGCTTGTATGAATTTACGCTGAAGAGACACGTGGCACCTTTTGTGGCAATGCTCAAAATTTATCATTCTGTTTCTGGCTAAGTCCCTTGATTGTCATGGTGGGGGCATTACGTTTAACCTGGGACACGTGGAATCTCCGCGCTCACTGTGAGACTGGTACTTGGAACCGTCCCTTTCTCTACGAATTCCATTCCATTGAGACAATAATCATTGACACCCTTTGCTGACAGTCTTCCCCACCATTGATTTTTCAACTGTTGACTTTGTCTTAGAATTTCGGACCTAGGATACGTGGAAGGCTAGCACTTGTCTGGGAGACCCGCTTTTAGATTTATCTTTGAATATGCGTCGTTGAGTCACTTGGTAGCAATAAACCGCGAGTACTGCGATACTTAGTTGCATCATCAATGAAAGTATGCTTAATCTTGAACCCTGACTACATGAGCAGGTTGACGCTATGTTTGAGTCTCTGATCTTTAGATTTATCATTGAAGTTGTGTCGAGCTCTGACACTTGGCTACTCTTTCGCTGAGTCGAAGACTTTGAGAACAGCTCAGTGCGACTTTTGGGGGACTCTCAGACATGTGGAGGCTCCGCATTCGCTTGAGACTGGTACTTGGATTTGACCCAACCAAGGTGTGCCATTGCAGGACATCTTGGAATCTTCCATGGTATCTTATATACTTAGCCAATGTGATCCCGCTCAATAATACAGTTTGATGAAGGCTATAATGACTTCCTGATCCTTCTTCCCCATTTTTGTCTTGATAAAAGGCACCCTCTGATTTCTTTGAAGACTTTTTACCTCCTGTAAAAGTAACCCTGCTAACCATATTCATTTACGATCTTTTTTGCAGAACTTATCGTTAGATTCCTGAAATGTGAGGATCGTGCAACGGAAGTGACCCTTAGATCTTATTCCTACGCAGGGTCATGTTTGCTCAATTTTCCTGGGGTTAAAATTGAGATGAACAAAACCATTTTACCACATAGTGTTGCAAAGATTGCTCATCACCCATATTTAAAATTGCCCAAAATTGCCCTGGATACCAAATCCAAATTAATACAAATTAGGGGTAGCCACTAGATGAAGACAATCTAGAATCTTTTTTACCCATGATTTCTGATTCTTATTGAAAGGGAAAGAATCTTGTAAGATGGCCCATTTTTCTGCATTATTCTATGATTGAAATGCAAGTATTCATCATAGTTTAAGACCTATGAATGCTGAAAATTACTCAAATTTAAGATTTGATTCAACCAGGTATTCATTCTTCTGCAAATCAATTTCCACACACATTTGGGCATACAAACATAGATTCCCGAACTTCTGGATTTATATCTAAATCCTCTTTAATTTGACTTACCCAGAGTACTCTTTCTTGGATATCCTTCTAGCCTGCAAACCATAGATGCAATGGGAGATTCAGGAAGCCTGACCCAAACCGGCGTTTTGGCCACCGAATACTCTATTGCGGATTGAAATCTAGAAACCATAGAGTTGAGAATAGACCCACATCATCAAACTTTGAACATATTAGGAGCCGACCTGTCAATTACTAACATTGCCATAATCTTCAAGATGTCCCTAACTATGGACATGCAAAAAATCCCTTGGAACAGAGAGAGATTTGACATTTATTGGTCAATGTTTTTGAACTGATTTTAACTGATATAATGTAGATCGAGGATCAGGCCAAAAGCCTAGAGGTAAATTCTACCAATCACTGCATCCCAGAACTAAATAGTTTCTTCATCAAATAAACTTCCTTTGAAGCTTCTGGGTTTTTCATATAAATTAACGAAGGAACATCCTTGGCATAAAGTCGACCGTAGTAAGTCTGAGTGCATGATGTTTATTTTCTCGGGGAAGCTACAGCCTCCTCTGTTTTCCAGCGCTAAATCTTATAGATCCCAGAAGCAGATTTCTGGGGCTGAGCCAAGCCTCCATTACCTATATAGCCCCATCCCCAATCTTCCTGCAATTGTCGTAGCCTAGCCCACGTGTCCAATGGATGAAGTACACATTTTTTTATACCCTAGGATTAGGGCATGAATCTGTAACTGCGGATTTATCCTGGTCACCATTTCGGCTCTTCAAATCTCCTCTAACGACCTGTATATATAACCTTCCAAACCATAGGTTGTAGCTCCCACTCAATCAAAAAACCCTCTGTCAGCAATTCTGTGGATGCTCACGGTTCCCCCAATCCCCTCCATCAAAGCTCTGATAGCAGTTGTTGCACTTTTCTACATCCATTTTTTGGGTCAATATATCATATCTAAACCTACTACAAATTTAAAATATTCTAGGCTAGGGAAATGTACAAAACTAGAAGCAACATGCAAATCACCACCACTCCACATGTGGTTCCACAGGTAAATAAGCCAATCTATTATCCAAAGCTTGGACAAGATTGGGTCTTCCACACCTCTCAGATGTTCAGTATTGGCTTCCTACAAGCTTTTGTGCCCCACCAGTTCACCACAGGGTTCATCCCCCAACATGATGATCTTGTAAATTAAGATCCTAGCTACACTTAACTTCATAAATCATAAGTTTACGACTTCACATAGTAAATTTTATCCCAAGGGCACCTAACCATGCAACCCTACACCTGATAATTCCTATTTTACTTACAAAAACATATACAATTCCCGAGACTCCATAAAAACTTCATCACACAGGTAGTGTCTTCGGTCACAAAACATTGCCCTTGAACGATGCCGGTCAGACCTTAATGTTTGGTGGAATTTGGTGATGTCGGTTACTGTGTTTAGCCATCAAGTTCTAGTGTTCATGCTAAAATGAAGTAATTGAGGGTTTTCATATTCATTATGACAGGGTGAGCATTCAATTCTGCTAGAAGTTGAAAGGCATTGGCAGAGAATTCAAAATGACAAGGAGTTTAACGTTAAATTACTTAGGTTCATCATGGTACCTCAGAGAAGATTGACCATATCCTTTAGCATTAAGGGCATCATGAAAATCTCTTTCATATGTGTCAATCATGACAACTTGATGGCATTGTGTATGAAAATCATTTCATCAACTAGAATCATTGTGGTACTTAGGGGTTACCGTATGAATAGTCTAAGGCATTTATGAAGTGCAAAGGAATTTTTTGGACAAGTTATCCATGTATCTATTTGTCTTAGGATAGGATCATTACATTGTTATCCCATTACGTTAGTGTTGAGGCCATCTAATGAGATTTGAAATTTGTCTCATATATCAGTTGCATTGTGTATAGAAGAACTAGGTGATGTTGTCAGAAAAGAGAACAATTAATAAATGAGAGTTTTGTTCTCATAAAGGAGATAGCTTGATTCAGAGTGCAAATCATCTTTGATACCTGATATCAATGGTGTAAGCTAAATTCATGATTGATGAATTCCAAACAACAAAAAAAATGAGATAAAAAACTGATGCAACAGCCCTAAACTCACAATACCCTGATACGTAAACATACCATGTGGTGAAGTTCAACTTTGAGGGTTCATAGTTTAAGGTGTTGCTTTACATGATTAGAATTTACAATTGGGTGCTTCCTAGCAAGTAGTTGTTTGCCAAACCATAGATCGAAAAAATTGATATTTAAATTTTTTTTGTAGATGGGTAAACATTATATAAAAAATTTGAGTGAGTGCTTAAAGGTGAGTGGGTGCTCACTACATAATAAAAATTACTATCAAAATTTTAATAAATTAATTTAAAAACCCATTAGTTCATCTGATTTCTATGGGTTTTTGTCAAAACTCTAATGGATTTCCCATCTTAAATATTATCTAAACATGTGTTCCAATGTCATTAATTGTAATCCTCTCCTTGTCATGGTTGATATATATACTTGCTGTAGTCATGGTTAAGATAGTTAAGTCTGGTTGATTAAACCATTGTATCTATTGCTATCAATTTATTATATATTAGAGCACTATTTAAACCCCCTCATAGTTTCTAGAATTAAATTTAACAATTAAAATGGGTTTATTTGTTTCCTAACATGGAAAATATGAAATTGTTGAAGCAATATTAACTTCATGTAAGCTATAACTTAGTATGATTATAAGATTAAAAAAACCATGACTATTGTTAATTTCTAAGTGAATTTTTACTGAGAATTTAATTTTACTAGTTTATAAATATTTGAAGAAATATTACAATTATTTTAATTATGTGCTATGTCACAATGTCATAAATTTCTAAAATAAGATAATCCATATTTTTTAATGGTCAAAGTTTCATGGTTATGAACATTATTTTTTGTAACATTTGTATTGTCTAGATAGATTCTTAAGTTGTGAAAATGCACAGCTAAATGTTGATTCAATACATGTAGCTCATGTTGTGTTAATTTATCATATTTTACAGGTTTTAGTAATTTCTTATGCAATCCATAATAGTCATAAATCAAGAATTTCGCGCTTGTTACCTGTCCAAGTTAATGCACCAAACTAAACACAAAAACCCTGAAAAACTCCAATAAAATCGATACCTGATGGATAAGATCCGAAGATGTAGACAAATGAGGAAGCCGATGTAGATAAGACGGGCGCACACGAGCAACTCGCACAATAGATCCGTGTATCCTGCAAAACACCGATGCTTGACAGAAAAAGACCACGTTAAAAGATATTTAGGTGGACTGCCCGAGAAGCGGGTCCGGGAAGCGATAAGCTTCCTCGGCGGATGTCAGTCCACGTTTTCAATTAAGAAAAGAAGCATACATGATAAAAGATGTAAGTAAAAAGCTAGATTTTCTGATTGCAGTAATAAGACAGAATCTAAACAGCAGACAGAAAGTACAGAAAACAGGGAACTAAGAAATAATGCTGAATTTGTGTTACCTGTGTCCTTTTACCTGTCTGCAGGGAAATCGGCGTCGACTGGGTAGAATCGGCGTCGACTGATGTGGTCGGCGTCGATTGAGACTAATCGGCGTCGACTGGGTGAGATCGGCGTCGACTAAAGGCAGATCGATCAATCAGGGACTGTGCGATAAGATTCGGGAATTAGAAGATGAATGTGGTCTGCTGGATGTGCCGAAGTTGGCGAGACACTGGAACAGAGTCACCAGATGATAGATGGTGGTGTGCGATGCTGATGTGACAGGGACAGAGTAACGGTGCTCCTCTCAGGGATTGATTCGGACAGGATCTGCCCTAATTTGATACAATTGATGCTAAGAAGATCTCTCTTTCTCACAACCTGTATCTCTCTCGCTCTCTGTTCGTGCGTAAGTGCTTCCTTTTTTCGTCTGTTCGCTTTTTCGCTCGTTCGTGGTCTCTTTTTCGGTCCCTAGAACTGAGTTCTGGACTCGCTTTTATAATCGGCGCCGCTCCTAGAAAATCGGCGCCGACCATATGGGTCGGCGCCGATCGCGGAATAGACTTCCGAGATGGCCAAAATGAGCGATTTCAAGAAAGATAAGATTTATCCCGAATACGGGAAATATCCCGCTTAGGGAAGAGGAAAAATAGATGTGGTACATAGATAGAATAAATTTGGGGTAGATAAGTGATTAAGATGCATGGGAAGAAGCGTAATCAAATATTTAATATTTAATCACTCATGGGTAAGATGTGATGGGGTGAATTAAATTTGGAATAAGTGATTAAATCACAAATTGGATAATATCCCAAGGGGATAGTTGGTGACGTAAAACGTGCCCCAGGTTACCTAAGCAAGTAAATGGATGAGAGGGACACTAAATTGAGTAACCAATTTTAAGTGTCTACATTTTGCCCCTTTTTGTCAAGTAACTTGCGATAAGCAAGGTTATGAGACAAAAACAAAGGGATGGAAGAAGGGAAGAATTTGTGATGATGTGATCCCCCTCAAACTAGGGATGGGATGGATGATAGAACAGACGATCCCAAGTTTGAAAAAGGTAGATGAAAAATGCAAGGTGCCCCAGTCGGATGCCTGGAGTAGATCTGATCATTGATGACGCATAAAAATAAATAAAAGGCAGCAACCTAAGGAACTCACATTGGTAGGGCAAACTAGCCGGTCTCCTCATGAGACGACGTTAGTGCCTACAGACCCATGAGGGTAAGGAGAACTGCAAAATAGTCAGCATCTAAAGAGAGACACATTGGTAGGGACAACTAGACGGTCTGCAAAGCAGACGACGTTAGTGCCTACAGACCCGTTTAACTCTAAGCTGCCAGAAAGTACGAGTGTCCCACGCAAAGGGAACAAACCCGAAATAGACAAGGATATCTAAAAAAAAATGTGCCAAAAGGCAAAATTCAGCACACAACAATGATCAGATAGATAAGTAAGCCAAGCATCAACACTATGGCAAACAGATATAGAAAATCGGCGGCGACCAAACTAATCGGCGACGACTAGAACAAACGGCGTCGACCCAAAAAATCGGCGCCGACCAATCCAGGCACATATAAATATGCGAACGGAAAACGTAAACGATTTATTTTCAACGTGACGATTGATTCAGAGAGAGACAGATTTGTGATTTGAGCATCATGGAAGCCTCTGGGAGCGGTCAGAAGCGCAGGAGGACACGACCTGGGGTAAGTGGTCATTCTTGAACCCACTTTTCTTAATTTATTTTTTTTTGTTTGATTTTTTCTTGCATGGGAGGCCGGGGTCCGGTTTATGTCCGGCCAGGCAGTCGGCGCCGATTGGTTTAATCGGCATCGATTGGTTTTGGATCGGCGTCGATTGATATTAATCAGCGCCGACTAAAATGAACGACGCCGATTTTACCAAATCGACGCCGATTGAAAGATATTCATTTTTTTTTTTTTTGGTTTTGGAAGATGTGATTTGGGGAAATAAGAGACTAATTATGTTTTTGATGTCGTGGATGCAGGCACGAGAGGCTCTTCATATGAGGGATGCCATTCCTGAGTTATTGGAGACTATTCTCCCTGATGTGACAGATGCAGACTGGCAGCATTTAGAGCTAGCCGGGCTCGGGGGTTTCCGATATTATAGACGAGTGCCACGAGATGTGGAGCTCATGCGGGCATTAGTGCGACGGTGGGACAGCCACACGTGCACTTTTTGGTTCAGGACGGGTGAGATGACTATCACCCATGAGGATATATTCAGGATCCTGAGATTACCGATTGCTGGGGACCCGATTGAGATCACACCCCGGGAGCAGCAGCAGAGGGCCCTAGGTCGGTTATACAGAGGTAGGGCAGACGATTCTGAGATAGTATCTGGGGCAGTGAGGATAGCCTCACAGTACAGGCAGGATAGCCCTCGGAGCAGGCGGATAGCCTTGATTCAGATGGCGATATCCTATTTTGCCCTGCCAGACTCAGGAGGTGGGAGATTCCCATTGTTACTATTAGACTGTGTGTGCGACATCTTGCAGTACAGACAGGTTTTTGCCTTCGCCGATGCCCTGATAGCTCAGATTTACCATGAGCTATGGATGTACACCACTGGCCGGAGGACAGGGATTGACGTCAGTTTTGTGCTCCATTGCTGGGCATATGAGCACATAGCGGTGATCAGGCCATCCGGGCTTCCTTGGATGCCAGCAGGAGTGGGAGGGATTGACTATGGATTTCGGAGATGGCGGGCTGACATGGCCGCAGGAGATACAGGTAGACCAGCCGGGTGGTACTCTGAGCGTTTCAGGACGCTTACACCAGATCAGGTCATCTGGAGACCATATCGGGCATTCCCGACATGGGCCGGTCAGGATGCGCACTTGGTAGCATTGAGACGGAGCCGGGTGGTCAGGGGCCGGAGGCCAGATATGTGGGAGCGGGTCCCGTTCATGCGGATATTGAGGCAGTTCGGCCTAGTACAGACAGTGCCGGCCACCTACACGCCATATAGGCGGGATAGCAGAGAGACGGATTTGCCGATTTTGATCCCGGCAGACCCATTGAGAGAGGCCCCACCCTCCACAGACAGTGATGATGACGCGGGGGTGGATGAGGGCTACGCAGCATGGTACGACACAGAGCTTCCACGACATCTCCCGCCCTCTATAGATGCTGATGAGGAGGACATAGCTGCTACGCTGGACAGATTAGAGGGAGAGCATGCCACCCTCACACAGACACATCAGGTAGCTCTGGAGGAGATCAGGGCTTTGACGGAGGAGAGGGATGCCCTGATTGTGGAGAGAGACACCGCTCGCCAGGAGCGAGATACAGCGATCCAGCAGAGGGACCGCTACTTTCGGCACAGGGAGGCCCTCAGGGCCAAGTATGGGGAGACAGGTGCCACATCAGAGTCTGGTACACAGGGTACGACCCTAGGAGGGGCACCACCAGCAGCGCCAGCAGCCCCAGCAGCACCAGCAGCATCGTTACGAGCACCGGGTACTGTGAGCCTGAGCACGTACCAGTCTCTCCTCGCTGAGGTGAGATACTACGAGGATGCCCTAGCGCAGCATGCCCCAGATGTGCCTCGATACGGGGCGAGGAGGAGAGCAGCGACGGCTACGGCGAGCGGAGCCTCAGGCGGAGGGAGCACTGGGAGAGATCGAGGTGGGCCGAGACCTCCAGCAGCAGGTGCATCGAGCTCGATAGGCGGCGGTCAGGAGAGACAGCCAGGTGCAGAGGAGGGTGGAGGAGATAGTGTCCTCCACGCTTCAGATTTTACTATATAGAGATTTGATAGATTTTGTATCTGTATAGTGATGTAGCCTCGATTGGAAGGCATTGTTTAGATGGCTTGATTGAAAGCCACCCATTTTTGTACAGACACATATGTATATATAGATTCATTATTTGTCATATAATTGTACTCATGCTTTTAATTTTGGATATACATGGATAGATGGATATAGATATAGACTGATAGAGGATAAAATAGATGTGATTGGATAGGTATAGACTGATAGATGATAGAAATAGATGTGATTAGATAGATTGATATGTGGATAAAATAGATGTGATTGGATAGATATAGACTGATAGATGATAGAAATATATGTGATGTGGATATAACTTTGATAGATGGATGTGATGTAACTTGGATGTACATGTGTTTGATGTTTGGATTAGATATGGATAGATATAATGTACCTTGGATGTACATTTTGGTGGATAGATTGATGGATGTGATTGATGTATAGATTAGATATAATGTACCTTAGATGTACATATTTTAAATATTTTGATGGATAGATAGATAGATGTGTTTGATGTATAGATAGATGTAATTTTAATGAGAAATGAATAAAGATAGATGTTTTGATAGATAAGAGGAATTTTGATAGAAGATAAATTGTGATTGAATTAACATGTGAAATGTCAATTTAACAGGATGCAAGAGCCAAAGATGTAAATGGAAACAACCGTGACTTAGAAGAGAAGACACTCGGAAAAGAAGGGAAATGATAAGTCGGACTTCCAACCGACCATAGATAAAATCCAGATAAGAAACCGAAAGACCAAGCATACAAGGCCCTATATAAGATTAAAATAAACCTGACACTAACTAGTCGCAAACCAGATCTAGGATAGAAATGGAAAGAAAAGTAAGTATCTTGTCGGAATTTACAAGGGACAGGATACATGTCCATGATAGGAAAATAGGATTCTCCATATGATCGACAAAAGGTCTTAAATCTCAGCTTCATGACTTTGACAGAAAAGCAAACTGATCAATGCGGGAAGTTTGCTTGATATGGAAAGACTGATCGATGCGGGAAGTCTTTCAGTGATGCTAAAAAGTGTATAAACTGACTGGAAGGCTGATTGATTACAAGAAGCCTTGAATATTTCTTTGAGAAACAGCCGTCCTTCAAGGGAGCGGTCTGTATTTTGAATTTTAATGATAGCCATCCTTCGAGGGTATGGTCTATTTTCTTTTTGATTCACTTGATAATGTATGGATAGCTGTCCTTCAAGGGATCAGTCTATCTTTTGGATAGCATCTTTTTTTTTTTTTTTTTTTTTTTTTTTTGAAACTCTTTGGAAGAAGCTGAGTTTAGACCTAGATAGATCAGATGGAGGGGAAGAGAACATAGAAGAACATGTACTCATGCCCCGAGTAGATCCAATTAAGATAAGTACTTGGGACAGATGAAGTGGTGATTAAGGTATTCCTACCATGAGGAGGAACATATCCAAAAGAAACGTGCAATGAGTAGAGCCGCGATACTCATATTTAAGGTAAACGAGGCAATAGGCGGAGAACCACACGATTTCAAATCACCACAAAAGTAGATGACTGGTTATTAGGACGGATGGAAGATCTGAGTTGCGACTAGATTTGTGTAAGATAGATTTTAACAATAGAAGGGCCGTAGATGCAAGGCATTGAGAGGTTCCGCCTCAGGTACACCATCCATGGAAGATAAACGATAAGCCCCAGACCCATATTTATGAGTGATAATGTAGGGGCCCATCCAGTTGGGAGCAAACTTACCACGTTGACTTCTTTCGAGTGTAGTGACATTTTGATTTTCCTTAAGAACAAGGTCACCAATTTTGAAGTCACGGTGTTGCAAGTGCTTGTTGTAAGCACGTTTGACACGCTCAAGATAGACCTGATGATGCTCAAGAGCGTTAAGACGCCGCTCATCTAATAATTCAAGTTGTGCTAGACGATTTTGACGATAATCCTCATCGGAGACAAATTCTCTGAGAGAAACACGGAGAGATGGGATTTGGACTTCCAAAGGAAGGACAGCCTCAGACCCATAGACGAGAGAGAAGGGAGTAGCACCAGTAGGAGTACGAATGCTAGTCCGATAAGCCCAGAGAGCAAAAGGGATATGTAAATGCCAATCCCTGCCAGCTCGACTAGTTACCTTTGCGAGGATACTACGCAAAGTTTTATTGGACGCTTCAGCCTGACCATTAGCTTGAGGATAGTATGGAGAAGAAAAACTGAGTTTGATATTGAAAGCGTTGCAGAGATTCTGCAAATCAGCGTTCTTGAAAGACTTACCATTATCTGTGATTAGCTTATGTGGAACGCCAAAGCGACAAATGATGTGTTGATAGACGAAATCAACTATGGGTTTAGCCTTTGTTGAAGAAAGAGGGATAGCTTCTACCCACTTAGTAAAGTACTCAGTGGCAGTAATGATAGAATGATGACGCTGTGAAGAACGGGGATTGATGAGACCAATAAGATCAAGACCCCACTGCGAAAAAGGCCACAAATCCGCCGCAGGTTGCAAAGCCTGACTAGGGATGTGCGTGAGATTGGAATGTTGCTGACACTTGACGCACTTCTTAGTGTATTCACAACAATCTCGATTAAGAGAAGGCCAATAATACCCCAAACGTAAAATGCGCTTAGCTACAGCTAAACCACTAAAATGTCCACCACAGATACCGTCATGGACCTCCTGGATGGCTTTAGATGATTCATGGGTTTTGAGGCATCGAAGCAAAATACCATCAAAGCCGCGTTTGTAAAGAATCCCGCCTAGGATAGTATAGCGATTGGTGCGTTGGACAAAAGACCTTCTACCATTGGAAGTCAGATCTGGAGGAAGGATCGAATGAGATAGATAATCAACAATCTGTTGATACCACTCATCCTGGGTATGGGTTGTGACAGCATTGATTGAAGTTAGTTGCCCAAGATAAGATGGTTGATCTAATCGTTGCACAGCCACATAAAGACGCGAGTCTTCGGTAAAAGGCGGGATAAGTGAGGCTAATGAGGCCATGGTATCCGCGAATCGATTTGCAGTGCGAGGAATGGCTTGGATGGTGAACTTATCAAAAGATTGGAGTTGAGCAAGAACGATGTCACGATATTTTTGAAGGATATCATTCTTGCATTGATAGACACCCGTGACCTGATTAACGATGAGTTCAGAATCACCGAAGATGTCAATATGACGAGCGCCGAGATTAATGGCATTTTGAAGACCTAAGACAAGAGCTTCATACTCAGCCACATTATTGGTGCACTCAAAGTTTAATTTGTGTGCAACTGGGATAGGCGTACCCCAAGGAGGAATCATCACGAAACCCGCACCTCCCCCTTGCTGGCATTTGGATCCATCAAAGAAGAGCTTTACTTTAAATGGAGATAGACCAAAATCAATTTGTTGGATATATTCATCGGGGAATTGAGCAAGGGGGTCTTGAGTGTCCGGAAGAGGAGCATCAGCTAATTGATCTGCAATAACCTGACCCTTGATAGCCTTTTGCGGGATAAACTCGAGGTCAAATTCAGTCATAAGCATGAGCCAACGAGTGATACGATCATTGTGATAAGGCTTTGCATGAATTGTCTTGAGGGGATTGACACTTGTGACAATGTAAGTTTTATGATTAAGGAGATAATGACGAAGCTTAGAAGTTGCGAAGAAGAGAGCACAACATAGTTTTTCAGCTTCGGAGTAACGTGTCTCATACTCATGGAGGGTGCGACTGATGTAATAGACAGCTTGTTCTTTACCACAAGTGTCCCGATGCGAGATCATGGCTCCCAGAGCATGGTCAGTCACAGAGATATAAAGATAGAAAGGCTCCCCCTCGCGTGGAGGTGTAAGCACGGGTGGAGAAAGAAGATAAGCTTTGAGATCATCAAAGGCCTTTTGGCAATGCTCATCCCATTCAAAATGAACATTCTTACGGAGGAGATGGTGAAAAGGTTGACAACGGTCCGACAATTGGGAGATAAAACGACGCACTGATTGAAGACGTCCTTGGAGACTGCGGAGTTGCTTCAAGTTAGACGGGGGAGGCATCTCAAGGATGGCTTTTATTTTTGCGGGGTCGACTTCAATACCCCTGATGGAAATGATAAAACCTAAAAGTTTACCAGTGAGAACGCCAAATACGCATTTAGATGGATTTAGACGAAGACAAAAGCGGATAAGCCTCTCAAAGAGAGGTGCAAGGATGAAAAGATGATCCTGACGACGTTTGGACTTGCCGAGGAGATCGTCAACATAATCTTCCACAGTTTTGTGCAAGAGATCATGGAAGATGTAGGTCATTGCTCGTTGATAGGTTGCTCCTGCGTTCTTAAGACCAAAAGGCATGACACGATAGCAAAAGGTCCCCCAAGGAGTTATGAAGGAAGTCTTATGTTGGTCTTCTGGTGCGATGAGGATTTGATTATACCCAGAGAGACCATCCATAAGAGAAAGCATCTCATGACCCGCAGTTAAATCTACGAGTTGGTCGATATTAGGTAGAGGAAAATCATCTTTTGGACAAGCAAGATTAAGATCCCGGAAGTCGGTACAAATTCGAATTTTCCCAGTAGCCTTAGTTACTGGTACTACATTGGACACCCATTGTGGATAATCGATGGGTTGGATGAAGTTAGCTGAGAGTAAGCGCTGTAATTCTTCTTTAACAAGAAGGGCTACTCGAGGGTGCATTTTACGTAATTTTTGCTTAACTGGTTTGATATTGGGAAGAGTAACGATATTGTGGACCACAATATCGGGATCGAGTCCTGGCATATCCTCATATGACCAAGCAAAGGCTTGACGATGTTTGGAAAGAAAAGCGGTAAAATCCCCTAATTCCTGTGGATTAAGGGATTGGCCGACCTTAATGATGCGAGGGTCTTCAGAAGTCCCTATATTAAGGTCGATAGTGGCCTCGTTGAGAAGGGTAGACGTGTCAGAAGGAATAGTTTTGGGGAGATATGAATCCTCTGCCCCCAGATAGGTGAGGACAGAATCATCATCCGCACAGTGGATAGTGTTGATAGTAGGAGAATCGTCTCCAACTATTTCAGGGAAGATTAATGGTATAGAAGCAGACCGATTGTTAGTCTCATAGACTAACGGCCCTAAGGAAATGGTATTGATCAAAAAAAAAAGTTAGGTGGGATGGAAATGTCATCGTCCACATCAAGTGATGCTTCTGATTTAGTGGGGGAAGATGGTTCTTCCGTAGGAAGAGGCTCATCAAGAATAGTGACGGTGGCTTTTGAAAGGGGTTTAAACCCTAAACCAAATTTCTGATGTGGCATGAGAGTAGGAATGGACTTGAGGTCATGTATACCTTGTTCATATTTTCCCAGGCCAAAACCTTTCCACGCGCATCGATATAGATAAGTTTTTGCAAACGTGGGATTCTGTAGATAATCAAACCCTGTTAAGTAAGGTTTGGTCTTAGGAGGAGAATCTGGGCGATAGTGAGGCGTATCAAGACCACCGTAGATGAAATTAGTCTGTTGATTGGGCAGACCAATGGTGACGATGCGACCGAGACCTGGTTGATATTCAGGTTGTTTGTCTGGTCTACCATACTCATTAGGTTTGAGATGGGCATCAAAAGAAAAGAGAGGAAGCTCTCCTAGTGAGAAACGCTGCAATGTCTCTTCTAGATTTTGTAAATCCGGTAGTTTGGTTGCAGGTATGGAAGAAGATGAGGCCCCGTCAGGAGAACATGCATTTTCTTTTAAAGGGGCAGATCTTGTGGTCATGTCGCATTGTGCGGAAGGAAAAGGATCTCCTGGATGAGTATATATTTTGCCCTCATATTGATATTTTAAGCATCGATGGAGGGTGGATGGGACACAATGCATTGCGCGAATCCAGGAGCGTCCGAGGATCATATTATAGTGGAATTTTCCTTCGACGATGTAGAAGAGTTCATGAAGCAGCTTCTTACCTACTCGAATGGGTAAGACCACAGTTCCTAGAGTAACTGCTAGCTGATCGTTAAATGATCGAAGGGCGAAAGGCGGGGGTGACACCACATTCTTTGGTAACTTAAGTTGCTCAAACGTGTGCGAGGAGATGACGTTGAGTGCAGCTCCACTATCGATCATAACACGTTTTAAGGTAGTGTTATTGATTTGGACTGTGATAAAGAGGGGAGCCTCCAAATCCTCTGAAGAAAGAGGAGGAATTTCTGAATCTTCAAAAGAAATGGTGGTTGATGGTCTATTCAATCCAACAACCAACTCGAAGGGCTGGGGCTCATCTGAATTCACTGCGATGCGACGCAAATTATCACTTAGAGCCTGGCGATGTTGTAGAGAGGATTAAATGAGGTCAAAAAGAGACATTTTGACCGGAGCCTGGGTGAGTTGTTTCATAACACTCTCCTCAACAGACACGGGAACTTGAGCCCGAGGTGCAGCACGAATAGAGACCCTGGGTCGTGGGGCTGATGAGGAAGGAGAAACGCCTTCAGGGGCTGCAGAAATGACAACCCGTGGTCGAGATGCTGAAGATGAAGATGGGTTATCATAGTGTTGGGTTCTAGTGGCGATATGGATTGTGTCAATTTGGGAAGGTGGAAGATCAAGTGGAGTGGGACCACCAGAGGTCTGAGTGGATTGTTGGGGCTCAGATGGGGCTAAGGTGACAGGAGGTACTTGTTCCTCCTCCTCCAGCAAAAGGTCACTTTCTTCCAGAAGGTTCTTGACAACGGCTTGAAGAGCTTTACATCCCTCAGTATCATGACCCGGGGTACGGTGGTAAGCACAAATCAGATCAGAGTTAAACCAGGTAGGTTTAACTCCTTTAGGGTTATAAGGTTTAATCGGAGGAAGGGTTATGGATGAAGATTGGATAAGTTGATGAAGGATTTCGGTATAGAATCCGGTAGACGAAGAGGAGGATAGAGATGATGAAGGTGGTTCTTTTACATTAACCGACTGCCGAGGTAAAAGAACTTGCATGTTAGGTTTAACAGTCTTTTTAGGGATCCTCTTATTTGTTTGGACATTTGGAGGAGCAGTCTTGGGCACTTGAGATGGGAGTAAGTGAGACATGATTGACTTTGGTGGAGGAGGAGCCCCTAAAATAGATTTTGAAGATGATGGAGATGTGACAAATTTTGCGGTCTTTGGAGACAAAGGGGGTTGCTTGGTCGAATTTACTGATGATTTAGATAATGTCGGTTTAGAAGAGGAAGAAGCTCCCAAAGTAGGTGTAATCGGAGGGACATAGGGTGCCTTGGTTTTTGGTAATGAAGATGATGATCCTGATAGAAGAGGTGACGTCTTTTTAGTAGGTAAGTCTATTTTTCGGGGTATTGGTGAAGAATGTGTTGTAGAAGAAGACGATGGCTTTGATAAGTGTGTAGAAGAAAACGCCTTCTCAGCGGGCAAATCCAATCGTTTATGAGGCGTAGAGAGAGATTTTTGTGGAAGAGCACCAAGAGTCTTGATGGTCCGAAATATGGGCTTTCCTTTTTCAGGGATGGTGACAACTTCAACAGCATAAGGTGATTGTAATCTTTTCGGAGGAAGCAGGTGGGGAGGTACTGATGGTGTAACGTTAGATTTTGGTTGTCTCGGTTTAGGTTCAGGAACCGAGTGTATAGGTGTTGGTGCTACTTCTTTTGATTTTTCCTTAATAGGCAAAGTAACATTAGTGATGGAAGAAGGGGGTGATGAAGAAGCAGTTCCTTGCGAAGGGACTACTTCTGATGCAGTAATCATGGGTGAAACTACTGTAGGAAAAGAGATAGGAAGGGTCAAAATCGAAGATGCTTCCGTCGAAGTCGGCACAATTATAGGTACGTTCACCAAGGGCATAGTTGCAGCGGGAATGGGAGCAACAGAAGTAGATGTGTCTGTAGTGGAAACTCGAAGGGATGTAATTGCCTCGAGTATTGAAAGAATGTCTGATGATGAGACAGATGAGGATGACACTGTCTCGGGTATGGATGGAAGGTCAGACAAAGGAGCGGAGAGAGATGACTCCGTGCTTAGTAATGTAGGAATATTCAAAGATGGGCCATCTGAAGATGGTGGAATTCCAGTGATTGATGAAGTGGAAGGAGGTTCTGATTCGATTGATGTGTTTGCAGATGGCTTGGTTTCAGAAGAAGATTCTTCGGTAGAGATGAAGTTGATGGTATGAGTGTTTGGTTTTTGAGACTCTGAAGCATTATGGTTCGGGGCATGATTGGGAAAAGGTTGTTTAAAAACATCGAGTGCCTGATTTGGGGGAGCATTTGGGTTATCCAGAATGAGCTCGCCTTTATCAATGAATTTCTGGACAAGATTTTTGAAAGTCTGACATCGTTCGATGTCATGACCCTTGGTTCTATGATAAGGACAGAAATCATTTTCCCTATACCAGAATGGGCGTTCTCGGCTTTCATCAACATCCCTAATGGGGGGAAGTTCGATCATGCGAACTTCCAACATTTTTTCTAAGATAGAGGCATATGATTCCCCCAATGGAGCGAAGGATCGAGATGATGAAGTCCCTTTTCGAGAAGATGAGGGGTCTCTTCGTGGTGTTTGATTAGAAGTATTGTCGGCTCGTGATGCTTTTAATACGATAGCGTTGGTGGATCCTTGATTTTTGTCTTTAGAAGGGGAAGAATTTGGTTTGGTAAACCGAGAAAAATCTGGTTTAGATTTAGAGCGAAGTTTTAGCTTCCCTTGCTCAATGGCGCGAGATTCAAGTTTGCGTGCCATCGTGAAGGCTTCTTCAAAGGTATGAAAAGTTTGGATCCTTAAAGTAGAAGAAATGTGATTAGCACAAGATCGAGTAAACAACTCGATTTGTTGGGATTGAGGAAGGGAGAAAGACAATTGGTTGATTATCCCTCTCCAACGAGCGACAAAGTCTGCAATAGACTCATCATCGAATTGGCGAATGTTATAAAGATCTGTGATCGAGATCTTATGCGCGATATTTATTGAAAAGTTTTCAACAAACATTTGGGCCAATTGAGAGAAAGAAAACAGGGAATGTTGAGGAATGTTATTGTACCAGTCTAAAGCAGGTCCTGCTAGAGACATAGGAAAGGTACGGAGCATAAGCTCCTGATCCTGGACTATGAGGTAGCAAGCATGTTTGAATGCTCGCAAATGTTGTTGAGGGTCTTCCCGACTATGAAATTTTGAAAATTTAGGAAGTTCCCATTGGGGAGGATAAGGCTTGAAAGCTACTGAGGGGTGAATGGGTTCATTACACACTTCTTCAAAGGAGTATGAAGGACGAGCCCCTTTTGTGGAGGCTTCCAAGTCTGCGATTTTCTTGAAGAGAATTTGAACCACGTCAGATTGAGGAGGAGGTACATTGGTATGTCCTACATAAGAAGTAAGTGGTGGATGTTGTTGAGGTGTCAATGGAGGATTCATCTGTTGATGGATAGGATGATAAGAGGAATAACCAGGTGTTCTGGGTGACACCGGGTGGGGTATTTGCTGTGAGGTGGCTTGCGTATAGGCAGGCTGTGAGATAATAAGTGATTGAGAAAATGAAGGTTGGATGACGGGTGGAGCCTGTGATTGGTGGACTCCTATGTTTGTTGATTGGATCGGGACAGATTGAGGAACATGGGTGTTGGTTGGATTGGACATGTTGGGGAACAAGACCTGAAAGGGGCCTTCTACTGCCGGATTAGGTATTAAGGGTGCCGATGTTAAAGGATGGGCGAAGGTCACAGTTGCTGGAATATTGGAAGAAAGACCCCCTAGAGGACGAGAAGTAGGAGCCAACTGACTATTCGGAGGGGGTTGGCTCATGAAGAGGTATTGACCTTGGGACACGATGGAGGGCATAGATGAATTAACAGCAATATGCGGGTGTGCAGACGCATTCATTATAGCCAGGGCAGAAGACTTCTCAGAAGTAGGTTGTGGAATACTCGAGGTAACTGCGGTGTTAGGAATAGGTAAGACTATTTGAGAACTAGTCGATATGGTAGGTGGAAGAGAAAAGGGAGGCATAGGGGCCTCGCTCTTCTCCGTGACTCGAGGCAAGAGCGACGATGCAAACTGCTCTACAAAGGCTTGGGATGATCCACGAGGGTAATCGTACACTTGTTGGATTGGTGGTCCTTGATCAGATATTTGAATAGATTTGTGTACTAGGTAGTCCATGAGGGCTATCGGATTGCGGTCGAGGAATGCCTGGAATTCAGGATCCCCGCGGGGAACATACTCCGAGCCAGATGATATTTCCGAAGGACTAGGGGAAGCTGGACGTGATGGGATTGCCTTGGCTTGATAGAAAGGATTATATGACCAGGATGGGGAACCAACTAACAGCGGTCCCGAGGAAGATTGGGGGGGTGCCGAAACCTCCACACTAGTGGTGATCTCGGAGGAAGAAGGAACCAGTTGAGCCATTCTTCTAGATTGTGACCGAGTGATAACCGTCATAAACACGCAGAAAAGAAGATTGACCTAACTAATGCACAGACAATTCAAGCAGCGCAAGTGATTATCTCCTTTAAATTTTGATGCTTTTAAGAAAAGAAAATGTTAGGGAAGGCTTTTTAGAACAGGAACTACTCAGATAGCCAAACTAAGGATGGTTTGGGTAATGTTTGGTGAGGAGTCCCGAAGGCACTTCAGTAAAAGACCGGTACGTGGCTTGATATAGGGGCCTACCCCCGCACTTCACACACCGCTGCGATAAGGGAGTCGGGTGCTTTGCCAATATATACCAAAATCTTCCGTGAATTTATAGCGCGGCCTGAGTACCGCGTAGGCTCTTCCTCTTGGATATCACTTCCAAGTAGGCGAGGCCAGGGAAGGAATTTTGTTTAAATGCTTTATACCTAGTGATTTTGGCTTTGTGTGCAAGGGTGAAAAATAAAAATCAAATAGTGTCACTACCGATTTTGATCAATTTTCCAGCCTAATTAAAACTAGATGAAAAACATGCAGCAATGACAAAGAAAAAGTTCTTTTTAAGCACTTAAAAACGAAGTGTTTGATTTCGATGAAGACAAGTCAAACAGATTCTTTCCCAAATGCGATTAAGTTCTTTTTAAGCACCAAAAATTGAAGTGTTTGGATGTGATAGGCAACCGACAAAGAAATCCTAAAAAGGAGAAAACACCGTAAAAGAGGAATACCTGTAGATTTAGCTCTCCAAGGTGTGTGGACTTCAAAAAGCGCGTTGTTGAGCTCTTCCCCTCGAACAATCCCACGAACAAGCAAAGTGCTCCGCAAGAAGAGGTTAAGCAAACACCAAAGAAAACCCAGAAAGATATATCCAGATAACGGTGAAACAGAAATCTCTATTTTTAAGGAACTAGAAAAATTTCGAAGATAACGATTTCGCCTAAAAAAAAGCAAGATTGAAATGATGAAAAGAAATGCTCAAATAGGACTGATAGAAATCAGTGAAGAAAAGGAACAAAGTTCAAAACTAGGAAAGAAATGAACTTACCAATAAGGGACTTTGGTTGGGTCCCACCGGGCGTGCCAGAATGTAGATCAAGAATTTCGCGCTTGTTACCTGTCCAAGTTAATGCACCAAACTAAACACAAAAACCCTGAAAAACTCCAATAAAATCGATACCTGATGGATAAGATCCGAAGATGTAGACAAATGAGGAAGCCGATGTAGATAAGACGGGCGCACACGAGCAACTCGCACAATAGATCCGTGTATCCTGCAAAACACCGATGCTTGACAGAAAAAGACCACGTTAAAAGATATTTAGGTGGACTGCCCGAGAAGCGGGTCCGGGAAGCGATAAGCTTCCTCGGCGGATGTCAGTCCACGTTTTCAATTAAGAAAAGAAGCATACATGATAAAAGATGTAAGTAAAAAGCTAGATCTTCTGATTGCAGTAATAAGACAGAATCTAAACAGCAGACAGAAAGCACAGAAAACAGGGAACTAAGAAATAATGCTGAATTTGTGTTACCTGTGTCCTTTTACCTGTCTGCAGGGAAATCGGCGTCGACTGGGTAGAATCGGCGTCGAATGATGTGGTCGGCGTCGATTGAGACTAATCGGCGTCGACTGGGTGAGATCGGCGTCGACTAAAGACAGATCGATCAATCAGGGACTGTGCGATAAGATTCAGGAATTAGAAGATGAATGTGGTCTGCTGGATGTGCCGAAGTTGGCGAGACACTGGAACAGAGTCACCAGATGATAGATGGTGGTGTGCGATGCTGATGTGACAGGGACAGAGTAACGGTGCTCCTCTCAGGGATTGATTCGGACAGGATCTGCCCTAATTTGATACAATTGATGCTAAGAAGATCTCTCTTTCTCACAACCTGTATCTCTCTCGCTCTCTGTTCGTGCGTAAGTGCTTCCTTTTTTCGTCTGTTCGCTTTTTCGCTCGTTCGTGGTCTCTTTTTCGGTCCCTAGAACTGAGTTCTGGACTCGCTTTTATAATCGGCGCCGCTCCTAGAAAATCGGCGCCGACCATATGGGTCGGCGCCGATCGCGGAATAGACTTCCGAGATGGCCAAAATGAGCGATTTCAAGAAAGATAAGATTTATCCCGAATACGGGAAATATCCCGCTTAGGGAAGAGGAAAAATAGATGTGGTACATAGATAGAATAAATTTGGGGTAGATAAGTGATTAAGATGCATGGGAAGAAGCGTAATCAAATATTTAATATTTAATCACTCATGGGTAAGATGTGATGGGGTGAATTAAATTTGGAATAAGTGATTAAATCACAAATTGGATAATATCCCAAGGGGATAGTTGGTGACGTAAAACGTGCCCCAGGTTACCTAAGCAAGTAAATGGATGAGAGGGACACTAAATTGAGTAACCAATTTTAAGTGTCTACATAATATCATAAATTGGCATCTAGGGTGCATGTTCATCACACTGTGTTGCTCAGATTTGTGTTCAATAGTTAAGTTGTAGCTTACATACTTGAGCTCAAAATACATGCAATGATTTGATGATTTACCATTTTGTCAAATTGGATAGAATAAAATTATCTCTCACGATTTTCACTTATCCAAGCATTTATTGTCTTGATATTAACATTTTTCTTAAATCCGAACTAAACCTTTTATAAGGGTTTATAAATTTTTATTCCGTATTCAATGTTTCCATGTGTACCTTCTAATGTTTATGTTCTTTTGTGCATTTCATATTTGTCTAAAGGATGAAAATAAATTTGTACTAGGTAGAAAATTAATCTATTGAGTTTGGTCTTCTTTTGCACCATTTTTCAAGTCTTCGATACATGTTAGTATATTATTTAAGTATACATATGATTAATTAGTTTCCCACTATCCTTGAAATAATCCTCTAGTTTTGGAATTCAAATACAAACTTATTACTAAAAGGAAGGGTAGACAATTTCATTCACAAGTAAATGTCTTCTCTTTGGCTTTTAAGTAGTTGAATGTGGTAGGTGTTGAGAACCCTCTGCCAATGGACCATTTGCATCTACCTTAGAGAGTGTTAGAGGAGGTAGGGGAAATAACCTAACCGGTATCCTCATTAAAAAAACTCTCACTTG
This sequence comes from Taxus chinensis, assembly GCA_019776745.2. Taxonomy (NCBI): domain Eukaryota; kingdom Viridiplantae; phylum Streptophyta; class Pinopsida; order Cupressales; family Taxaceae; genus Taxus; species Taxus chinensis. The sequence goes on along the minus strand of CM034151.1, from coordinate 313,880,101 downwards.
TTATCTTTAGCCACTTCAATATGTTATGGCATGTAGAGTCATTCAACTCATTGTTGTGATTGAGACATGGGCTATTAGATTGTGTGCACCATCCTTCTCTTACTTAGATATTGAGGTATGTTTGATGGGTCAAGTGAGTTTTGTTGTTAATAGAATTAGCAGTGGAATCATATTGAGGCTCGCACTTGAAAGGAATGCCAAGTTTTTATTCTATTGTTGGCATACAAACAAATTTTGTACTTGATGCATACAAAAAATTGTAGTTGAGCTTACATCTGGGTTTTTTCTTAAACTCTTACCATAAAAGAATTTTTCTTCGCATATTTATAATAAACATAAGCACAAAACTTCATGGTTATGCACTATTTTAGAATTGACAATAGCTTCTTAGAAAGGAAATGTACGAAATTATCACCATATATTGAGTTATTTCCATCAGTACCCGATGTTTTTCCTTTTAAAAATATAAATAAAATTCAAACGGTATTTTATTCGAAAGGAAATGTATGGAACTGACACTATATTACCGTATGCTTCATTTTTTATGTGGTGTCTTTTGTACTAAAATACGTATCTCTATCATGTAAATTTTACAATAAGTTCCTACCATCTAATCTTATTTGATGAATATTTTAGGAAACATTTCATTCTCTTCCTTTTGTAGTTATTAGGCAAGTTTGTGTACCCTGACATCTAGACATGAGCACCTATGGGCAGGGCCCTTAATAAGTACCTTATAACTTTTTCCTTGATAAAAGGCGGGATTGCTTCAGGTGGAATGTGTGCAAATTCTATAAATGTTATATTATAAAATATGTAACCTTTCAAGGCTAATTTTCTGAATGTTTATTAGTCTGGAAGGCTTTGCTTGAACTAGCAATAATACTTAAATAATTGGTATCTTGCATTTGTATTTAAACACCACTTAACTATATTTCCTTTTTTCTTGGAGAAGTAGAGGCAGAAAAAAGGGTAAAAATATAATTCTTTGTTTAGGGCCATATTTTCACTCGAAATATTTTTCAAGATTGACACAATACTGCAACATTTTGCATTCACATATATATGCCTAATCACACAACTTCTGATCTTTTCGCAAATATCTGTACACTATTGGACTTGTTTACTTTAGCACAGGCTAAGAGGATATTAACAATAGTTGTTGAGTTTCGCTTTACACGTGCAAATTGCATTAGCTTACATATGTCCAAGGTTTCTAAAAAATGTCCATTCAACTCATATTTAGTATTCATTGTAATCTACAAGGACGTATTGTGTTGAGGTATTTTGTGAAACAATTCATGTGCCATATGTGTATTTCTCCTTCCCACATCCACAACTATAGAGGAAGGCACAATTACTACTTCTTCTTGACTTTATTGTTGTGAATTACATTCCCATGATTGTTTTGTACCCTCATATTCATAAATTTTGATGTATGTATAGAAATCATAGAATGCATGGTAAATACTAGTGAAATGCATGATAAATTTAGATGGGTGTTTAGAAATCATAGAATGCATGTGGTAAATACTAGTGCAACATAAGATATTGCATTGCATTGCATTAAGCTTCTCCATGGAAAGAGTGTCCTTAAATGCAGAGGTGGAAAAGCACAAAACATTTATAGTAGTGATAAATAACATAAAATCTAAGACTAATGTTTTTAATATTAACTATAACTTGCGTGTATTTAATCTCTAAATTATGTAATGCCATTTTGATTTTGACATTCCTGATAATTGCTTCATAATAAGATGGGTATATATTTCATTATGCTTCACATTTAATTTTGTTAAGGAAGAAGTGGGTTGCAGGGCTCTACTTGGTAATTGTGGGGACAATAATCCCTCCTGCTCAGCTTTTCAAGTGGTCATTATCCGTTTGGATCAATGTTGTTGAACCAACCTTTTCCTTATTGACTAATGCTTTCTTCCTTGTCTTCCTGAAGCTCTGGTCTCAAGATAAAATCAAAGCACCTCCTTTACAGCTTTTTGTCATCTTCCCTTTTATGAGAAATCCAAATCAATTAGAATTGTTGGCCGATAAGGTGGGATCCTTTGTCAAAGTAGATGAAGATTCACTGATCAAGAGATTTGTGCGGGTGTGTGTTTTGGTAGATCTTTCCGAACCTCTCTCATTCAGTTAAGATTGTTTCTTAATCTTTCGCCCTAAAATACTTTCTTTACGTTCTGTGCCTTCCTATTTTTTGTTTGCTTGCCCCGGTCTGTTGTTTTGCTGAAGCTCTGCAGCCTTCTTCTTTTAGGTTTGTCTATTTGTAATTTGTTCTTGTAGAAGGGTTTGAGCCCTTTCAAAAGGAATAAAATAAAAATTATCTAACATTTACATTAAAATATAAATACTTTTAATTATATAATTTATAATGTATAAACCTTAAAATTTGAAATGATATCATTTTGAAATTTAGATTATAGTTAAAGACTCAATTAAAACTCATCTACAATATTGTCCTTCACAGAACTCAACTGGCTATATAACTATACCTGCAATTAGAAATGAAAACATTCATTGTTGAATTCAATCCCTGACACATTTTCTGATGGTGGTTATAATTTTACTAGTACCAATATTTTAAATAAATTTATTTGAAAAATGCCCATAGATATCAATCTCAAGGCTCTTATCATAGATTTCAAGCTTATCACATTGATTAATTTTTTTGTTACATTCTCTTCATCTTTCCCATTTGTTGGTGATAAAAGAATATTTCCAGAAAAATAAAGGGCCAAAAACCATATAATCAAGATATTACTATTTTTTGATTGAATTTTCAAAGTTAAAAAAAATCCTCTTAAAAAGGAATCAAACGAACATCAAATTTGATGCCGAGAATAAAAATTTACAGTCACGCCATTAAATGCCACCTCTAACTGCCATTGCAGAATGCCTCTGGGCATAAATAGATGAATGTAATAAAATACAACAAAAAAATCATAGTCAAAATCTCGCAAATCAATAGAGGGGAGCCATTCAGCTACCGTTGATGCTTCAAAAAATCTCCACCTTGAATATTATTTTGGATATGCATATTCCTTAACTGCTGCATGCTGGAAGTTGAAGATTAGGAAGAGACACAAATGCAATAGAGAGAGGGGCTATGAAAATAGGTGTTAGGGAATCAACCCTTACTGGTTCTAAAGATGGTATCTCTCCCTCGGGACTTATGTTCAAAGCTTTTCCATTGAGAAGCATTGTCTGGCTGTGTAAATCACCATCTTTAGCTGTTAGGTGATACTCCAGTCTAGATTTTGTATCACCGTTTTCCAATTCAATAAGTGCAACAAGATTCTTCTGCCTTGGATTTTCAAAAAGCTTCAAATCTGTATCCATCTTTTCTTTTGAAGTTGAATAAGTAGATACCTCCATTGTGACGCCTTCCAATTTGCTAAGATTGATCAAGAGTAGGGTGATCCCTGGCTGGAAAATTGACCACACACGTAAGTCACACACCCAAAATCTGAACAACTTTGTTCATGATAATGTTTTTATACGTGTATCAAATAAAATGAAGATGACAAAACATGTAAATAAAACAGAGAAATGTTTTGAATTTGCTTTTACTGAGACAAATTATACATCGTTATACTAACGAAGTTCCTGACCAAACTTCAAGGTCAATAGTATTAGTGTGGCTGAAGCTTCTTGCATAAAAAAACTCATTTGCATAATTATTACATATTCCTCAAAATCAAGTATCGCTCAATTATTTTCTCTTTGCAATGTCCTAGTATATTCCTGTCCCACAAGATTGGTAGAGGAAAATCAACACAAAGCATACATTAAAATGTATAGTGAATAAGACTTCAGGAAACTAGTTAATCACATTTTTATAATGAGAACTATCAGAATCGCCTCTTCCCTTTTTACAAAAGAAAAAAAATGATGACATCCGAAGGATGCAGATTATGGTCATATAGTACGTTTGTACTGTACAGAAGTATACAAATTAAGTCCATGTGCTGTTTGTACGATGCTAAACTTCTGGATGAAATAAGCTCAAATACTTACAGTATTCTTAGTACAATGTGCATAAGCACGCAGGTACTGTGTTCCCTTAGAACTTATGGAAAGAACACGGACTCCCATCAGTCGGTGCCAAAGAAGTGCACTGATTCACAATTCAAGAAGTGTCAGGACCATGTATGTGTCCAAATTGTGTAAAATTAGGGATTCATACTCAGTATGAAGCTCTCCATTTGGTTAAATACACCATAAACCAGGAATTAAAAGAAACAATAGATCTTAAGGCTGTACCTGTAATAATCAGGATTTGGCACATAGGTAGTTGTGCTTAAAAGGCCGTAATTACCACCAATCAAGCTTTGCCTGCAGTAAGACTTTGTATTGTATGCAGATGCCATGCCAAGCTGATCTAAATACCTGTAGCAGTTGTAAAAAGTGTTTCTTAAAGATTAGCATATTGTTGTGCATAGTATCATTGTGTTAGACAAAAAGGATAAGAAAACAAACCATGCCAAAAGATAACATCACCAGAAGGTTTGCAAAAGGCCATTTTTTGCATTGATGAAGACTTATTGAAGCTTGGAATGCACGGACATACACTTGAGAAGGAAAGTGACTCAAATTCTTTTACACTAGTCACAAGCTATTCAAGTATAGAAGGATAGAATGACATCTCTAGCTGGTGTGTGTGGATGTGTGTGTGTCGGTGTGGGTAAAGCTTGGAATGCACATGAGAAGGAAACTGACTCAATCCCTTTACACTAATCACAGGCTATTCAAGGATAGAATGGAATGTTGCTAGTGTGTATGCGTGCACGCACATATGCGCCTGGACACATGTACATACAAATATGTATGTGTTTTTGAATATATATATGCTGGGATGATGCAGTGGATACACAGCCAACAAGAGGGGGAAAAAAGTAGGAATAATTGAAGATCAAATGCTATTTCAATACTGTCATAAAGAAAAATGTGTGCATGTGCGCATGAAATATGTATGTACATTTGTATATACATAAAGATGCTGGGATGCTGCCAAGAGAATGTAAAGTATGGGTACACAAAATGAAAACAAGAATAAAAAATCAAAAGCTGCAAATAATTGAAGATCAAATGCTATTTCAATACCAGCAAAAATTGGAAAATCTAGTAATTTTATTTATAATAATAGCTGAATATGTTTTTTCGTCTCGTAGTTGTTGGGCAGTTACCTTCTGTTTCTCAGCATGTCTTATGTTCAAGAAGGCTGGCTCTTGAAAATTTTCTTTCCTTTTTTGAAAAGAAAACAGTAAGTCTTTATAGTCACAATTTCCAGAGTAAATCAAAATAAAAGGTTCACAAAAGACAAGCTTACCAAAAACTAAAGACAAAAGCATTGGTGACAAGATTGTGTCCGCTGTTATAAGCTCCACCAGCTTCACCAACCCAAGCCCTTGACCAAGGCCCAAAATTTTCCAAGATTGTTTTGAGGCCTTTAAACGTAGACTCTTCTCGGCTTAGATAAGATGGATCCAATATCTTCTCCACAAGATGTTTGTCGACACCTGTAACCAGAGAGAAAATGACAGCATCTAAAAATTTAATACGATGAACATACTTTGACGAAAACTAACATCTCATATACCTGCCCCTAGATTGTAGATATGATGGGCAACAACATCTACAATATTTGTTCCTGATTGTTGAAGGAGTTCCTTAAACCAATTGGCATCGAAAAATCCATCAGGTGCAACGAGTAGGGGTTTCGCTTGAAAATCCTTGTAAATCTCTCTCAGAATCCTATTAAGCTCAATTACATCAGCAGCATACTGTGAAGCACTGATTCTTGTTCCAACACCACTTCCACTCAGCTCATTTCCTAATCCCAAAAATATCAATTTTCTTGTCATGTTCTTGAAAGAAGATTGCGCACACTTCATAGATCAATTACAATGAGATACTCATGGATGCCATATAACATCACTCAAAAATATCTTGGGATGAAGATGCCAAAACAACTTAAATAGCAGCTCACCTAGTTCCCATGCATTTATCTGGTAACCGTGATCAACTGTGTATTGAATAAAATTATAAGCATTGCTTGAATCCCATGGTCCTCCCAAAACACCCTTTGATACTTCTTTCCTTCCATTCAATGCATTCAATCCAAATGCTACTACAGCCCTTTAGTCACACTTTAATATCAGGTTACATCTTCCAAATTGAGCAATAGAAGATTAAGCTTGTAAGGATAAACAGTCTCAAAATCATTATAGAACATACCCTGTTTTCCTGAAAAACAAGTTCAGGGCATCCCATCTTGACATGGGAAGGCATCCATCCATGAATCCAAACATTACAGAAACATTCTTGAGAAAAGGATGACAAGGTTGCTTCATGTCTCCAACATCGTATATGACTTTGTCTTGTAATGTTCCACCCAATCTTATTTTTAATGGATCAAAAGCTGTAAGCAGACTGAAAGTATTAGCCAGGATTTATTATCTTTTGTAACCTAGAGTCTATTCTCGGGAAGTAATCAAACAAACAACTGTGACTGTCTACATATATCAATCCACCAGGTCTAATCTACGAAATTCATACAAATTTAATGGATACTTGAACCTATGTGTTTGGATGAATGTTACATACACAAGAGTTTGACTACAAAAATCATGAACACTAAAAAATTACCAGCCAGTTGGACCAACCTCAATTCTTATGTTGCTTATCAACTTGAAGAAGGGAGGGTAAATGGATAATGCACCATAGCATCACACAAAAAGGAAGAAAGATGCATTATACTTACCCTTGACAGCATTTTCCAGCAGTGAACTTTCGAGATCCTGCCATAAGCCAAGTGGACAAATTATAATTACAAACCCGATGAATTTCTATCCTTGCATCATGCAGAAAATTGCAGGCTTTTACCACTTTTTATTGGTTTCAAATTGCCATCCCCTTTTTGGAACCGCTTTTTTGTCACATTACCTCTGTTACAAAAGTCTTTTTAGTTGATTCTTTTTTGTTTCTGCAATAATAGAATTGTTTAACTTGGTAGAGCTTAGACAAATATGCATAAAATATTAAGACCTGTAGTCTCTGCTGGAAAGTAATGGAAAACAAAAACTACTTTTCAAATGTGAAGAGTTCTGAATTGCTGTGCTTGGTGTTTTTTATCATCAATATAGGTAATTTGTTTGGGCCTTTGCATTTTGCTTCGCATCTCATATGATTTCTTTTTGATGTTGTGAGATAATGGTTGACCTGAAGGGTCGAGAGTGGAAAGGAAAGTATGAGAAACTTACCAGGGTAGGTAAGAGCAGAGAATGGAAATGAGAAGTTTGACATTAAGTAATCTAATTGTGCTTTTTGCTTTTAAGTTTCCTGCTTTTTGCTTAAGGAAAAAAGATTAAATAAGTTAGAAATTTCAAGTGAGTGAGTTCCAGAGAGTTAACAATCTGCATATCCAAGTCTCTCTGTATTTTAGGGATTATAATGTGGAGCAGTGAATACAAATGAGTGAGTGAAGGAAGAAGATCGGGTTGGTTGTTAGAGTGGAAATGTAAAGTGGTGTACTATGAGTAATGGGAAGCATTCCCTTTATGCTCCTGTGTATCTTTGATCGAAAGGAAATGTGAGAGGAAATTTGAGGAAGCTGCTTGAATCTTCAATGTGGTGTAGTCCTATACATAAAAATGACAGTTAATTTGATTGATTGTTGGAATTTCTGTAGAGAGGATCAGCAGAACTCCGTGGAGACATAGTCTCTTCGGGGAATACGATATCTTTTGATTACAAGAGGTTGGTGAGTGAAGTGTATCTGAGAGGCAAAGTATAAAATTGGGTCTTACTCTGGGTATATCTGCAATCCTGTGTTAATGACGAGTGTTTCTTTCTTTAGGGGAATTTGTGAATCAAAGAGAAAATCTTCTTTTCTAAATAAAGGAATTTCTCTTTTATGATTGAGAGATGGGACAACTCCTCTACTAACGTGTTGGCTGATTTCAGACTGGCTATCGGATGCATTTGTGTTGCATTTTTTCCAACAAAATATGCTGTTATATGCTGAGGCTAGTACAATCATCTGAAGTGTCTAGCTATAAATGGTAATTTGCTTGATAGAAGTCTGATTAAATATTCATTCCGACAGACTAAGGTGAATTTATGAAGGTGCTGCTGAACTTCTTTCAAGCAAATTATGGGCAAGGGTGAAAGGACACTGCAAGTGGGTATAGACTTCCATGTCTGGATGTGAAAGGAGCTGTAAATCCTTCTCTAATAATTCAAAGGCCCCAAATAAATGGCAATAACATCAGCTGGGGCTAATAGTGTCACTCTATGATTTGCAGGTCTAAGGTCCCTAACACTAGTTATCTTCAGCAAAAAAAATTACAATTTATAGCTTTATAATATTCAGGAAACCATGTTTTGGTTCCACTAAAGTAATATTTCTAGGCTTTTTTATAGATTAGATGAGCATGGTTTTAGTTTGTTTTTCTAAACATGATACATATTAAATACATATCGACTTGTAATCACTCCATGGAAATATGATGAGAGGAACTTGATATTTGACCGCTCCATTTCTCCACTTGTTTTTAACTAAAATTAACAGTGGGCAGCATGGATCTGATTGATTCATACGGTTTGGCCATCACCTGCCAATTTATACTGTATAGGAAACATCATCCACACAACAAGATTTAAATGGAGTCTGATAACTTGTAATCGAGATTATTATATTGTAGGAGGGTTGGGAAGGTTCAATTTACCCCCAAGCTTGGTCATCCACACAAAAATTGAACCATATAAAGACACTGATCAGACTAGTTCACGCACTATTGGCGTTGCTTGCTGATTTATCTTGTGTGGGAAACATCTTGGACAGAAGTAAAATGATTGTGTCATACAGAATCTGCTATTCTAGGTTGGTTGGCAAGCTTCATTGTACTCACAATCTTGGTCATGGCATTTAAACCACAGGATGGATAATTTGAACGATTTGAGTTAAATGGAAAGAAACCCGCTTGTGGATTTCATAAGTAGGATATCATAAGCCTGGTAAGAAGTTCGGGGGTGCAAAATATGAAGGATAAAGATTAAATGAAAACAGAACTCTCCCATGTGGACCTTCATAGGCACAGGCTTTGGATGCAAAATATATGAAAAGAAAATTCCTTGGAAATAAATCCTCTAATGGGCTTCCACACAAAATGCCTTGTAGAACCTTTAACATTCAAATTTTGAAGAATATAAGATGACTGTAAAAAAAACCCCATCAAAAGAAATCCCCTAGTGAGCTTAAACCAAAGGATGTCTCATAGGCCAAATCAGCCTCTGGCTTGACAGTGACCTAGAAGTAAACTTTTATGCCTATAATCATTACCCTTTTCAGTTAGTACTCTGTTCAGCTTTCCCTGCTATTATACATGCCATAAAATACATATTGACAGCTACTCAATGTTGGTACACCGTTAATAGATTGTGATGAAATTGCCAAATCATTTTTTGAATAACAAAACCCATAACTGATCTAAGTAATACAGTAAATAACAATAAATGTCGGCCTTAAGGCAAAGTTATCAGATTTTTCTAAACAAGTGGCAGAGCAATGTAGGTGCTTTTTTATAGTAAGGCCAATAATAATCTGAGGAGGACACTGGACAGGTATTTCAGAAATCTTTCAAAAGAGTAATTTTTGGCGCAGCAAGGGGAAGATAAAAGAGACTTACTAAGTTAAGTAAGGATGCATTCCCCCAACTGCAAGTCCCGTAATCACATTTATCCGGTGGCCACCAGTCTAAGGTGGCACATATAAAATCATTATCTGTCTCCGCTATTTTAGAGTCTCCATTGATCGAAACAGAAACAGAAACAGTTGAGTCAATACCATTTGTATTTAGGCAGAGGATTCCATTCCAAGAAGCAACCACCACCCAAATCCAAAGACACCAGAAAGCCATTGATGTTGTGCGGAAGCAGCCGCAGTGCCGTGGATAGGTTAAAAAATGGAATAGCAGGTGCATATCTGTATAAAGATTGACCGTATGAGTACGGGAAAGGTTGATTTACAGATTTATGTCGGTGTTGCTTGCATTCGTCATTCATCATTCATCACTGACGTTGACATCTCTGTAGACATGCAATTTGCAAGGCGCCTAAACGTTTTTTAAAATACAGCCATTTTTAAAAATATAATCTTCACGGTTCAATTACAATAAATTAAAAAAATTAATAAATGAAATATGAATAAAATATTTAAATAAAATTGTTTTTTTTTTAATTTTAATTTTGACTTTAATTTGATTTCTTACAAATATATTATATAGGGTGTTAATCTCGGGTCAATTAACTTGTAAATGTAAGTCCACACCAAAACATTACATCGGGGTGTTTGATAAGGCACTTACAAATTTTCATGACATAATATATGATAGCCTCTCTCAAGCGAAGGTTTTAGACTTGCGTGGCACAACATGCCAATTACAAATTTGAAGGTTGGACTTGGGACTCATTTTATGTACAATGACAACATTGTATTAATAGGCACTAGGATTTTCTCCTATAAAAATAGAATCAATTTATGCGCAACAATAACAGCATTGAGATTTTCTTCTACAAAAATTATATTATTGGTGTTTGACATTTACGAACTGCGGATGTTCTATAAAAGTAGAGTTAGAAGTGTTCATTGATTGTTCAAAATTATCAAATTTAACTACTTAAACGACATGTAAAAATTTATTTTATTATATATCTTATTTTGTATTTTTATTCCATTGATTTTACGTTATAATCAATAATTTTACGTCATAATCAATAACTTTAGGATTAAAATTTTGTTATAAAACAAAATATCACATATATAACTTTGTTGTAAAACAAAATGTCAATTTTTTAATTTAAAAAATATAAACAAAATTAAATATCAAAAAAAAATAATGTCACAATAAAAACATTGCTACAAATTAAAATGTCAATAGACCATATTATTAGTATTAAAAAAGAAAAATACAACACTCATTATTCAATTATTCTTATTATATTATAGAGTATTGCCCACATTTGTTAATAGAATTTAAATAAAAATAATAAAAATTAATTTTTTAATTATCCTTATTTAAATTCCATCATGTAACATTGAACGTCAAAATACAGAGGTAGGTAGATATGGGTACTTAAGTAAGTAATTTTTGAATGCTGTTTTGTCAGTGAGTGTATGGAAGCATTCTTTTAAACTACACACATGGGCTCCATTCCACATCCTCCTCCAATAATAATATAAAGATTTTTTTGAAGCATGAACAGAAAGAAAAGACAAAACTTATTTATTTATCTCCTATATAATAATATTAATGTCAACCGCATCAAGATAAAATGTTAAATATTGTAAATAAGAATAGTAAAATAAAACTTTTACAAAAAAAAATTAGTAATATAAGTACTTTTCATTCGAGTAAATAGATAAGTGTCGGCGGGAGAACAAAACTACAAGTCCTTGCTCTTTTTCAAAATATATTTTAGAGTGTTTTTATTTACTAGCAATTGCACATGAGTTGTCATTTACGTCGGAGTGTATAATAATTTTCAGTTTGTTGGATTTGTAATTTGTGATGAAATGTATGTAATCTTAAAATGTTTGATGTTTGTGTGATGGGAAGGAGAGAACAATTTAGTGAGTTGTGACTGTCTATAATGCCTTGACATATGTACATACGTTGTTGCAAAGTTCTTATTTCCACAAGTATGTGCGCAAAAGTGATCTAATCATATTTAATATCCGTTTGTTTCATTTTGATAGAACAATCACAATGGCTCTTGAAGATGACCGTGTTTTCCATAAGTTGTAATTTTGATATTTACCAAAAATATATCACATTTCGTCATTTAATCGAAGACCTAGCTTTTATCTACTGAATCTCCCATTCTGACATTTAAATGTTGCCCTTATGCTCAATTCTTGAATTGGAATTGTAAACTTATTCACTAAGGATTTCAAAAATCAACAATTTAATATTGGGAAAATGGTAATTGAAATTGAAGTCCTCACTTTATATTGTTGTTTTTGTTGTTGTTGGCATGTTAGGTGAAGAGATCAATAATGGCCATAGAGATGGCATCTTTCCCAATAGGTTTGATTTTATATAATTTGCATATTACCCTAGCATATATACTACAAGTAAATACCCCATGGTACAAGCTCACTTTTTAACACAACTTTACCTCTTGCATAAGTTGATTTAGTCACACAATTCTATGGAAATTTTGTTCTCTATATATAGTATTTGTTATTGGCTAACAACCTCTCAAATAAAAATAAATAACATGTGTTGCTGAGAAGAAAAATCTTCCAATTTATAAAATTGAGCGAAGCTAAATTATTTCAACAATCCAGACCAAATCAAAAAGGCCTTAAGCCTCTGAAAGTGTGTACTTCATGAAGGTACAAGTAGCATGATTCCTCAAGAGAAGTGGATTGTTAGGATTAGCATGCAACATCTTCTTATAGGAAGCATCACTACTGTTAAAATTAGATTGAGAATCCCCACCCCTTGCTCCATAACTACCTCCACCAGAAAGCCCACTTCTATATCCATTCTCAAATCCTTTGTGAGTATACATAGAACCCATCTCACTTTCACCTAGCTGAAGAAAGTCTTTTCACATGGGTAGCCTTGAAATTTTGATTATAAAAACTACCAAACAAACCTCTCTTCAGCAAGGTCTCACCCTCAACCACATTTTCCCCATCTACCTCTACTCCTAATCACAAACCCATTGTCTGTTTTGATTCTCCCACTCATAAAAGAGAGGATACATGTTCTAAATCTCCCATTCTAGCAGAAGTTGGAAGGATGTTGATAAAGGTTGTGGAGTCCGCCTATACACCTGCAAATTGCATTTTCTGAAAAGGTGCCACGGCGTTTCCAACACACCCAGTGTGTGCATATCCTGCAAGCATTGCAATCAGTTTGTTGTATTGAGCTTTAAAAAAAAATGTGTACATATAATCGGAGCTTATTAAACATAATGTGAAAACAACTATAAACCACTATAAACCACATTTTTTAATCTTATAATTCCCTCTACAATGTATAAAATCTCAAGAAAATTGAAGAACCTCTTAAAACAACAAAATTTCCCAAAAAATAAAAAAAATTCCTCACAATTCTGAACCTGAGGGTTTCTAGGATGGAACCATGCCAAAATCGGGGCTAAAAACCACCTGGATTTGTGATAATAATGTGACACAATAATCAAAAGCGTTTGCCATATTTTTCGAACAGAAGTACAAAAACGAATCCTCAAAGCAATTGCTCTGCCAACCATTGTAGTGGATCCACCTTCGCTTCACTGCTGATCTCCATTATTTCTTCGCTATTTTTCTCTATCTCGTGCTCCTGGAAAGGTATATCTGAGAGTGTTTCCATGCACATATATATACATTGTGTATATAGCTACCGAAGCTGGTGTGCAATTTTTATTTTTCTTTTTTTTCTTTTTTTCGGGTCGTGTTTCTTTGTTATTTACTATACACTACCCAATAGGGAAATCAATACTTTCAAAGAATAAATTTTAATAAATTTATAATTATCTAGATGCTACAACAAAGCCATAATTATGGAGATTGAATGCCCATATTGGACAATTCGGCAAATTTTAAGTTCCTCGTTCATTTACACATTTTATGTACAGTGCAAAATACCATAATATAGGTATGGAAGTTTAGAGTCAAACTTGAAAATCGAAGCAGAGGTCATATATATTAATATTTATAACCCAAAGTGGTTGTTTCGACTAATCTAAGTTGAGAAAAGCCTTTTTCCCTCTGGAAAGTCCTCAAATGCCAATCACTGAAAATGTCTTTACAAACAACATGACATCTTGTTAATCTAGGGGTATTAGCACCTTGGGTTTTAGGATTTATGCAGACTCCAAAAATGTCTCTACGAACAACATGACATCTTGTTAATCTGGGGGTATTAGCATCCTGGGTTTTAGGATTTCTGCCAGACTCCAAAAGTTGACAGTGATATTGACAATCATGACACTCATATTTCAAAAATAGTTTTATTTTGATATCTAAAATGACTAAAAACTTCTCAACGCATTGCAAAATGGTTATATAGGCCCATATCTATGTAACGAACCCGTTACAATTACGAATTTATCCATTACAAGTTTTGAGAAGGGCACGCATGCATTTTGAAATGAGAGAAGCAGAAGGGGCAAAGGCAAAGGTGGAGCAACAGGAAATTAGGGTAGAAACCGAGCAACGCAATCGGAAATCTGACGACATGGCAGGGATTTTAGGGGTTGGTATGGGGATTCACAAGGTAAAGAGGTTCTCTCTACCCAAGCCTGGTTTTTTAATCTGCTTTGAAAATCGAATAGATAACGGATTCAAATTTGGTGATGGAGATGTCACACTATGAGCCATACAAGGAGGTTTAACACCATCATTTAACCAAAAGAAGAAAAATATTATCCAAGGAGATCATTCTTCCTGATAGCGTTGTCAGCCGTAATTAGAGCAGGGGGCTCCTACTTTGCTACAACGCCTATATCCCCCATGATTTAGTAGTGTGGAATCCTGCTACAGGTGCTTCTGGCCACGTCCCTCACTCTCACATTACAAAGAAGAATTTCCCCCTTCCCATGTTTAAGGGATTCAACATTAATTTTGATACCACTACCCGTGCTTTCGTGGTTGTCCACGGCCACAGCCGTAACCCTGAGCCCCCAAACCCTAACTTCCATGTGGATGAAATGTTCCATCTACACGTTTATGTTTTCGCAGACCATAAATAGCACCTGTGCCTCATCAAATTGCAACCATCTTCAGATCTTCCCCACTTCTCCTCATCTTGAGAGTGAAATGAGTAACTCCTTAGATCAAAGTGAGTTCTTGTTACATTTTGACAGGTCAAACATACCAGTCTCATGGTTGCAGAGTATATGAGATGGTTCACCAAAGATTGTGCCTTCAAATTCTGCAAAGCAAAAGACATGTACAGATCTTAATGGCATTAAGACAAGTGAATATGAAACATCTACAGGGCATTAAGACAAGTGAATATGAAACATATACACTTCAAAAAGTAGAAACATTGTAGCCTAAAAAAATTTAAAGTAGAACAATCAGATCTTAGATATTATTATAGGAAATATCTAAAATTTGTAGATATCTAAAATAGTAAATATTTAGGACTGTAGAAAAATATCTAAAATCCGTTAACCTGCAAAATTAAGACCACCGAAATTTGACACTTTTCAGCTAAAGCATCTTCAAAGGTGGATGCCTACTGGTGAATTAATTTTAAGTTCCTCCCCTGAGAGGCCATGTATGTTTGTTTTTTTCCCTTTCAAAGTTCGAAGAGAGCAAAAACATTTGGTTTCTTTGGAATGATTTTATTTTGGATGCGAGCTTGTTAATACTTAAATTTTATACATGACTAGTTAATTCTTAATGTATTTAAGTATTGATTGGTATAATTTAGGTTTTTATTGGCGTATGTTTTTTTTTGTCATTATCTAAAATTAGATTTAGATATGTCTAATTTATGTAATTAAGATTGTAAATAATTAAAAAAAGATATTTATTGTAAAATCACAATATAACCTATTTATTTTAATGACATGTTTGGATTCCTCTAAAAAAATACACACTTCCTTAAAAAAGGCACTCTATTTCGAGTTCATATGCAAAAGTTAGGACTTCCGGAAAATTGAGGACTTTTTTGGTGATAAAACTGCCCCTAAGGACAAAGTGGTGGTTGCACAACTGTCGTCGGAATTTCACAATCGTCAATGGTGTTGTGCAATCATCGGTCTGTGGAAGGTGGTAGTTTTTTCACACAACAACGTAAAATGCCTCAAATGTTACAGATGAGAATGATTCATCTTTCAAAATGGTTTCTTAGCAGTTTTTCATGACATAGGCATCTTTGCAGGTCTGTTAGGTATTAGTTATTCTGAAAGAATGTAAGAGGAGTTATGGAATTGAATTCCCACTGTTGTTGATAATCAAGTTGGAGTCTTTATCCATAGGGAATTCAATCCTAGCAGTTGGTGATGTATGAGAGTGTTGAAGAGTGGAGAGAATGTCTAAAAAGTGATAAGTATTGTACAAAAATTGGAGAGAGCTTTCTTTGCATGAAGACCATGAAAATGGCAGTATGATGTACAAATTGTGAATTGTATAGTGAAGGGGGTGTTATTGCCTCACTTGCTAGATTTTTTTCCCTTATCGGGTTTCTCTAGGTTAAATCTTGTGTTTATGTATGTTTGGACTTGTTCTCTTCGTCTTTTTTTATGTGTTGTATAAGTTACACATTCATTTCCAACATTTATAACTTCGGTTTTCATGCGAATTTGAATTATTCATCACTTTATTTGAATTGGAACAAAAAGTATCCATATTGGTGAAGCTTGATGTGGAGTATCCACCTAGCTTATGGATAATATTGGTATCAAAGATGGTTATTATCAATATTGTTCTTTGTGTGGTATTGTTAGTGTGTGGCGTTGCATTTTACGCTCGTCACTAAAGCCAATAGTGCTAGTGGTGAAGGTATCATAATGCCCTTTGAAGCAAATATTTTCACAAGAATGAAGCAAATATTTTGTAGCATGGCCCATATTGATGATGAAGATGCCCGAGTAGCAGAGGAGAGATTTCATAAGCTTGTTAGAGGATGTGGCTAACATCTCTCTTTCTATTTGTAAGCTTAACCGGTTGGAGTCCATCATGGGACTTCTCATGGAAGAGTGTGGTGTTTCTATGGAGGCATTAAGGACAAACAAGGAGGACACTCCTGAGCATGAGAAGAAGGGGGAATCACCCCATGCCAACCATGCTTCACCTCCTTTCAAGGTTGAGGCAAAGATAAAGATTTGACCCTATGATGGAGATGTGAATACTGAGAAGTTAGACCATTAACTAGCTCAACTTGAGGTATATTTCAATTTGCATCAAATTAATGAAGGTTAATAGATTTATTTTGTAAGGTTTAAATTAAGTAATCATGCTCTAATTTGGTTTGAAATTTATGTACATACCTTGGTTGTTAATAAGCTTCCTCCTATTGCTAAGTGGGATGATTTTAAGATGATAATCAAGAAGCAATTTTATCCTATTTGTTATGAGGAAGAGAGGTTCATGTATTGGAAATATCTTAGGCAAAAGTAAGGTTAAAGCGTGTAGGAGTACACAATTGAGTTCCACAAGAATGTCCAAATGGGAAAACACATAGCAAATCGTGACATCTTGATGAAGTATGTTAGTGGACTCCATAGCCATTTGAGGAGACCCATCCTCTTGGCCGATCCTACAGATGTATATGAGGCTTGTTCTCAAGCTCACTACCTAGAGATGGACAAGAAGAAAGGTTTGTTTACCTCTCAAAATTCTCAAAAGCAATAAGGTTAGTCCAAAGAAAAGGGTGAAGGAAAGGGAAAATGTAAGAAAAATGATACTTTTGTTTCTAACAAGGATGTTAAAGTTCATGGTGGTGAATATAATGTTCACACTCATTCAAGAATAAAAAGAAGAAAAAGGCTATGGTGATTCTTCAAGGAGAGAAGATAGGTTTCAACTCTAATGTGGATGAAACTTTGTGTTGTGCCTCCATCAACAAGGAAGTTTGTTTGGGTAATATTAGTGTTCAAGATAGTGAACTTGTTAAGATTTTTGATATTAAGATTCAAATGAAGAAAATAAAAGTGGATGCTCTTTTTGATACTTGTTTTCAAGCTAATTTGATAAGCAAGAAATTAGTAGATAAGCTGAAAAATAGACTTACAACCATCCAAGCCCGTATTCCTTGAGATGGGTGAAGAAAGGTGTAGACATCAAGGTCACCAAGAAATTTAAGGTTCAATTTAATATTAATGCACATTTCATTTATGAAGTTCTTGATGTGTGTGGTGTAGTGTTTGACATCAACTACTCGTAAATCTGAGATGTTATCTTCAGGAGGAGAGCCAACCAATACCACTTGGAAAAGGATGATAAGAGATACATAATTTCAACCTATAAATGAGACTCAAAAATCTCTCTAGTAAGTTCCTCTGAAGCGAAGAAGATTGTTAATGCTAGTAGGATGTTTACTTTTCTTATTTTGAGATATATTTAAGATAAGGAAGTTGTTGCTTCTAAGAGCTCTTGTAATATGTTTACTAACAAAGAGCAGAAGTAAATGAATGAGTTGCTATAACAATTCAAGGATATTTTCTAAGATCCTAAGGAGTTGCCACCATCTAGGCCAATTGAGCATGAAATCCATTTGCTACCAAACAACCCACTTCCGAATATCAGTTTTTACAGGTAGCCCTTAAAGGGTGCCAATGAGGTAAAACAACAATTACAGTCTTTGATTAATCAAGGTGTAACCCATCCCAATACTTCTCCATGTGGTTCTTGTGGAGGATGATCCAAATGTAGTTACAAAAAGATCATAGAAGAAGAATTATTTACAAATAATATAACACAGAATAATAATTCATATTCAATCTCATTCAATCAATCCTCAATATTACATACATCCACATATATAGGTAATAGCTCCACTATAAATAAGGAGGTAGCTATAACCTCTCAAACCATCTCAAAGCTATCTACGTGAGTATTCCAAACTCACATAACAATATATTTGTTAAAGTTGTTTAATATAACAACATATAACAAATATTTTCTAACTCATAATAATAATTACTAATGTAATTATTATTTAATAACACATTTACTAATTTAGTCTTCCAAGATAATAATTACACACGTAATTATTATTTACAAATACATATCAATGGAGCACTAACGATGGATTTCCTAATAGTTCTCTTATTGTTTTAGTACCTAAGAAAGATAGTACATGAAAAATGTGCTTTGATTATAGAGAACTTAATAAGATAGCCATAAAAAATAAGTACTCTCTTCCATGAATTGATGCTTTGCTAGATCAATTACAACATGCTAGGTAATTTTCTAAGCTTGATTTGAAATCCAGATACCACCAAATGTAGATAAAGGAAGAGGACACTTGGAAAACAACATTCAAGACAAGGCAAGGGTTGTATGAGTGGTGGGTTCTACCATTCGGGCTATGCAATGCATTAACTACCTTTATGCGGTTGATGAATGAGGTAATGAGTCCATTTATTGATTCTTTTGTCATTGCGTATTTGGATGATATTCTTGTTTTAGTAAGACATTTGATGAACATGTTGTTCATTTAAGACAAGTTTTGAAGAATTGGAGTTGGTGTTGAATGAGAAGAAGTGTGATTTTTCTCAACAATCGCTTGTCTTCTTGGGCATGTGGTTGGAGATGGGGAGTTGAGGATAGACCCAACAAGATAAAGCCCATTTTGAATTGGCCTAAGCCTTCTAATGTGACTGAAGTAAAGAGTTTTATGTGATTACAGAAGTAAGAAGGTACCTATATAATTTAATTAATATGAAAATAATTCATTACAACGAATAGTGAGAGTTGCAATGATTATAGACATTATGTGACTTTAACAAAATACGTGAAAGGTGGATCAAACAACTTCAAGTTGGCATTTATGCATAAATAATAGATTACCCCTAACTGCCCTTGATTTCCCTTGCTAGAATGCATTTGGGAATAATAATCTAAGATATAAAATACCTCACAAATATAGGGATAGAAAACTAACACCTAGAAAACTAAGAGTTCTAGAAAAATTAATTAAAAAAATTATAATTTATTTATTTAACTCACCTACATGGTGATCAAAGTACTTCAGTTTATTCCTAACAATCCCTCCCTTAATTCAACATGGTCTCAAGTGAACAAGAGAGAATTTCTCGGAAGCCCTGAATTTTTTCTCTAGCAAGTGACTTTGTGAAGACATGCACATTGTTGATCTGTCGATCAATATTGAAGCTGGATATTATTATTCTAAACATGTTTACGAAAGAAATGTACCTGCACCTCAATGTGCTTTATACGCTCATGAAACACATGATTACGAACAAGTTTTACTATTCCTTTATTGTCAACATGTAGTATAGTCAGATATTTATGTGGTACTCCTAATCCTTTAAGTATAAGTCAGAGCCATATCATTTCAAAGACAAATCCTCTTACTAAGAAAAATTCTAATTTTGTGGAGGATCTTGAAACAGAATTCTGCATCTTACTCTTTCATGATATTAGTCTAGATCCCAAAAACAATATAGACCCTGAAGTGGATTTCCAGTCATCTATTTTTTTTGCATGATCTGAATCTGAATATCCTATCAAGAATTTATCATTCTTATTATATTCTAGGCCAAAGTCCATAGTTTCTTATATGTACCTCAATATACACTTTGCTAATTTTCAATGAAAAACCTTGGGTTCTTGTATGAACCAAGAAAGATAATTTATTGCATAGCTGATATTTGGCCTAGTGTAGGTCAAGTAGATGAGACTCCCAATCAAATTCCATTAGAGACTTACATTTACTTGCAATGATGTATTTTCCTAAGAGAAGTGAAGTCTTGAGTTCATAATTATGGCAATTGGCTTACAATCCATCATATGAAAATTCTCAAGCATTTTCTTGGCATATTTTAACTGTGATACAAAAATGTGATTTTATATTTTCCAAAATTCAATTCCAAGCCAATAATGTAGAAGCCCAATATTTTTCATGTTGAATGATCATGTTAGATCTTTTTTGTTGACTCAATCATCCTCACTGAACCTCCAGTGATGACTAGATCATCGACATATACTACAACGATCGTTATCTCCCCCTTGTTTTTTGATATATAGATTAGGATCATATGGGCTCATGTTGAATCCATGATGTATGAGATGCTCATCAATTTTTATGTACCATGCCTTAGGATGTTATTTAAGATCGTACACTAATTTTACAAGTATACACACAATTTTTCCTCTTTTCCGGGTATGAAAAAACCTTTTGGTTTCGTCATCTAGTCTTCTTCTTACAAATCTCCGTTAAGGAAGACACTTTTCACATCCATTTGGTGGATTTTCCAACCAAATTGTGCAACTAGAGAAAAAATCATTCTGAAAGTTTATATCTTAGCTGGGGTAGAAAAATTTTCCTCATATGTTCACACCACACCAATTGCATCCTAGTTCACATATAACTTTGGTGTGGTTATGTCCTGTTCATATTGGGTTTGTTTGACATGCTTGTTGTATGCTTTCAACAACATTGTTTATCCATAATAAATCCGGTGTAACACACACATTGCTCCTTTTCTTTGCATCAAAATTTTCAAAAACTTTGTAAAACCATAAAAAAATCATATATTCAAAAAGTCAAAAAAAAAGAAAAATCATAAAAAAAATTCAAACAAACATTCACTTATCATTGAAATCCTACAATTGGAAAACCCTTGACATGAATCTTTCAAAATTTCAACACAATCTTGATACAATCATACCTTTATCTATTAATGTAGTGATCGTTCCAATATTACGACTATCACTTTCTTCCCTTTGCACAATTACTTACTCTGTTTGGGGCAAGTCACAAAATTGTTTTCCCTTCGAGATAACTTCATTTGGGGCAATTAATCTCTGATCATTTGCACAACGAATCAAACAAGAGTTTCATGAGGAGAAGTTTTGCTCTGCTCTATAGTCTGTTCCTATTCCCACATTAGAAGCATTTGTATCTACATAATCATTCATTGTGGCACACATTAGGGGCATAACTGATTGTATTTTTTTTCAAAGTTTTGTTACATTCTTGATGTTTACTTCTTTGACTAATTTCAAGTAGTGTGATAACATCTTGGTTCCTTTATAACCCTGATGCCTACACCTACTATTCATAGGCTTATTTTCCCTTTCTCTTTTCTTTGTTGTGTGTGTGTGTGTGTGTGTTTTCTTACGCACATATGGGTTAACCATTTTGTTTCCTTAATAATCACAGTGATAACTCTATTATACAACAGTAAAATACATGTTTCTCTTATATTCACAATTTCCAAACAACGCTCATACTATGAGAACAATTCCTCCCATCCTTATTACTCAAATTCCTTATCTCTATCCTAGCAAGTAGCCGTCCACCGCCTTGTTGCATCGTCCACTCCGCTTGAGGGGGCATCCCCTTACCATCCTATCATGTTGGAGCATCCAAGTGCTTCACCACTTTCCACTCACTAATCTGCATGTGTCTACTATCTTTAAAATTACTATTACTTCGTAATAACACTTTAAAGAGGGACATGTGTAAACACCCTAAAAATACATTCATATTTCTAGTCCTCTTTTATCCAATTAGAACTGTTTAAATTAATTATATCCTACCGTAATATACCCCTTCGGAATTAATTAAATTAATTCCTATACCCTCCTAGCTAATATAATTAAACATTTAATTAAATAAATGGTTAATTATTCCCTCACAATTAAATACTAATCAAATTAGTTATTTAATCAATTCCTCTCCTTAGTCAACTCAACTTGAACTCCGCTTCTAGATTCCTATAAATGAGGGGGATGTAGAGTTGTGCTTACAACCAACTTTGTAGATATAACTTCTTCTATTCCAAATGTCCATTGCCTCTGTAGATATGTAACTACCAATCACCAATTTTACTTGCTAATCCGAGTGAATCAACCCACCTTTCATGGCTCTACCCTCAACTATAAAATCAATCCATTTCCTTTGTAAATCTATCTTTGGAGCTTTGAGAAAATTACATCCAACTTCTACCAATTTGACATCCGCATCCTTGTGAAAAATACTTGTAGCATCTGCAACCACATTTGGAGATTAATATATGAGATCATCCACAATCCAATATTTAACAAGATCAAACAAGCTTACAACTTCTACAATTTTATCTTGAGGTTTGCAAGAATTCTACAGTGAAGGTAATATATGTGTTTTATTTATTTATCTTTCTTGTTTGTTAATCATGAGTTCTTCAACCCTCATGCTATTGCCAAATGTAATGCGCCTCATGATCTGCAGAGATTCATGAAAAAGAGGTTTAGTGGAAGAATAATCAAATGTATGAACAATATCTGCAGTCAGGCCATGCTAATTCATTGTTTCCTATATGAACTCCGTGTGTACATACCTCGCACGTGCACATCCATACATTGTAGAATAGAATTTATGTACCTAGAGAGATGGAGGTAATGCGTCTTGGCTCTGCATCCAATTCCTTACACAGTTGTGAACATGTGTCATGGGGTAAGTCTTCCCATCATAATCTTATATCAGTGAAGGGAGGTTATTCTTGACAAACCGAGTCAATAAAGCAACTCTTATATCGCGTCATCCGATTATGTTATCTCTAGGCACGGACTACCAACATGATGTTGTTCCCCCAATGAGTAAACCAACATATTCCTTCTATCCCCCTCATTATGTATCTACACTTCCATCGCGCTTAAGAAGGATTCAAGCTTCTCTTTCTCAGTGTATTTTGGAAAATCGGTCTTTCCCAACTGTTTAACTAGTTGTGATTGAATCACTCTTGTTACTCTTCCCCAAAAATTATGACCAGCCATCTCATAAGTGCCATGAGCCCAATTTTCACAAGTAACACTGGTAGTGTCGCTAATGGACTGCACATCTCACCACTAGAGCACGTCATCCTTTAATGGCTCAACATTCTCTGGGTCATGCATTGTATGCGCGTAGATCCAGTTAAGGTATTATTCACTTATTTTATCGATGTAAGGTGTAATCTTAGTGCCATCCATAGGGATTAATACATATTTTTATGTATTCTTGAAATTGACATAGCGCTTATTAAAGTGTAAGTCTGCATTATTTGCATAGCACCATGGTTGGCCAAGTAATGCAGGAAAGTTGTCTGCCTCTACCAATTCCAATACCTCAAAGTCTCCAATGAATTTTTCTCACTAAATCATGATGCTTGCATCTTTCAACATGCCAATGGGCATAACCCTTGTCTTACTTGCCATATATAACACACTTGAAGATGGTTGTAATGGTGGTCTTTCCATTCTATTACAAGCATCGAGAGTAAGGACATTCACTTTTGCACATGTATCAATCAAAATGTTACTTATTAACCATCTG
Organism: Taxus chinensis; assembly: GCA_019776745.2. Classification (NCBI taxonomy): domain Eukaryota; kingdom Viridiplantae; phylum Streptophyta; class Pinopsida; order Cupressales; family Taxaceae; genus Taxus; species Taxus chinensis. The sequence goes on along the minus strand of CM034151.1, from coordinate 313,856,075 downwards.
TCTATAATTTCATCTACGATAATGTCTTTTTCATATTCATGATCCCAAGGTGGTAAATTGGCATGGAGGATCTGGCGCCCCCTTTCTGTAGTCGCACATGGAACCTTTTCTCTTAATCGTTCTCCTAAAAGGGTTATGATGTTCTCATGCCTTAGCATCCTACAAACTACTTTGAGATCATAAATCTCCTTATCAAGAAACTTAGTATGTTGCGTGATCTCCCTTTCCCACTCTTGTTCCTTCAGGTATTTTATCTCCCCTTGCATTTCTACAATCAAACCCATAGTATCCTGAAACACCTCTTTTTAGTACCCAAAATCTAGGCATTTTGTTGATGGGACCAATTATTCCCTTCTGATGAGGGGCTTTGTTCTTCCTTGCTCACGCACATGTGAAGCTTCGGCACGTGTCGTGACCAATAATGACTACTTTATATATGCAAAATTCTTAGGCTGACATTGTCTCTGCCAAGCATGCTCAACTCGAACCATTACTGTGCTTTTATCCTTCTTATTATTGCACATATGCGCATATAAGTCTAGGAAATCCTCAACCTTATGCCCCTTACCACAGTATGTGTAGGACTGGTTCTTTGGACATTCACATTGATAATGATCTGGTGATCCACATATGTAACATGTCCCTCAACTAAATATACCTCCGTGACCGCCACGTTCTCTGCCATGATATCCTCCTCAGTATCCCAGATTACCGTGATTTCCTCTGCCATTATTTTGTCCATATCTAGTACTATAATTTTCTCATTCATGTCCTAGGGAGATACTTTCTATACTAGCCTTTCACAACCCCGTCTCACAAGCCTCATGACTATGGTCAATTAACTAGTAGTTTTTGTGTCATGGGTGTGTGTGTCACAAATTTTGTAATACACCAACACATTTTTTTGTGTGGCACGCTGCAACAATGGGTAGTCTTAGACATCAAGGTTCTTATAGATTGTCTTTCAAGATGAGAGCAGCGTGCACACACTCGTGTGCGAACAACTATCCTTTGTGTGCGCTTCTACATCACAATTGATGCACCATAGTCTAGTGTGGGTGTTATGGGCCGAATTAGTAGATAAATTCTCAAGATAAGAAGCCATGGCTGCAATTTGAGCTTCAAGGAATGGGCATACTCCCAACCGCTTCGGTGTGCAATGTCACTTTTAAAGCCTCACATGGGTTGGTGAATGTCTTGTTTGATAACGCCCTTCATAAAAGTGTCAGCAATCTTCCTACAAACCATTGCACATGTTGGATCTTATGGATGTTATATGAAATATTAGATAAAAAAGTCTTGAAACATGCATCATACTCTCGGATGTTTTCAGCCAAGCCCTGTTTAATATCTTTCAACATGCTAATGCTTGGCTACTCAAATTCAGGTATGTGGAATTCAACCAAGAAAGTCCAAGCATACATTTTCGTCTGGTTTGAATTATGATGATGGTTGGAGATACATGCATGTCTGTATCTCCAACCCAATGTGGTGATCCTTGATCACCTTCTTATGCACCATCACTATGATTTGATTGTATAACAACTTCTGAATTCTGAACACCAAGCACAAGGGCTAACGGTCCATGGTAGGTTAGATGCACGCCAATGGTTCTCACTCTCTCATCAAACTCACTTTCATTATATGTCGAGGGGGTCCTTCTCCTGCACTTCCACAATATCTAAGGGATATGGTCATGTGGTCCCTTGCCTTCTATAGGGTTCTCATCACTTCCTCTCAGCCCCATCCTCTCATTATTAGTGCCTCTTCAATTGCTCTCTCTGACACAACATTATATTTTTGAAGTCTCTCTTCTCTTTCTCTTTCTTCCACTTGGATCGATGTCATCCTTCTCGAACCCGTTCCTTCCCCTACATGTAGAGGGGTTTTATCTTGTCATAACTAAGTTCCCCATTCCCATCTCAATTATTAATATCTTTGTAGATAATGGTAGTGCGTGTAAGTACGATCCTATAGGATCACACAAAAATCTAAACTCTGCTTCTTCTGGGCATAATTACGTTGAGATTGTGTACCCCAAGGTGTAATTCTCCAAAACACCTTCCCACCAATGGTCTACCTCATGAATCCATGGTTCATCCAAATCAGAGGGTAACTGGTACTTATCCAGGCTCCACACTTATTTACTTCACATCTAGATACCCCTATTATGTGCGTAAGCTACTAACCACTCATATAATTCTACTGGAAAGAAACTGAAAAATTTTCTCATATAGTGAATCATATAAATTATCTTCCACCCTTGTACATGCATTGAAACCTCATCTAATGTTGTATCTTTCAGAAAAAAATCCCGACCTTCGTGTACCCAATGATCAATATTCTCCAGTGACAATCAGAATTCCATGCACACGCCACATCTTGATGAACAAAATGAAAAGAGGTCCTGACAACGGAACCAAAATGTAGCCTTTATTTACCACCACTTAGTCAGGCGCATTAGCACATCACTCAGACTAATGTCTGAGTGATCACCTAAAGAATGCGCAACATACCAGATCCCTCTTTATTTGATCATACAAGATGTGTATTCACCATAAACCATTGTGCAACATAGAGATAAAAGGAAGTAAGTAAGAACAATACACAAATAAGAACAATAAGAGTTTTGATCTTTCATTCATAACTAATAGTAGGATTTGAATCCCAATTACACCTCTTTCACTTATCCTAACCATGGTTATCCATACAATACTGCGCATTAAAAACACATGAGTAACACATCAAATTAACCATGAATTACATAACCAACAATAATGTGTGTAGATCATACATACTCTTAATATCTCTCTACATCTCCCCCCTCTATAATGGGTGCAACATACATCTATATACATAGTGAGAACTTGCCTTTCATAGCTTACATGCTTTAGTTCTAATAATATACTTCCTAATTATAGACTGCATGCCTCTAAACTTCTGCTTTAACCTCCAATCCATGCTATAAATAGCTCAATCTTATCCATGCATGTGTCCTATAATTAGATGTTTGTGCATGTGCTTTATCTTCTGTCGATGCTTTATCCTTGCTAGGTCTATTTCGAGACTTGCCTTGCCAACCACACCAACTCTGATTTTCTCTATTTATAGACCAATCTAAAATCTGGATAACTCCCAAAATTTGTCTCTATGTGCGAACCTTTGTGCCCTGATGTCTCTCCATCTTTTGTGCACACCTTTACACACTCATCTTATACTTGCATTATTTCGTTGTCCTCGTGCGTGCTCTTGTGCATTCCCTTCTAGCCTCTTGATAATTTTATAAGGTTCATGCGCACCCTCATGTGTGCAGTATTCAGTGTCCACGCATGGCTTGCAATTAGCTACATTCTCATCCCAACAAGGGTTGTCAAATCTAGTTGTATTCATTCATATATCACATTCTAGGTGGAGATAAATGTGTAGTTTGAGGCCTCTTCAGAGTAGTTCAAACATTGGTCGTGCATGGGGGTTCCTACAACCCAATATAAAGGTCAATACCATATGTTATAGCCCTAGGAGAAGTGTATGGTTCTACATTAGGTCATTTTCCTATCACAGTTCTAGAAATGAAGCCATTAGTCCTAGATCTCCTTGTTTTATTAGTCTGCACACCCAGAACTTCCCAGAACCATATGTAATCAAATAATTATACTCATCCCCTTATGTTTTCAAGTTTACATCTTGTTTAGTATATATCTTACGAGTATTAATGTGTTGTTCTGATATTGGTAATTAATCTTGGAAGATAATTAATCATAATAACCTCATATAGCTAACCTTTACATCCTTTAGTGTACTTATTTCACTAAATTATATTTTACATAATCTAATAAGGGTGTAAACAACATTCCATGAGATAAAATTAAAACTCCTATAATTTCTTTAAGTTTTATTTTTAGATAAGGAAAATTCACTTGATTTCATAAGAATCTTATAATTTTAATTAGAATTATATTTGATCTTAAGACACACTATGGTCATAGTAATTCTAAAGCTTCTTAGTAAGGTTAGAGTTGTATAAGGAGTGTTTCCAAAAGGTTAAGGTAAACAATATTGTTCCATAATTTGATTTTTATACAATATTTTATTGTTTTAGAAAATATGATTATGATTTACATGTGTTTTGATGATATTTTCTAAAAAAACCACTTTCAAACAAATAGTTTTCACAACTCATATGCATGTGTTTTCAAGAAGGAAAATTTGTATAAGGAAAGTTTTTTGAAAGGAACATATAATAATATTGAGTATACGAAGATGGGACTATGTTAAATCATTAAACTTTTTACACAAAATTCTTATGAGATTGAGTTTCCTTTAGGCATTGATATCTTCAATATATTTTATTTGGTAGATATTTATCCATATAGTGCATTATAATAATGAAAAGTTGAACATTGATAAGAAGACACCATAGTAGATTGGAGGAAACAAATGTGTGGGGATTTTCATAAAGAATAATGGTTAATAGACGCCATGATCAAGAATACTTCTAGTTTATAAGGGAAACTTGGAAAATAGATATCCACATGAATTAGCTTATCTACTCCACGAACAATACAATAAGAAACTATACTATAATCCCTTACCTACTTATAGAGTTACTAAATTAATTTCATTATTGTTAGGAATGTTATAGTAGAAAAATACACACATAACATGAAGAAATGTACCCAACATTTAATGGAAAAATCAACCATTTTTTTGGGAAATATACTTATATATATCGAAATGAACAAATATTCTGAATCGATTGAATCAAAATATTTATATTTACTTGATTATTTAAATTATTTAAAATGTAGTACACTAAGTATTTGGTCAAGTGGAAAGGTAAGAACATTGAATAAGAAAATTGATTATGTGTTGTGGACTTTACACAATGTGGCATACTAATTCATCGAGCATGAACTTTAGTTTTTCAAATTACCTAAAGTGTATGATGCAATAATATTTGGGTTCATACGTTTCATGTATCAATAAAAAATAGTTGAATAGTTTGAGTTAGTTGTGTTTTCATATGCTTGCTTTTGTGGAGTATTCTATGGATCGTGCATCAAGGAAGTATGTTGTTGAGAAGCTAAGAGAATTGTGTTGCATTTTTTTGAGTGTGCAATTCCTTTGCATAATGTTTTGGAGTGCACATAGTTTATCTACACAATGTGTGGTCTATTTTAAATTTGACTAATACGCAACATTATCTACACAATATTGAAAAATTAGAATCATTTAATTGGTGAAGATACAAGTTTTGGAGAAGGCTGAATGGTTTTATTTTATTCTATTGTTGGGTCCTTTGATCCTTTCATTTGAATTATGTAGAATTATGAGTCTTAAGAGATGAACAACTATATAAGTAGAGTCAATTTCCTAAGAAACGTATTTCCACTTTTTGGGAGAACTTAGAGTACTTAAGTGAAGGGTATGGATGAAAGATTAACACTCACCAAATTACGATGGTGGTGGAATATTCATAGTGATGGTATAAAAATAAATATTCCTGAGATTTATTCGAGCATTGATTAATAATACACTGAGAATATGTCATGTTCATATGTTGTGTGAGAGGATGAATCATTGGAGATTGGTCCAATGTTTTTTTTTCTCTAAATGACATATTCCCAAACTATGTCACTACTCCAAAATTGTGTTTATTTGATTTTTATATGAATGCATGTTTCTTTCTTTCTAAGTTATTATTTTGTGTGTATTATATTTGTAGCATGGTGTGAGGGGACTCCTTATTGAATACCCCACTTATATGTGTCATATCTATAGTAGGAATAATAGTGGTTTCAATAGTGTTTGCTAACAAATTTTTCTTACTATTTGCATGTTGATGATATTTATCAACCTTATAATGAGTATATAGATGGTTCTTATAAACATTCAAGTGGGCATTGGTCTTATACATGACATCATGGAGATCATGTTTTTGCACTTTATCTCACATCTTGATTTCCTCATTATGTCATTCTCTTATCACGGATTCATTATCAAAGTCACATACAAGAAGGAACATGTAAGAAATGGCTATAAGAAATAAAACATTCTCATGAGAGTCACCATAATATGCATGAAACCAAAATATATTTTATCATTGTAATGATGGGGTATATGTCAAGAAGGTTTTATGGGTAGTGATGATGGGCTAGGTAGACACTTTATTTAATATTTCCTTATAAGTGTTTTATTACAATCCCCTTCATTTTCCATGATTAGGAGTGGTTGTGACTCCATCATGAGTGGTGTTTTTTATAAAGTATCATAAGGACTTGAATATTTTTCTAAGTTTTTTCATTATCTTGAGGTTTTTTGAACTTGTTCATAAGGTATTCTTGTATTTGAGTTTTCTCAATGGATTCCTTCAAGGTTGATGGAGATAAGGAAAAAACCTTGTATTGAAGGCAAGGTTCTAAAGTTGTGAGTAAAATATAAAGAAGATATAAATAGATAATCTATACTCATCTCTATTTTCCAAAATTTCACATTATTTTATGAATGCTTGAGTCATTTCATGTTTGGATTGTTAAAAATCAACTAAGGCATTAATTTTGTTCTCAAATAAATTGTGATAGTGACATTATTCAACTAATGCATTAACTAGACCCTTAAGTTCAACAATGGAGTTGGTTAGAAAGGAATGATACCAATCTAAATCTTCACATGTTAGGGCCTTATCTAATGTCTTGGTAACAAAATAATGGGTAGTCTCGATCCATTATTTATATAAATTTCTAAAAGTATAAATGTAAATACATGGATTAATGGATCCATTATATGAAATGGTTGTTGTAATTCCTCCAATATACATATTAGTGTTATAAGATCTTTAGGTTATTTTTGAATTGATTAAAGAACAATATTAGAGATACAAGGTTGTGGGAGTGGATTTCTATTATGATGAAGAAGGAGAGATTTGAAGGGAACAAATGTTTGGTGCTCTTTGTTTGAACTAAAGATGATAACATTTGAAGGAATTGGGTGTTACTAACTCAATTTTTTGTTGATCCATTCAATAAATTAGTTATGATATTAGTTGATTTTAATCCACATGAGGATTGCATTGATTATTTTTGGTAGGTTCAGAAGTTGCACTAGTAGTATGAGGAATGGATTTATTAGTTTGAAGAAGTATATTGTTAGTTTTAGGAAATGAATTGTTGCTCTTAGGAACTATATCTATAATAATAACACCCACCATTGTTGAATAAGAAGGATGATTTTGGGATTGAAAGATGGGTAAAGACATGCTTTGGCTTTCTCCAATAGTGGAAAATATGTTTTTCAATAATATTATTTTCATTGAAACACACATCCATACATTGTTGTATAGATTCATGACCATCTTAAGAAAATTTAAGAAATATTTTGATAAATATTTGAATGGTGGGTATGTATTTGGGATATTTTTTATCCTGTGGCTCATGCTCCTATATTATTTCTTCCTCATGGATAGGTTTTGGCAAGTGGTATCTAGTAAAGATCCTTTTAGTAGATGTATTGGACACAAATTGCTTAGATTTACTACTGGCCATGTTACAATCTATATAAAATGGTTATGATAAAATAAAATAATCTCAATCTATGTTTTGAGGACTATTGAGAGGATAAATGGTGGGATGCTTAAAAAGGAAGCTAAAAAGATTAGATGAGAAAATGAGATATAAATAATTTATGATCTAGGAAAGTTCATATAAATGAAACATCAAGATGAATTACTTAGTGATGGAGTATGATTCACGTCAATTTTTACCATAATGTATTTATTGTGAGTAAGATTCACATCAGGGTCACTATAATATATGTGGGTTAGGAAATTTAATATGATTATTCACTTTCTCTTCTCATTAATATAGATTAGGATATAGATAGAATGCCATTATAAGGCCAATACACAAGCTAGGATATTAACTAAGAGGTGTATAAGTTGTGGATCTAGAACATGATTATCCAAACTCTATCAAAGGTGTAGGGTTCCAAGATCTAAGTATAGGATAAGAGGCGAGTTCTTCCTATAATCATAGGTTGAAATAGTGATATTAATAAACAATCACATATAAGATATCTAGACTAGGGTTTCAATAATAAATAAGGAGGCAAATGTATGCCAAAGATATAAACTAGGGGTGGAAAATCTAGGTAGTGGATAAAGGAAAGAGTCAGTAAAAAATCAAAGTAATAAAAAAATAATATGGTACTTTATCCTAGTCTGAAACATGAGACATTAACATAATATATCATACCATATAAAAAAAGGAAATATTAGGGAAACTTAGCTTTTAAAGACATCACTGGCACATTGAACACCCCTAGTGTTAGTAGAAGCTTATGAGTGTGTTTTTGTGGGTGGATTATAAGAGGGATAGGTGGAAGACATAAGTAGATCAATGTTAGGGAATATAAAGACTAGTAAAACCTTGTTGGTGGAGATCTTATTATTGTAGCTCATTTTAACCCAATGCTCCTAAGTATATTACCATGTGTAATATACTTTAAACCGTTAAACCATTAAGACATAAATAATAACATCTTCTTAGGTGAAATTATACCGATTTAAGATGATATTATTTCTTGAAAAGTGATCTCAACGAGGCCCATAAATATTGGATATAATGTGAAGTTGTAAACACTCCTAGCTAACGACATTAACCAAGGTCAATAGGCTAAATAATAACAATTCTTACATGAAAATATTGACAATGATCAATTTCATCAACTAACAAGTTCCGTCATGAATATCCTAAAGGGGAAAAGGAATAGGAGTGGAGCAGAGGTAAGTGTCAAGGTGATAGTACAAGGATATCAAAGGAGGAAGTAAAGGGGTAGTGACATATGTTAGGGTATACTAAGATAGTATAAGGCACATGGGAATGCACAATAAATATCTCACTAGGTATTGGTAACGAACCCACCTACCTTGGTATTCCCCTTAAGGAACATGTTTAGGGATATTAATGAATGAATGACCTATAAAGAGAAATTGTTTGTAAGAGAAACATGTAATGTGTACAAAGAAGTTATAAAATCTATCAACCCCTTCAAAATTTAATGTAAAACTTCATGAGGTTGGAGTATTGTATCTATTTAATTTAGATGGAATAAATTATATAACTCATAAATGGAAAATGCATAACCAATATCACACACACGAGTGATAAGGGTTATAAGTTGAAAAAGCAAAAAAAAACTTATGGCGATAAATTATATCATAAAAAACAACATAAATCCTGGAAACTTTACAAGAAACACAATTTTACACCAAGTGAAGACTTTAATGGATGGGTGTTCAGTATAACTCAATTTCACCATGATGAAAATAGTAAGGATTGGATATAATCTAAGTCAACTTCACCAAAAAAAACCTAACGGGTGGATATCTAATGTAATGTGGATTTAAGAAAGGGAAAACTTAAGTGTTGCATGAAAAATATGTTAAGTTCACCAAAATGTCAATGTGAAAAGTGGTATAATAGTAATAAATGCACTAAACAAACCACATCTACTTGGAATAGATTTTTGTTCAAATATAAATAAGAAAATATACCCAATTGAAGAATATTGGAATATATAGAATTTATGAAATCATGACATAATTAAATATAACTAAATGAATATGAGAGATAATTATAATTTCTAGGACTATAATTGATTTTGTACAAATATAGACATAATCTTTAGTGTTGATATTATCCAAACAACAAGACAAACCAAACACATAAAAATTAGATTTGTGTAACCAACCTAGTCAATTTTGTATAGATGAGGGAAATGGATGTGCTAGAACCATACAATGTGGAAATGAAACCATTATAGATCAAATTTGAAATCAGTTCAATTAATGCAATCACTTATTTCTATACTTTGGAAACCTTTCTCACATTTCTTGATTTCATCCAAAATCTTTGGAAAACTATTCCCCTTGCTCCAAAACCTTACTTAACCTCAACAATTGTTATGACACCCCTCCTATGTGCTAAACAATTTGACATTTGACACTTGAGACAAGTTAGCAAATAATATGATGTTTGCAAATAAACACTTATCTTTCAAAAGATGAAAAAACACTTTAAAGGGTAGAATTCTTATTTTGGCATATGGATGCTTATTCATCTCTTAAACTTCAATATCACTTTGCAACATTGATCGTCTCTCATATTAATTAGCTTTTTCTTCTAAACAAAGTAATACACTCATTTATTTATAAGCTTCTTGAATTCAAATTAGAATTTTATTGATATGCATATCAACACAAAATAGGTGGGAAATCTAATAAAAATAAATACAAACCCTCCACAATTTCGAAATAGTGATAAAAAAAGGCCCATGTAAGTAACTCTTAATTTCACAAAGTATAAAAATTATATGACAAATTCTATATAACATAAAAGTGACAACTTTCTTCAACTTAAAAATAATAAATAAAAAAGAGAAACAAAAAAAATTAAAAATTAGGAAATAACATACGAGAATAATATTTAAGCTTGGTAAAACATAAAACAAAAGTTACAATGTAAATTTTTTGGTAAAAAATATTAAAAAAAGATAAATCAATTTTTTTTTTAAAGATGACAAACACTATATGACCCCTAACTTGAACCAATAATAAATAAACACACATAAACATAATAATACTAGTTTACAACTAGATGCACAGTCATAGTTACTACTAGTGTTGGATTTTGTAAGGCGTTTAGATGTTTTTAGTCATTTTAGATGTCAAAATACAACCACTTTTGAAATATGACTGTCATAATTGACAGGTAAATATTTAATTTAAACGATAAAATGACATGTATATTCAAATTTTCACTTTCATATATATATATATATAAAATTAAGAAATTTAATAAGTTAAATATTACACAGACCCCCCCTATGCTAGTATTTTTGTTGTGGCAGCTTGACTCTCTTGTTTTGATGTATTCCTAAGCTTTGCCTAGTGTGTTCGTTGCATTCCTAGGCTTGGCCTAGTTTGTTTGTGGTTTTGGGGTGTGCTCTCATACCGCCCACTTTTTTGCTAGAAAACTCTTGTATCTGTTGGCAAAATTTGGTGCCAACTGCAACGAACATAGGGAAAGACACATCCAATATAGAAAACACACAAAATATATCTATTAAATTGAATCAAAAACTTCTTACAAATTCATAGATATGGCTCTATATAGTCCTTTTATTTCTCTTATAATATTATCTCGAGCTTCTACTCTACAAATTCTTCTTTGAATGCTTTCTGTCTTTTATTCTTTTTTCTTTGTGTGTTATTGCACATGTTTTTTGTTTACTATCTACTCAAGCTGACGCTCTATCTTCCTCTTCTTCTCTTATCTTCATTTATTACTTATCCATTGTTCACTTAGATTCAAAATACTATCCACGTATATATAACTATGAGTTTCTCAAAGCACGATGACTTCTGACACAAACCCAAAAACAATTTTCATTTTGGTCAATTCCATGATTTTGACTAACTCATGACTTGCATGGGGTTGACTTCTTTCATTCAACAGATTTTCCTTTATACGCGGAATTTTCTTCAATGTGCCTCTTCTTCTTCATTATGTGGATTTTTCTTCAATGTGTGGCTTTTTCGTTCCATGGAAAAATTTAGAGCCACACATCACTAAAATTCACACCCATGACATTGTTGACAATCCTTTCATGCCGCGGCTACTACTATTGCCTTTGTCTTGTGGATTCTACTAAATCCTTATGCTTTGTCCTATGGCTTCTGCCTTATCCTTTTCTTCGTGTATCCTCTTTATTACGCGGCTCCTCTTTGTTGTGTAATGTTCCTTTGTATGGAAGTTTTTTTGGGTAGTCTAAAATTCAAACTGTCATAAACATGAAATAGATGCATGTTAAAGGGGAGGATGGGACCGAGGGAAAAAAAATTAAAAGCTTTTGTAAGACTCAATATTATTATATGCAATTAATTCTGACACTCCCCCTTAATCTTGAGATGATTTTTTTTAATTCAAGGACAAACATTAATTTCTAGAACTAGGCGATCCTTCATCCATGACACCTAGTCTAGTCATTAAAAACTCAAATCTTTTCTTTGACAACTTTTTGGTAAAAATTTCAGCTAAATGCAACTCATAATTTAAGTTCAATTTCAAATTTCTCAACCAGTTCATGAATGAAGTGATATCTGATTGCAATATTCTTTCTTCTTCCTTGAAAAAATGGATTATTTGATAATGTGATTAAATACATATTATCACAGAAAATAACTAAAACTCTTTCTTTCTTTTCATGCAAGTCTAAGATGATTCTCTTCTACCATGTCATTTGAAAAGTGGCTGAATTCTCTACAATATACTCTGATTTCAAAGTTGATAATGAAAAAAATATTATTTCTTTGAAGCCCATGAAATGGCCCCTGATCGAACATTGAACACATATCTAGATGTTCTCTTTATATCATCAAGGCTACCTTCGCAATCACTATCTATGTATCTAACTAATTTGAAATAATTTTTAACAGCATATAGAATTCCATGATTCCATGTACCATTCACGTACCTCAAAATTAACTTTCCTGTTTTCCAATGTGTTTCCTTTAGATTCTCCATGAATCTAGAAATGAAGTTAATTGCATACATAATGTTTGGTCTTGCTGTAGTTAAATTTATAAGGATTTCTACCATGCTTTTGTACCTTGTAGGATCCAAATTGTTGCTTCAATATTATTTTGTCAATTTCATACTTATCTCTTCTAGTGCAGAAGCTGGTTTACTATCCAACATTCTAAACCTTTTCAATATTTATTTTTTATACTTTTCTTGAGAAACAATATTCCCTGCTCTATTTTCTTGACCTCAATGCTAAGGAAATAATTTAGAAAACCCAAATCAGTCATTTCAAAATCCTTCTTCAAGGATTATTTTAATTCATCTATTTTTTTTTTGTATTTCTAGTAAAAATTAAATCATCTACATATAACACAACAATCAAAATCTCACCATTTTCTATGCTTTGATGTAGAGTGTGGGCTCATTGTTACTTTTGCTAAATCCATTACTAATCAGATAAGAATCTATCATACTGTACCAAGCTCTTGGTGCTTGTTTGAGTCCATGCAAAGTTATCTTAAGCTTGTAAAATTTTCTTTCATGCCATGGGATTTCATAACCAGGTGGGTGACCCACACACACGTCTTCTTTCAATACACCATTCAAGAAAGTTGATTTTACATCATATTGATGGACCTTCCACTTGTGATGAGAAGTTATGGAAATAATTGGTCTCACTGTCTCTAAAATTTCTACTCGAGAAAATGTCTCATTATAATCACATCCAGGCCTCTATTTGTAGTCTTTGACAACCAATCTTTCCTTGTGACTTTCAATTTTACCTTTGAGAGTAGTCTTGGTTTTATAAACCCACTTGACTCAATGAATTTCTTTCCTTCATGGAAGATCTACTAGCTCCTATGTTTGATTCTTTTCAATTACATGCATTTCTTCATCCATTGCTTCACACCATTTATGGTCCTTAATTGATTCTTCATAATAAGTAGGATCAACTTATGAAAATAAAGAAAAATTAATCATTTCATCTTTATTTTTTTCATACCTTGATTGGTCATAAATCTCTTGAATACTCCTCATTCTTCCTTGCTGCTGGAATGAGTCTGATGATGCTGAAGTTGCTTCATTTCCCATTTCTTGCATGCTTTGTTGGCTACTGCCATGAGAATATTCACCCCTTTGAGAAATGGGTGTCCAACTTGGTGCATTGTCTTTTCTACCCATATGTTGCTTCAACAAAAATAATTGGTGCATTTGTTTTTGCTTTTGGTTGTTCCACTTCTTGTGCATCTTCCAAAGATGTTTCCTCAATGAATTGAACATATCTTTTGATTATGAGATCCTTTGTAATTGGATTACACAATCTGTAAGCTTATTTTTGCTCACTCTATCTAATGAAAATGTATTTTCTCCTTTTTTTATCCTACTTTGATTTTCTTTGCTTAGTCACATGTGCATATTTTATGCATCCAATAACTCTCAAGTGTTCACCACTTTTTTTTCTTCCACTCCATGCTTCTTGAGGTATCATGTTCCTTCACACTCTTTGTAGGGAATCTATTCAACAAATACACTGATGTCCCAATTGCTTCTGCCTAGAATTCATTAGGCAATCCTTTAGTGTTCATCATGCTTCTTGCCATTTCTTGAATGGTTATGTTCTTCCTCTCTGCTACACCATTCTGTTGAGGTGTATACCTTGTTGTGAATTGTTTCTTGATCTTGTGCTCCTTACATAAGTTTAAAAAATCATTTGATATATATTCTCCCCCTCTATTAGTTCTCAATGTCTTTATATAATTGTCACTATGCTTCTCAACCATGGCCTTGAACTGTTTGAATACTTCAAATACCTCTAATTTATTTTTCAAGAAATAAACCAATGTCCTTCTGCGAATTCATTTATAAAAGTAATAAAATACTCACTCTTAGATATGGAGGGAGACATAGTGGGACCGCACAAGTCTGAATGTATAAGCTCAAGAGGTGAGCTTGCTCTCTAGGATTTACCCGAGGAAAAAGCATTTCTATGTTGCTTCCCAAATATGCATGCCTCACAAAACTTATCTGGTTGTTCAATAGGAGGAAATCCTCTAACCATTTTGACTTTTTATAAAGAACATTCAATCCACCATAACTCAAGTGCCCATACCTGAGATGCCATAGAGTGGATTGATCAATGGCTATTGTTTTGAATGTTGATGCACCTGAAACACTTTGCATCCTTAAGGGAAACATTATATTTTATGTCATCTACACAACTGCGATTGACTTATTTCTTCCCCCTTTATCATCTAAAACAAATTCTCTATTTTCAAACTTTACTTTATATCCATTTTGAACAAGTTGTCCAATGCTTAGAAGATTGTACTTTAATCCTGGGATATAGAAAATATTATGAATATGTTTTTTCTCCTTGTTTGGTGAGAATAGATATTATTCCTTTACCCATCATAGGAACCTTATTATCTATTCACATCTTCACTTCAGATAAGATTGTTTCATCTATATTGTTGAACATTTATTTATTTCCACACATGTGATTGTTGTAATGCACTATCCAAATACCATACTTGTTTGTTTCCTTACTCAACTATATTGCAAGTTAGAAGGAAGATAATTCACCCTTTTCATTCTTCTCAGGTTCAGCTTATTTTTCATTAGAGAAGCTTGCATTATAATTATGATTTCTCAAATCATACTCTTTCTTTCTACATTTGCTAGCATAATGTCTAAATTTTTTGCAGTAATAACATTGCACACTTGATTTTTCATATCTTTGTGAAGAACCACCTATGGAAGTGTTGTTGTTCATTCCTCTACCTCTGACTCTTGTCTGTGGCTCTTGTTGATGGTTATGTATTCCAACTTTTTGTTGGTTACTAAATCTTCCTCTTCCTCTGTTGTATGCACCTCTCCCCCTGCCTCTAACATTTTTATTTGTTTTGAAGGTTCATTGGAGGAGTTGGCTAATCTACTCATCCTTTATTCATGGGTTTGCAATGAACCCATCAGCTCATTAATTGTCATTTTCTTCAAATCTTTAGACTCCTATATTGCCACCACAATTGGATCAAACATGGTTGGAAGGATTCTTAATACCTTCTCTATGATTCTATGTTCTTCAGCCATGTCTCCATTATTCCTCATTTGATTTACTATGGTCATTGTTCTTGTGAAGAAATCATTTACTGATTCTGACTCTTTCATGAGAAGTGTCTCAAACTCTCTTCTCATCATTTGCAATCTTACAACCTTCACCTTGTCACTTCCTTGATAAGCATTCTTCAAGGTATCCCATGCTTGTTTGGAGTTTATAGTTTATTCTAGGAAAAATTGAATCTGTGACAACATTCTGAATATAGCTCAAAGCCTTTGCATCCTTTCTTATATTTTCCTTCAAAGCATTCTCTTGTGCTTGAGTCAGTGCATTGAATGCAGCTTGGTCTGCTACCTCTGTATATCCTCCTTCAACTAGTTCCCATAGCTTTTGAGAAGAGAACAATGTCTTCATCTTAATACACCATATGTCATAGTTCTTCCCATCAAATATTGGGGTTGTTGCCACAAGTTACTGCTAGAAGCCATTAGATCAACCCAGAAAACTCAACCCAAAAAACAAAGAACTTAAAAAGTTCCACAACTTCTTCAGCTCTGATACCAATTTGTTGGCAAAATTTAGTGCCAACTGCAACCAACACAGGGAAAGAAACAACCCAAATAGAAAACACACAAAAAATATATCTATTATATTCAATTCAAAAACTTCTTATAAACTCAAAGCTATGGATTTGTATATTCTTTTGTCTCTTTTACAATATTCTCTCGAGCTACTGCTCTACAAATTATTCTCTGTAATACTTTCTTTCTTATTTTGATTTTTTATCTTTACATGATTGCTACACATGTTTTATATTTTCTATCTGCTCAATCTGCTGCTCTATCTTCCTCTTCTAATCTCTTCTTCTTCATTTCTTACTTATCCATTGTCACTTGATTCAAAAACTACACATGTATATATAACTGCAAGTTGCCCAAAGCATGATGACTTCTGACATGGACCCGACACCAATATTCATTTTGGTGAGTTATGCGGTTTTGACTTACCCACGACCCGCGCAAAATTTACTCCTTTCATTACATGGCTTTTCCTTTCTACGCGGCCTTTTCTATAATGTACGCCTTTCTTTACATTACACGACTTTTTTCATATTGTACAACATCTTCTATATAACGCGGCTTCTGGCTTATGCGGAAATCTGAAGACCCACGAGAAACTCCAAACCCACACAAAATTGTTGCTTCTTTTTTCGGCTTTTACACTTTGCCTTTATCTAACAGATTCAAGAAATTCCTTTATCACGTGGCTTCTACCTTAGTCTTTGCTTCACGACTCCTCTTTGTTGTGTGGCTTTCCTTTGTACCACAGTTTTGTCAGGCACATCAAAAATCAAACTACCAAAAAACTTGAAATAAATGCGTGTCAGAGGGGAGGTTGGGAGCGAGAGAAAAACAAGTTTGAAAGCTTGTGTGAGGCTTAAGATTATTAGACACCATTAAT
Organism: Taxus chinensis; assembly: GCA_019776745.2. Taxonomy (NCBI): domain Eukaryota; kingdom Viridiplantae; phylum Streptophyta; class Pinopsida; order Cupressales; family Taxaceae; genus Taxus; species Taxus chinensis. Next base: position 313,838,975 of record CM034151.1, on the reverse strand, counting down.
TATGAGAGTATCATGTTGCATTTGATATAATACAATAACTTTTTTCATCAAAATATTACACAAATACTATACCTTATAAATTTGTGAGATTCATTACAAATATAACATAAATGAAAATAGAAACTTTCGAAATGTAAATAAAATTAAAATAATAGAATTATCTTAATATCTTATTAATGAAATATGAGCATTTGATAAAATAGAAACATCTACAATTTTATTGTGACGTATAACATTAATGTCAAAACCCAACAACGATCGCTAGGGAAGCTTTCCAACATTAGATGCATATTTTGCAATCGACAATATAGCCTTAATAATACAAATTCAAAGTGCAGGAATGGTTGAAAAAGAGAATCCTGGGTAGTTATTCTACCCAAAGAAGCGTGCGTATGTGGAGAGATATGTCTCTCATGAGATATAAATGGTGAAACCTTTGATGCTGCCAATTGTAGGAAGGACCAAAACAAGGGTATACCTATGCATAAGGCCAAAGTTCAAAAAAGGTGCTTACTTGGAGAACGATGTATCCATTCCTGAAGACCCCACATGAAGGAAGAAGGTCACACCTAGAAAGAGGGAGAGAGAAGAGGTGCAGAAGGCACCAAGTGTTCAAACTACTTAGGCGGTAAGTGTGCCAGAGACAAGCACTAAGCCTAGTACTTACGCGCGGAGGAAAAAGTCCCCAGTGAAAGCAAAGACTCGAGAAGAAGAGGCACCGGAGCACAAAGAACCCTTCACTCAGGAGGAATCACCAATAAGGAGATCACTTGTTGAAGAAAAATAAAGAGAAGAATCCCTTGTACTGGAATCCATAGTAAGGAAGAAGCAAAAGGTGATGGATGAGGCTGATTAAGAAGAAACAGAAAACATAGATGCCTACATCGGCGATAGGGATGATGATGAAGATGAACCAGGAGGCAAATACCATCCCATCTATGAAATACATGATTATGAAGAAGAAAGATATGAGGAATATAATGAAGAAGATGAGGAGAAGGAGGAGAAAGAAGAGGCTAAGACCCAAGCCAAGGGGTTAGGCGGGGAGAAAGTTACGAAAGAACAAAGGACCCCATGCCTCATAAAGGAACAAATAGATGAGAACGTAGAGAGAGAAGTAGAAAAAATAATCAAGGAGCTGGTAGAGTAAGAAATATAACGTAGCGCAGATGTGGTAATGAAGGAAGCTGAGGAGGGGAGCGTAGAAAAAGAATATGGTAGCATGGGACGAGATCCCAGTTTGGATGTGAGCCTTCCTAAGGTTGCGTGCATGGGGAGAAAGAACGCAGAAAAATCACAAGTTCAGGGGATGGGATACATTAATGATTTGAACAAGGTGTTGCATGCATGCTTCTAGAGCACCATTCTAATGGAACAACTCTTAGCTATGACTTCATTTGACGAGGAAGGTGCATACCCTCGAATGAGGAAAATGTTGTCATGGGCATTTGAGTCCCACATTGATGAGCCAGAATTTGAAGTGATCTAAAGGGCATTAATGCAAGTGCCAAAGATAAAAGGGAAAAACCCCTTGGTGAATGCTCAGAGGCTGTCAGATGAGAAAATCTACAACGCACTCAACAAAGTCTCAGTTGAGGTTCAAGCCAAGCTATTCGGGAGAAATGACATGGTAAAATTCCTAGAGGCAGAGCTAGAGAAAAAGAAAGAAGATCTCTTTGAGAAAACCAAGGACTTGAAGCAGGAAGAGCTAATCAACGCTCAATTAAGGTGTGACTTGAAAGATGAAAAGGAAAGGGTGTGTGAGGCATACAATAAGATAGATATGATCATGGATGCCATTGTCCTAAAGCATCCAGACTTAACGCCGCTTGCGTAAAATTATGGGTCATCCTTGTAATGTCTAGAGGACTTGACCCACATAATCACCATGGAGAGGTGACCACTTGCCCTAGAATCAACAGAGAAGGCATTGGCATGCCAGGAGAAAGAAAATAAGATGAAGGTTGTGGAGATTGTTGCTCAGTACAACAAGATCCTCGCCGATGTAAAATTTGTCACTCAAACTACTGAGGGTTCCTATAACAACTGTGTAGACAGAGATAGCGTGGAAAGTATCCTAGTTACCACCTATGAAGCGGAACTCAAGGAGTTCTATGAAAATAACAAGGGGAACAGGCGGAGTGAGACAAGATCCTAGTTGAGGTAGAAAAGAAATTAGAGGCCATTGAGACCTTGCGGGGCTCAATCAAAAACTGGCTAAAGGAATTGTACCCTCAAATCACTCGAAGGATGGATGAGCTTGAGGATTTGGGCAAAAAGTTGGAGGAGATTGTGGAGAAAATGAGTGCTAAGGGAGAAGAGCTTAGTTTTGAAGAAGTAAGCGCCATGGTGGGTGACCTATGTAAGCAAGCGCAGAACGAGGTTGACACTTGGGGGAAATTAGAAGCTGATTTAAGGAAGGATTTCCCTCTCCTCCTCCACAAGTAAATCAAGTTCCCCATTCTTTCATTGTTTTCCCCAATTCTTCATTCCTTCATTCTTCCATTTCAACCATTTGTAAGGATCCACCATTTTTTAATTCTTTATTGAAGAGTTTTTCTAGGGACGGAGAACAGGGGTAGTGTGGGGTGATGTTGAGCCCCAAAATATCAGCTAAGTACAAAAAGGCGCATGGTCATGCGGGACCTAGTTGAAGAAGGGCGCGTGGGTTGAAAGCGCATAGGGAAAGGGTTCTAGCAGGGTTTTGCAAAACACATGGCACGTGCGCACGAGGAAAAATGGGTTTTGTACTTAGATGCATTCGGCATCCCATGCAACACATGAGAAAAGTGTGACCCTTGTGGATAAGGTGCCAACCTGGTGAATGTGGATCAAAAAGGGAATATTCCAGGCATATGATAGAAGTTTCCAAAATACATCATTGCAAGGAATGGGGAGCTTGGATCTAGAAAGACATGCTTCCATGGAGGACCACTTCGACACTTGGCAACCGATCTGTAACTTCGGGAAGGCATGGCAGCATGTGTTAAGGCTATATATACAAGCACCCGGTAGAAGAAAAATATAGAGATATCGAGGGATATATACATGGAGAGATACATATAGTAGATTAAGTGGAAGAGAGGTGAAACCCTGCAGAAAATAGAATGGAGGATGTTATGGTTAGGGATTAGGAGAGCTCTGTGAGCAATAGAATATAGAAGTGGATGGGTTCTCATTCTTCTTTGTAATATGATGGGCATAATATGGCTCTGATGCATGATTTGACTCTGCATAATTATATGAGGATCTGTTATGGCCTCAAGGGATGTAATGTGGGTTATTAACTTTGATAGCATGAATATAATGCTCTGTTATAAATCATTTGTGTTCAATACTTATGCATTTCCTTTCTATATGAATCATTTGCATGTGTTAATTGTTATTTCTCTTACCTGCATATAATGAGATGATAACTATTCCTAAGTTCATAAGAATGTGGTTTAGTTATTTTCTATCCTGCATTTGATTATCTATTCTAAAATGATGCATTCTCACAAAACTCACAAAAAGGAAAGACTCGGTGCCCGCGCGTGCCTTGGGTGAGCGCCTAGCACTGCTAGGTGATAGGCTGACGCGCATGGGATTTTTCTATTCTATGAAGGGTATAAAAATGACAACAAACACATTGTCCATATTCAAACTTCACCTTATATCCATTTTGGACAAGCTGCCCAATAGTGAGAAGATTGTATTTCAATCCCGACATATAGAAAACATTATGAATATGCTTATTGTCTCCTTTCTTGGTGAGATTGGATATAATGCCTTTGCCCATTACATGAACCTTATTGTTTGTTCCCATCTTCAATTCAGATTTGATTGTTTCATCTATATTGCTGAACATCTCCTTGTTTCCACACATATGGTTGTTACATGCACTATCCAAATACCATATTTGTTTGCTTCCTTGCTCGACTATATTGCAAGTTAGAAGGAAGGCTCCACCCTTTACATTCTTCTCAGGTTCAACTTCTTTTGCATTAGAGAAGCTTGCATTATAATTTTGATTTCTTAAATCATATTATTTCTTTCTGCATTCACTCACATAATGTCCAAACTTTTTGCAGTAATAACATTGCACACTTGATTTGTCATACCTTTGTGAAGAACCACCTCTGGAAGTGTTGTTTCTCCTTCCTCTACCTCTGCCTCTTATCTGTGGCTCTTGCTGATGGTTATGTATTCCACCTTTTTACTAGTTACTAAATCTTCCTCTTCCTCTGTTGTATGCTCCTCTCCCTCTGCCTCTAACATTTTTATTTGTTTTGAAGGCTTTTTCATTGGAGGAACTGGCTGATCTACTCATACTTTGTTCATGGGTTTGTAAAGAACTCATCAGCTCATTGACTGTTATTTGATTCAAATCCTTAGACTCCTCTATTGCAACCACAACTGGATCAAATCTGGTAGGAAGGCTTCTTAATACCTTCTCTATGATTATATGTTCTTCAACCATGTATCCATTGGTCCTCATCCGATTGACTATGGTCATTGTTCTTGTGAATAAATCATTTACTGATTCTGACTCTTTCATAAGAAGGGTCTCAAACTCTCTTCTCAACATCTGTAATCTTATTACCTTCACCTTGCCATTTTTTTCATAAGCATTCTACAAGGTATCCCATGCTTGTTTGGAGTTTATAGCTACTATTTTTGGGAAAATTGAATCTGTGACAACATTCTAAATATAACTCACATCCTTTGCATCCTTTATTCTATTTTCCTTCAAAGCATTCTCTTGTGCTTGAGTCAACACATTGAATGCAGCGTGGTCTGCTACCTCTGTATATCTGCCTTCAACTAGTTCACATAGCTCTTGAGAAGAGAACAACGTCTTCATCTTAATGCACCATATGTCATAGTTCTTCCCATCAAATATTGAGGGTTGTTGCCACAAGTTACTATTGCAAGCCATTAGCGCTCAACCTAGAAAACTAAGAATTCAAAAGTTCCACAACCTCTTAGCTTTGATACGAAAGTGTTGGCAAAATTTGGTGCCAACAGTAACCAACATAGGGAAAAAAACAACCAAAATAGAAAACACACACAAAATATATCTATTATATTCGATTCAAAAACTTCTTACAAACTCAAAGTTACGACTCTGTATATTCTTTTGTCTCTTTTACAATATTCTCTCAAGCTACTGCTCTACAGATTCTTCTGCAATGTTCTTTCTACCATTTTCTTTTGATGTGCGTGTTCATGCACGTGTTTCCTATTTTCTATTTGCTCAAGTTGTTGCTCTATCTTTCTCATCTCTCTTCTATTCTTGTTTCTTACTTATCCATTGTCACTTGGACTCAAAATGATGTGCCAAAATTAGCAGGAACTTGACAAGGTCATAACTTGAGCTCCTGGTGTCCGTTTATTTTAAGCCACATGTTTCGATGAGACGAACGCACCGGTCAATCTGCCCTACTAGTTGGAGCAAGTTTCGACACTTTTTTGGGCCCGAAATCCACCATCTTGAGGTCGACAATTAGGATTTAAGTTGTAGTTCGGTTTTTTCCTATTTTAGGGCATTAGTTAATTTTAGTCTATTAGTTGCATTATGAGTTAGAAAGTTGACAATTCCTCTAATTTATGAATGTAGAATATCCATGGAAATTTCTATGCCCGTACGAATAAGCATGCAAACTTACTAAGAATAGCAAGTTCTAGTAAACTGCTAAAAATAGTAATTTCCTCCACCTAGAGTAGATTTAGTCAAAGTTAGTTAGAGTTTGCTTGGCAACTCAAGTTGGGAGTTGTTTTCCTACTTAGAAAACATTGTAATTCATTATTCAATAATGAAGAAGGAGATCTATTTTCTTTTGGAGTTCTTATTATTTGCAGTATATCGAGTTTGTTTAGAATTTTGCTACATTGCAAAAAATACACACACACACACACACACACACACACACACACACACACACACACACACACACACACACATCTGCGAGTTGCTCAAAGCACGATGACTTCTAACATGGACCCGAAACCAATGTTCATTTGGGTGAGTTCCGCAGCTTTGACTTACCCATGACTTGCGCAAACTTTACTCCTTTCATTATACGACTTTTCCTTACTATGCGGCCTCTTCTACAATGTGTGGCTTTCTTTACATTGCACAACTTTTTCCATATTGCGCGGCATCTTCTATATAACGCGGCTTCTGGCTTATGCGAAAATCTGAAGATCCGTGGGAAACTCCAAATCCGCACAACATTTTTGCTTCCTTTTACAGCTTCTACACTTTGCCTTTATCTCGTGGCTTCGAGACATTCCTTTGTCATGTGGCTTTTGCCTTAGCCTTTGCTTCGTGGCTCCTCTTTGTTGCGTGGCTTTCCTTTGTACCGCAGTTTTGTTAGGCACATCAAAAATCAAATGGCCAAAAAACTTGAAATAAATGTGTGTCAAAGGGGAGGTTGGGAGCGAGAGAAAAACAAATTTGAAAGCTTGCATGAGGCTCAAGATTATCAGACACCATTAATTTTGAGAGTATCATGTTACATTTAATATAATACAAGATCTTTTTTCATCAAAATATTACACAAATACTATACATTATAAATAGTGAGATTCATGACAAATATAACATAAATGAAAATAGAAACTTCCGAAATATAAATAAAATTAAAATAATAGAATTATCTTAATATCTTATTAATGAAATATGACCATTTGATAAAATAGAAACATCTACAATTTTGTTGTGACATATAACATAAACGTCAAAACCCAAGAGCGATCGCTAGGGAAGCTTTCCAACGTTACATGCATATTTTGCAGTCGACAATATAGCCTTAATAATACAAATTCAAAGTGCAGGAATGGTTGAAAAAGAGAAGCCTGGGTATCCCCGGTGAGCATACCACGCAATTCTTGTATAGTAAAACCCAGGAACAAAGAAACCCACTGAAAGCAACGCCAACACCACACCTGCACATAACAATTTTGGATCATTCCCAAACTGAATTCAATAACAGTAATCGTAAATAAAGAGAGTCACACACCACGGAATGTGTTCCCTCCTGTTTGAAGGACGGCCATGCATATGCCCACCATCATTCCCAGACTTCCCATTATTAGCAGCGTAATCACCAGCGCTATTTCCTTAACAGGAATTAATACCTGTTCCTCCTCCTTTTCCCCACCCATTCAAAGTGACTTCAAAAGGAACAAATTCCGTATTTAGACACACACCACACATTTCTATTCGTAGTAGTTATTTATACATAAACTAAGCTAAGCTAAGCTAAGCTAATCTCTTGATTTTCGTTCCCGTCTCTCAACTATGCACTCATTTTGTTTCCTTAAAAGCTATTCTTCCTTTCTTTTAACGCCAATTATATTACTTTGTACGCGGTGTAAGTAGCTTGTATTGTTCCCCATCAATTTAATTTTGGAAGAAAAATACTCATCAATTTTAGAAGAAAAAAACTCATAAGGTGCCATTGCTTGAAGGGTTTGGTATTTGGTGGTAGGAAACCACGAGTTTCATAACATTTTGCTCCATTTTTATGAGTTTTATTTTTATTTTTATATATTTATATAATTTTAGTTTAAATTATGTATTTGTTTTTATAAAGTTTTTGTCATTTTTTTGATAGACAAAATCAGATCAAATGGAAGTAGAAGGAGAAATAACACATTTTTTGGACAAAGTAAGGTATTGCTCATAGAGACTCTAAGAGGTCAAATAGTTGAGACAATAAACCAAATTACATAGATTCTCCAAAAAAAAAATACTTAGTAGTAGGATAGTATATCCATACATGAAGCCCTTCCCAGGGTTCGCATCCTTTAAGATAAAAGTAAGTTTTGATATCTCAATTTTTGAAATAAAATATAATAATTGCTCTTAAAAATTGGATCATAAAATTAGAGTCATTTTTTCTATAAATACTTTTTCATGTTAAATTAGCGAAACTCATATTTTCCTTGCTAAAAGCTAAATCCCAAGTTCAACAATCAAGTGAGGCAAGCACCTTGAGAAATCGAAAGAAGCTAGAGAAGATTGATGTACATTTAACACAAATCCTTCTTGTAGTTTTTTTTGTTAATTTTCATAAATATTTTTTTTGTAGTGAGATGTATATGATGATAAATAAAATAAAAGAAAGAACAAAATGTGAAAGACAATATGACCACCTTCCATTATCTATTTAAAAAATAACATTAAGAAAAACAATCATTTCAGAAAATTTGAATTTATTCTAGTTTGAGGCATCATCCAAAATGGAAAATAATAGAATTTGAAATGACCAATATAAGAACATGAAATTGGCAAAATTGAATTCAAATATTGGATTACAATATAAGAAATGCCCCATTCCAAAATAAGAGATTTCACATTTCAATATAAGAGATTATATTTTGAATTCAAATATTATAGATCTATCAAAAAATAATATGCCATATTTGTTTTTAATGATTGGGATTTACAATTGTATTGTTATTATTCAATATATTAATTAATATTAACTTTATTATTAATTTTGGATTCTAATATCAAAAGTATTGAATTCTAATAATGGTATTAATAGTTTCTTATTGTTTGTACTACTATTTTTTTATGTTGGTAATAATTTTTTATTATTTATATGCAAATGAAAGTATGTACACACACACAGATATACACATACATACATACATGTGTGTGTGTGTGTGTGTGTGTGTGTGTGTGTGTGTGTGTGTGTGTGTGTGTGTGTGTGTGTGTACACTATTGGAACCTGCTTATATATTAATAATACAAAACAGTTACAACAACAAGGTGATCAGAAACTCACAATCCAAAGTGAAAATGTCACGAGGGCACCAAAGATGCTACGAAGGAAACAAAAAATCACATAGCTATACAATTAGGCACAAGGAGCAACAACACTTGGTGACGGAGGAGGAGGATCATCCTTAGGAGGGATGTAACCCCTAGTAGTAGACTCCTTAGAAGAGATATCAATTAACCATCCATCAAGGTCTAGTATTTGAATATTTAGAGGCACCATGATTCCTCGGCCAGTCAGTGGTGAGCCTCCAAAGCTACCCCCCGAGGAGGCAAGTTCTAGTTGGAGGAGCTAGCCACAACCTTTCCCCGAGATGGTGGACTCCATCCTGGTCCAGAGGTGGACAGAGCAAGACAACCTCAAGGGGGGAAGGACATTGGTTGTGAGAGCAAATTATGGGATGCAACACAGGGGCAAGTGGCGGGGAATGGATGTCATCCAGAGGAACCCGACTCATGATACCAAGGGGTGCTCCCCTAGTGATCCAGCAACTACTGTAAATGCACAAACTCCAGCTCCACTTTCTGCATGTGCACCTGAATCTGCATAGTAACAGAATGGATAATAGCCACTTTTTTATTCACAGTAAGATCCAAAATAAGCTCTTCCTTTTAAAAAATAACATTATTTCTATCTTTCCATAACTGAAAAAGAATAAAATCCCGAAATAAATTCCAAATAAAATTAGTACAAGTAGGAAGAGAAATAAAGTTTCCAAACATGGTTGCTTTCCAATCAAATAAGTGTGGAAGGGGAGGAAGAGAGAATGAATCCAATTTCTAGTAGATTGAGTGTGCTGACAAGTCCAAAAGATATATTAGAAAGATTCGGGTCAGCCACAGAAAGGGAATTTTGGGATTAGGATGGCCAATGTGACTTAGCTGTTCTCCCATTGGGAGACCTTGGTAGATGAGGCACCAAAGAAAAAAATTGAGCTTAGGTTCAAAGTTGGGGTTCCAGGCCTTGTTAATCCTTCGAAGCTAAGTGGATACTGAATAATTAAGGTTCCATTGAGTATTGAGTTTGCTGATTGCAGGAGACAAGGGGCATAAAATATTATAGATCACATCAAACTAGTAGTTAAAGAAAGGGATTTCCAAATTCCACTGCCATTCCCACCACCATGTTGTAGGGGTTGTGAACCCAGCTTATGAAGCATAACATTCGACATAAGCTCCTGATTTTTGAGCACCGATAGAAGATCAGAGTTGATCAAATTAAATTTTTGTTTAAGCTCTTTCCAGGGAATCTAATCTCTCTGGTAGACAAGTTCATGGATAGTTTTAATGTCTTTGCAATCAATTCAAAGTTTCTTAATACCAGGGACCTTCACCAACAAAACATTGTCACCGATGAAAATAGGAGACCACCAGAATTTATGATCATTGAAAGACAACCCAGTGTAAAAGTGAAGCAAAGGTTTAACGACTTTGAAATCTTTCCAAATACTTCTTGCAAAAAAGGTACCTATAATTTTAATCGACACTCTAGTGATGATCAAGGTATGTATCTCAATGTTATTCAAAAAAATTTACAATAAGGAGAACTTGAAGAGATGCAATTTTGTAACAATATTTTTCAGGCTTGATTGTCTTTAATACATATGATAATCCATTTAGCACAAAGAGAAAGAATATGTTTGTTTTGTAAACATCAATAACTCACATTCCACCTTGATCATGAGGAAGGGTAAAATAATCTCAAGAAACATGATGGAAGCCACCATGATGTTTCTTAGACCAAAGATAATCCTAAATTTTTTTAGCAAGCTTGTTAAACGATGCTCGTGAAGGACACCAATAGGCACCATAATAGACTTCGGTGACAACCATTATTTTGGTGTAGACTTGAAAGCCAAAGAGAGGCCTAGAAACCCAACGCTGAACTTTTTACTCCACCCAATCAATGACATATTGCCAAAGAGTGGAAAATTTGCTATCGAAGGAAAAAGGAATCCCTAAGAATTTAAAACTTTCTCCACACCTGATCTAATGCCAAGGGTAAGCAGTCACCTAGTTGTGCATAGGCCAAAAACTCTGTCAAAAGCCAAGAGAGTTAGCAAGTTGAACTTTGGAGCCAAAATATTAGCAGAAGGTATCTAGACAAGAGAAAGCTTCTTTGATGTTCTATTCATTCTCAACTAAAGTGAGAAAAGAGTCATCTATGAAATGCCCATTAACAACATGTGAGACATGATCAGGGAGAAAGATTCCCTGGATGCATCCTCACTCGGCCCTGTTGGAAAAAAGATAACCAAGGGCATTGTTATGTCAAAAAAGTATCACCCTAGGATTTGTTTGATATAGATCCCTACTTTTTGGCTAACATGGGATGATCTCACAAGTGTGGGACTTGCATAAATGAGATCAACCTCCTGAGAAGGCTGGTTCCTCTACTTAATCCTAATGTTAAGCTATTCCTAATGAAGAAAATTTAGTTATCTACTCCTATTCTAACAATCCAAGGGACTAGGGAGAGAGGGAAATGCATAAAATGGGAAATCCTAAACTAATAAAGGTGATAACACCAAGAAAAGGGTGGAGAGGCAATCTCAAATGAGGGAGAATGGGAAAAAATGGTGAAAGAAAGGACATACATAAGTGCCACAGTCTACTAAAACATACCCATGAAACACAACATATTTAAATCTTGTAAGGGGAATAGAAGATGCATAAAATACCCATAGATGCAATGAAAGGCAACAATTTGCAATAGGACACAAGCTAGGACAAATAGATAGCCACAGAACCAGTATTTTATTGCTTTAGAAAGACACTCAATATATTACAATGAAGGAACAAGGAAAGGTTCACCATGTAGATGCTCAAATCTAAAGTCTGCAACCCATATACGCATATGCAACACTTGAAAGAGAGTGCATCAACATTATAAGAATGTCCAACCCTTACAAAAGAATATCGTTTTACCATATATAGAAAATGGGAGAGAGAGAAGAGGGAAACTAGGGGAGAAACCTTGAATTCTGGCCTTCATCTACCAAAAAGATGTATCAAAACTCTGAAACAATGATGGGCACCCTACTGAGCCCATCCCCCATGTCATCTCACTTGTTGAAGAAGCCAAAGCACAAAATCTCACCAAATCTAGTTGTTGAGCTACTAGGAGCTGCATCTTAAATGTTGAAGACATTTTCCTCCTTTTCTCCCATCAACCACATCAATGTCTAATTCTGATTACACCAATTTGAAGGGCTCAAGGAGATCTTTCCAGTAAGACTGATTTTTTCAAATTTAAATTAAGGAATAAAAAAATATGAGCATTTGAAGTTCTCCATGTTGGGGTGAGTGAGAGAATGACAAGTGACAACATTTGATTTACTTAGGGGATTGCTTCTACCTTCATGTGCATTGCTTCACCTTTTCCATGTGTCCACCTTATATTGTGTCGGGTATCGAACCTTTGCTTCCCTCTACTTTTATTCTCTTTGCCTCTCATTCGGACCTGAAACATTTATCAATTGTGGCACATTTCGGGGTTTTCAATTCCGTCGGGAACATCTACCTTAATGTTTGTCAAAATAATGAAATGTTTCTATCTTGGACCCTTCGATCTTCACTGCCTGTTGACCCTTTAGCCTGCTACATGTTCTTTGACCTTGTTGACTTAATTTCAGACCCGAAGAATATCCACCTTAACTAATTTTGGGGACTTGAGGTCTATGGAGTCCAAATGCTTTGAGGAGAGCTGAAATGATGCCAGATGTTCCCATTGATGCTTGACATTAGTTTTGACGGCCAAATTAATGTCTGTCAGGATTTCCAATGCTTTAAACCAAGGCTCTCGCAGGGTTTTTGAATACCAACGTCTGATGCTTTTGAGAAGGGGAAAATGATGGTTGTATGAACGTCCCCGACCTGTAAAATGGCTAAGTCCATTTTAATAAGTTATCCAAATTTACTAGGGTTAAATTTGGGATAACAATTGGTGACTCACAGGGAAATATTTCTACTAGATGTCAAGATCAGTGGTTGTTATGCAATCCATTGGGCATGGAGTCAAGCTTGATAATTTGAAATTGACCCAAACTAGAGAAAATACCCATGATCCATATGAAGCACTACAAAAACTCAACCTGATCTGGAGCTTGAACTGACCATTGTCATCATAAGGATTCTGTTAATTAAACTTTAAGAGAGTGGAAAATTGTTTTAACCTGATCTTTTCACCATGTTTTATCTGCAAGCTACGAAGATACTGAAAACAAAAACTCCAATCTTGAATGCATGCAAACTTGACTTGTAACTGTTAGGAATATTAATGTTCACATGGGTATTTATATAGTTGTTGTGGTAAATAACATGTGTGGTTTTTGTAAAACAACCTACATAATTAACTTCATTATTAAACGAGTTGTTAAAACAACTCATGTATTGTGAATGAGTTGTTTCCTAAATTTTAGGAACTTCACATATATATTTGCAAATGATTTCCGAATGGAGAGAGTTTTATTATCATCTTGTTATGTAAATATGCTGCTGAAACTTTATTTGGTATCAGAGTGATATGGGTTTATGAGCATTGATTCGGGGTGGAGAAAATAAAATATATATTATTTATTGAGAAGTGTTCAAATAGTTCGTTCATTTTCTTATTAAAATTTTGTATGTATCTGTAGATCTTAAAGGAGTGTGTTATTTCTACAAAACATGATCTACAGCTTGTCTACGGTGCGGTCAATGCGTAGATCAATTTTCATGCATGGTTATAGATCTATCAAATATCTATGTTGATTTCATTCGTGCACATTCACCAAGTTCAGGATAGACACGTCGAATGCAAATTGCGTTGTGTTTGGATAATGCCTTCGCTGCCACAAGGAAGAAATTTGAGTTCATCTTTGTCGAATTTATACGAGACTTATGTGAAGCTAAATCAGGTGTGTCGAGAGATACAATTTACAGAGATTAATTTACTCAGCACAAAAGTGATCGATTAATGAGGCTCACATATCTGTTTAGATCTGACCTTCATATCAACGAATATATTGTGTTTTGAGTTGCATTCAAGTTCCACGTACACCTGTGCATACGTATTTGTGTCCCAAGTCATTTTGGGAAAAAGAAAGGATAAAACATTTCAGTCTTGCTCAAATGCAAATTAGGTTTTGAGCTTAGTATGCAGTCTACAACCATGTGGAGGAATTGTCTCGATTAGAAAGGTATTTACATGCTTTTCTAGTCATCAAATTTCTGTTCTACACATTTTTTTTTGGATACACCCCAGCAGCGAATAAATTTTTTGAATGGAGTTCAATCCACCTATTCATACAAATTTTTGATGTGCATTTCATACAAATTGTGGAGCACAGAAACACAGTATCTATCTGTGCATTGAATGGCCACAAGGAAAATATTCAAGCCACCGAAGAAAGGCTCAGCTTAGTGGGACATTGACAACAAGAATGCCCCAACAGAAATTATGCGAACCCTGATTTTAGAGTATTGGTCAGTGTTTTTTCAGTTTTGTATTCCTTCATGTTTGGGTTGATAGCTTTAGTTAGAGGTATTTGTGTTATATTTACTTATATGGTTTAAGTTTATAAGATCCAGTTTTTGTCGTCAACATAGTTTTATTCAAAGTCCTAGTGTTTTGAATCATTTGTATCAATTTAAATATTTGCGTGTCATTATAGTTAAAGTTATCTTCAATGTTTTTGTTGTGTCATATAGAATTTTATTAAAACCGTTAAAAAGTCATTATCATTTGTTATGTCAAAAATATCATTTTGTCATTTTTTAAAGTATTGTTAGTCATGTAACAACAATTCCTAAAGTTATTTTACGTTATTAATATGGAAAAAGCGTCATTGTATTGTCAAGTTAATCAAATAGGTGATTTTAGGATATTTGTTTAGTGTCTAGTCCAAATTTTCAAATTGTAAAAATAAAAAAAATTGCCTCATGGACGCATTTTTGGTGTTACCTGACGTACACAAAATAAAATATTTTACATTGCGAGGGGGAAGCTATACAAATAACCCCAATGTGGAAACTTTTGAGCTTCATGGTCACATTCCGCTGAGGTAGCAACATCATATACTGGAGGACAGAGGCAATAGACGTTGGAGGTCAATCAATGACCTCTCGTTAGTCACCAACGACGGGGCCACACAGAATGATTTTGTGGCATGTGTGCGCAGTGTGAGTACTTGTTTTTTAATTGTGCGGTGTTCCAAATTTAGTTGTGTGGTGTGGATTTCATTTTTTCAGCATTTCAGTGTGCTGTGTAAAATCAGAATAGAGGTTATTTCCTATTCACTAGTAGATGTGGCTATTCCTACATAATTACCCTATGTAATAACATAGTGAAGAAAAAATAGCACAAAGAAACGTAGCATCACGAGTCTTGATGAGGTTGAATAGTCAGATGTGTTCTTGTTCATACCTAGGTTTGTGGTTAGCTTCTGGAAAACCATTGAAGGCTACTTAGATGTGTTCCTGCTTGAGTTCCCACACTGCTAGGTCAGATGTGTTCCCTAGAGTGTTTGGTTGATAAACAGATGTTTCCTAAGCATGTTCCCATCCTCGTCGGTCGGATGTGTTCCCAAAAGTGCATGGTTGATAAGAAGTTAACATGTTCCTTCTTCTACCTTCAGTTTGATTGTTGTACTAAGATCATGAGTAAGCACAGGGGGCGGGTTGCAGAAGAAGTGTGCAAGTTATTTTACTACCATGTAAACATTAAGGGGGGAATGTTAGGAATATTAATGTTCACATGGGTATTTCTATAGTTGTTGTGGTAAATAATATGTGTGGTTGTTGTAAAACAACCTACATAATTAGCTTCATTATTAAACAAGTTGTTAAAACAACTTATGTATTGTTAATGAGTTGTTTCCTAAATTTTAGGAAAAACTTCACCTATATATTTGCAAATGATTTCCGAATGGAATACATAGAGTTTTATTATCATATTGTTGTGTAAATTTGCTGCTGAAACTTTAGTTACTAATTTGTTGGAACCAATGAATGGAAAATTTGGAACTGTCTAAATTATGATTTTAGTTACTCTACATTTAGATTTTTGAAGTACTATAACTGATCCTTGACACCTTGGAAATCTTCTCAAACTACTTCCTCTGTAACCTCCATGGACATTGTGCAAAAGACCATCCAAAAGTAATAAAAATGTGCAAAGCACTTAGGGAAACTGAAACTACACTACCAACAAAACAATGCGCTGAAAGCAAATAGAGAAATCGAAAAAACTAAACTACTATGTACAAGGGAGAAATTTTACTTTCAATAACAATGCTTTAGATAGATCCCATTAACCGGGATCTACAACTCTTCTCCATCCAATCTTGACAACTGAAAAGCATTGTTTGTCTTGCATCCTAAGATCATGTAGGGGACACTCCATATTGCATTAAACTTTGAGTGTCTACCTAGTTTGGACCTGTCTGCATCCCATTTGAGAACTAATTCCCCTTCCTAAAAACTTATAGCTTTGGCTTTCTTATCAAAACTAATCTTAATATGTATCTAACCTCCATGGCCTCAAACTTGAAAATAGTTCGAGTTGCTTGATAAGCTTCAATGTTGGTAATTCAAGGGATATTTGCAGCTTTTCTTCTCTTCCATAAACTAACCTGTAAGGAGAGTTACCAATTGATTTCTTGGGGGTAATCCTATCATCCCACAAGGCTGATTTCATTTTTGTGTGCCATGTTCTATGATTTTCATTTAAATTCATCTTTATAATCCTTAATAGATTCTTGTTTGTCGACTCAGCCTGACCATTACCCTGGGGGTAATATTTTGAAGATGTGCTCAAGTATAGACCATTATTCACAATCTAATCAGATATCTTCATTTCAAGAAAATCCAAATCATTATCAAAAATAATTGTGGAAGGAACACCAAATATTTCCACAATACCTTCATAAAAATCCATAATTCTTGCCTCATTTTTTTCCTTTAGTGCAATTGCCTGTATCCACTTGGTGAAGTAATCTCTGGCTATGATGATACGTTTGTGACCCAAGATTGAATTTGGGTTGATTAATACAATGAATTCCAACCCCCATTGCATGAATGGTTCATTTACAAAGATGGGGTGGAGTGGACGGGCCGATAGTCTTTCTTTTCTTGTAAAGAAGGCGCACTTCTTGCAATTTTTAACCCATGAATAACATTCATTATAGAGATTAGGCCAGTAATACCCAACTTTCAAAATTCTAAGAGCACTGATAGTTTGGTAAAAGTGACCTCATGCCTCTCCATCATGAAATTCATGCAACACTTTCTCCACTTGATTCGTTATGATACATCTTAGGAGAAAACCATTCACATATTTCATGAATAAAATGCCATCAAAAAACACATATGGAATAAATTGAAGCCTAAAATACCTTCTCTTATTTTTTCTTAATCCTTGATGGAATTGGCATGTTTGGAGAAAGTGCATCACATATTGAGTCCAACAATGAGTAGGCAGATGGTTAGCTGATTGTTCTTTGTCATCTTGAAGTACTAAAATGGTCTCTTTATCAGTTTGCTGACTATTATCCATATTTTTCCCCCTCAAGGAAAAATATTGGATTGGAATGACCCCGCTTTTAAAGCACCTGAGAAATCACGTTCAAATCCTATAAACAGATTGCAGAGGGACTTTATAATGGAACTGGCAGGGCCTGCGAAGGTCAAACAACCCTACGTAGAAGAATCTAGAAGACGGCTTTGTCGAGAGGTTCTGGGCCTTAAATCCATTCTACAAGTTTTAGGTAGGCTTAGAAATAGAACAACGAGGTTAGAGGAGGAGGAACAATGTCAAAGAAGCCAGGATAAATTAAAGGTAAAAACGAAGAAGATCCGGAGCCCTCGGGCTCAAAATAGTTCGAAATGAGCCCAAAAATCAGCTAAGTATGGAGGATGTTGCGAAAAGGGCCACGCGTTACAATGATGCTTCTCCAAGGGAGAGTACATGAAAGGGATCTCAATTGAGTGCCAAGCGTCCATGCGTCTAGTGCCTCAAAATTTGTGCGGCTGTTGAAAAGTCCTCTGCTAGACAAGAAGGTGTCAGGTGTCGGCTCGGCGCAAATCCAAGATGGGAGCTTAAGGTGAAGACTCAAACTCACGCCAGCCCTCCACATAGCAAATGGTCAACAGAGGTCAAAAGGGGGACATGGTGGGCCTCAAAAGGGGTTAAGTATAAAAGTACTAGCAGAGAGAGCCAAGTGTCGGAGCGGCGCATCTCCACTGTTGAATCCAAATGTGGAGGCCCAAACAAGCGCCAGCTCGCCGTGTATCCGAGGGTCCAAAATGGTAAGGTAAAGGTCGTTGAAAAGTCTAAATCCTATGGAGGCTTACAAGTGTTAACTCGACGATCCTTCAAGGGGAAAATCTTGATCGAGAGTTTTAGCGAGTGCATAGCCTCCATGCGTCCAGTCTCTTCGAAGGGAATAGATTCGGGTTGAATAGTCAATGCATAGTGGCGGACCGGCGGAGAGTGCTAAGTGTCAGAATGGCACTAACTCAAGGGTGAATCAGAGAAAGGGTTCTCAAACAAACGCCAGACCGCCGCGTGTCCTCGGACAAGGAATATGACCCCGCCGAGCAAAGAAGTTAGCCGAGAAAGAAATAAATTGAGCGGGCCGGTAGAGGCAGCCACATGTCAGCCCCGCGCCATTCCAAGAGAAAAATACAGAGGCTACCTTCAGACAAGTGCCAACCCTCCATGTGTCCAAAAGGTCGAAAGGAGGCCTATTTTTTCAAACTAGTTTTCCCACCCTTTTGTACGGACCCGATACAAACTTCTAAGGGGCATATCTTTTGACTCAAGGCTCGAAATATTGCAAATCTGACACCATTGGAAATATCTCGGCTTCTCCCATGCCATGGAGATCTGAAACTTTAAGTTTGGAGAGGTTAAGTAAAGGAAAATGAGAAAATGTCTTCAGGGCCATTGGGAATGATCTCGGCTTCGCCCATGCCATGGAGATCTAAAACTTTAAGTTTGGAGAGGTTAAGTAAAGGAAAATGGAGAAAACGTCTTCAGGACCATTAATGCAAGATCCATCTACCCCAAAAACCAGATCAGATTTGATTTGCTTTGTCATTTCCTCCTTCTTTGAGGCACTGAACAAGAGATTGATGCAGTCAAGGCAGATTTAGGGGCAGATTTTGCAAGAGACATTAATACTAGTAGTTGAGCTTCAACCTGTTCTTTCCTGCTTCTCTCTTTCTTTATTCTCTCTGATTGAGTCTATAAATACAAGGTCGGGACTCATTATAAAGGGTTAGACATTCTCCTGTTTTACAGGCTTCCCTTTCTTCTAGCAAAGGAACTCATGGAGTATCAGACATCCCTTCAGAATTGTAATACGTTACCTACCTCCTGGCCATTTGTAATGCATTGTATCAATCTGCAGAGCAATAAAACACATCTATGATCAATTTTAGATCCTTTCTTGTCTCTTTCTCTTTCATCTGGTCTTTCATTATAGATCTGGTTGTCTATGCTTTGTTATTGTACGCATTTTGTTGGTTTGTGTCCATCAAAAAAATGAATGTTCATCATTCCTTTGGTGCATCACCTTATAGCTTAGTTTGATTTCATGTATCTCTTTTATCCATGTCTCCTTCGTAAAACTTAGATCAGGTTTAGGAATAGGCCCTATGCAAGTTTTTCACGTATGCACCTAAATAGAGGAATAGGAACCAACCTTTAATCTAGAGAGCTTTTCCGATTCTGCAAGGTCCCACACTTTGGGAAAAGCTCAATGTTATGCAATCACACTAAATGAATATGCCTTAGAAAAGTGGATCTGAGGATGCATTTGGGGGTGCTGTGATTTCGCGTTAACACTGACCTGAACCTAGCTTCTCACAAAGCCCCTTGCCTCTAACCAGATTAGTTATTTTCATGTCAATTTCATACTCCATTACCTTATTTATCCAACCAGCCCTCTTCTCATTTAAATCCTTGTTCAGGAGGAAGTATTTTATACCGACATGTGAAACTAGTAGGTGTATCTTGTTGTTGGACACCAAATGTCTTAATTTATTTAAACTTCTTATCATGGAAAGGACATGCTTCTCAATGAATGAATACCTTACCTCATAATATTTAAGGCTATGGTTGAAGAATGCAATAGGTTACTCTAGTCCTTTTTGATTCAATTGCAATATCATGTCTGATATTGTTTCTATATCTCCAAAGGAATATAAGGTAAAATCCTTTGAGAAATCAAAATTTATGAGAGTTGGGGCCTATGCAATAGCCTACTTTATGGATTTAAAGCTTTCTTTTCCTTCAGTAGTCCACTTGAAATCCATGATCTTCTTCAAAATTAATGTCATTGGGTTGATAAGGTTAGCGAAATAAGGGACAAACCTTCTAACAAAGTTGATTCTCCCCAAGAAACTTTGGAGAGATTTTTTATGACTAGGAAATGGCAATGCAATAATGGAACTAAATCTTAAGGATCAATGGTTAGCCCTTCCTTAGAGACAATGTGGCCAAGGAGTTTACCCTCATGAGCTAGGAAGATACATTTCTTAGGATTGAGGGAAAATTTGAATTGCCTGTACCTTTTTAAAACTTTCCTGAGATGAAGCAGATGATCATCTACATCCTTAGAGAACATTGTGATGCCATAAAGATAGAAAAGAAAAATCTTGTTAATCAGCCCTTTGAATTCCATGTCCATGGCTCTTTGGAATCTTCCTATAAGCATAGGTTCCCCACTTGGTGGTAAATGCAGTCTTATACTAATCTTCCTATTTTACCATTATTTGATTATATCCCAAGTATTCATCTAGAAGAGAAAATATTTTATAACATGCTACCATTTGTAAAATTTGTTCCATAGAGGGCAGTGGGTAGTGATCCTTCAAGGAATCTTTGTTCAAGTCTCTAAAGTCAACACATGTCCCGATCTCTCCATTCTTCTTTTGTACTAGACATGATGATTACTTAATGGGAAAGATAATACTTGCTTCTATTAATTTGTTCACTTCTTTCTTCAATAAGGGCTCAATATGAGGATTTATAGGTCTCTGCTTCTATCTAACAATATTGAAAGCTGAATCCAACTCAATAGTATGTTGGGATAAATTACGATTAAAACCTCCAACATCTTCATAGATCCATACAAATACATCCGTAAATTCATGGAAAAGTTCTACAAAACCATGCTTCTATTTTTCATTTATTACCTTACCGATGTTGAGGATTTTTCCCTCACCAACTGAGATGGGCTTTGAATCCTCTCTCTTGACTGTTATATTTTATTTTTCCATTTTGAATTGGTCGTTGGGGTTAAAATTAGATTCCAAAGTGACTAGGCCCTTAGGAATATTATTTTTTTGAGTTGAATCACTTGGTATCCATATTGATTTTCTAGCTTGTCCTAGTTCCTTGAAGAAAACTCGACTTCTCCTTGAATAAAATTGACAATTTTCTTATCACTCTCAAACACTTTCCAATTTATATCATTATCGAGTATAGCAGGCCTTACTACCACCTTGATATGAGGTTGAACTTTTTCTCTCTTTCTATTCTCAACAACATCAAACGTTTCCCCAACTGAAGCCAACCTATCAGTAGCTTAATTTTATTTTTTGGGAATGGCTGGATGTTGAAGGCTTCAAAATATTTCAAAATATCTCATACTTTATGCTCGTATGCTTTAACTATACCATTCTTGGCTGCATTCAATCTTCTGACCTGATTTACAATCAGTTCACTGTCTCCAAAGGCCTGCAAATTTTTAATGTTCCTCTTCCTTACCCATTGAATACCATGGATAAGGGTCTCATACTTTGTTGTTTTGTTAGAGAAACTAAACTAAAATTTTAAGGGAGTGTAATACTTCATACCTTTAGGGGATAAACACTACACCTCCTCTTGCACCTTGTCTACTTCTTGATCCATGAAAGAACAAATACCAAATTCCCTCATCTTCTTCATCATTTAGCTTGACAACACTAGGCAAGGGTGCATTCTCTTTATGTAGAAAATAGATCCCAAGACTAGCTTCTTCAATCTCCTTATATGGATCATAGTTATAACATTTATGTGCCCACTCATTAAGTGTTAAGTTAGGAATTCCTCCAATCTAAGTTTATGTCTCTTGAGTACTTGGGAAATCCTCTTCTTCAAAGATTGTACAATTTACATTGACAGGGTTAAGTGTATAAGGTTATACATGGTATGAAGCAATAGGTTCAAACTTAATTGTGGCCTTAGTGCCACACCTGGTCTTGAAGAGCATACGAGACCAATCTGTTGATAAGTATCCTCTAATTTTGGCAGTGAAGTCTATGGATAGACATAATGCAAAGAGTGGAGATAGGTCAATTATAGACACATATTGAGAGACTAAAACATTTTTGCATGCATGCCATGTGAGGCTTAGACCTATGACAACTCCAACATTTCCTATTACTATCCCATTTAACTGTACTACACCTTTTGAAAAAGGCTCATACTTTAGGCCTAGTTGGTGTGTAATCTGCTTTAGCATTAGTGAGCTACTTGTTCCAGAGTCAATCATATAATTATGCACCAAGTTATTTCCTATGATCAAAGACACATATAAAGGTGGAGGATTCATGTTTTTTCTTGGTTGATCCTCCTTTTGTTGCATTACATTGGTAAAGACCTTTTCTTTCTCGTTAAATGGCTCATTTGGGATAGGAAAGTTGGTCATGGCTGCTTGCAATAAATCCCTCTGGTATGTAATCATCAATGACTCCCACATAGATATGATCACATTAGTTTTCTTCATATGCTTAAGGATATTGAAAGGAGTCAGATTATATTTTTTTGCACCTTACTTACAACAACCTTTTCCTACACTTGGGATGGTGTGGAAAGTCTTTTATGCTGATTTTACACATTTGGAGTTAAATTTGGGTTTCCACCTCCCTAGAATGTCAAAGAAGGTTGAGAATGGATTGCATTTGTAGACTGCTCTCCTTCTATATCCCTCTTCTTAGACCTAGTATTTGTAGCCACACCTTGAGAAAAATTCTGATTTACTCCACAAAATTCATCCATTTGCCAATTTACAACTGAAGTGCCTCTTGAACAACCATTTTTTGTTGATTTTCTTCTGTGGGTGTATCTTGAGAAATAAATGCACTTTGGACCATCAAATCCATGTTTAAAATTCAATTAGGGTATGTTTTTGGGTTATGTTGAAGATGGCAAGGAAAAAACTACTCATAATCTTGCACAATATTGTTTTGGACAAATACCAAAGCTTGGGATGAGCTAGCTACATTTGGATTATATGGTTGAAAAGGTTTTGCAGGTGGAAATTGGTTTTGATTTTGGGGAGCAGTTTGGGTTGAAGGCTTATTTGGATGGTAAGAGGTCATGTTAGATTGTTATAGAAGATGATAAGGTATAAAGTTTTGGGCTTGCTACCTTTTGATGGATACCAACTCATTCCCAAAAAATTTCAATTGCTTCATTACTTCTTGTAACTAAGTTGAGATATTTGGAAAAGAAGATGCTTCATTAGAGCTCTAATTTATTGGGGTTGGAATAGGTGCTAACTTAGGGGACTGATTAGAGTTGGGGTTCTCAATCTCAAGAAATACATGTGTTAGAATTCTAGGAGCAAGCTTCCCAACCTAAATGAGGCAATTTTCAGCCCTAATGGATCTTACATAAGCACTAGGGTATGTTGTACCCCTCATAGACTGAATCATGACAATAATATTAGAATTTAAAGCTCTTAAAAAGAAAAGAAAGAAAACTTTTGGAGTTGGTCCAACGAGGGCTAGAATTATGTCCCAAGTTTTCTGAAATCTAAAATTAAAATCCTCTTTGAGCTCATTGGGAGATATTTTTATGGTTGTCAGTTTTTCTAGCAAGGAGAGTGAATAACTAAAATTGGGAAATATGTGGGATGTATGATAGTTAATATAATCAAGAATGAAATGTAAATACAATAGACAGATGTAATAGATAAATATGGAATGACACAAAAAACTATAAAAATGGAAATGCTAAACCCTAGAGTACTAAGAGAGTTATAATTAACTCAGCTAATTAAAGGAGCTCACTGGACTATGTCACATAAATGACTGGAGGAATAGGAAGCATGAACGACTATGTAGAGGTCCCAAAAAGGATGGATCCGAGATATCTAACTGGATTGGAGTGCCTAGAGGGGGACTGGGGCACTTGTGGGACCTCTTGTCTGTAGAATAGGTGCCCTGGTCTGTGAAAAAGGTCTGGAACTAAGTTTCATAGGTTCGATAGGTGGTTTGAAACCCTTGTTGTGTATCACATCAAATTTGCTGCACTACGCCTGAAAGAAACGATAACCATATCGTACCAAGCCAAGTACACATATGCTAATCAAACACCACGATCAATAAGATGAAAGCAATTCACCAGAATAGCTTTACATAAAACCTTTGCAAACAAATGAGTAGCAATATCATATATTATTGTGGAACTCAATGCAATACAATGAGAATGGGCGTTGCTTAAATAAACAAGGAATAACAATCTAAGAACCAGTCAAGGTCGTGGATCAAGCCATAAATCAAGGAAATAACTAGTCATCAAAGAACTAGTCAAGACCATAGATTTAGGAGAGAACTAGACATCAAGGATCTAGTCAATACCATAGATCAAGGAAATAACTATACCTAACAGCTAGATAATATCTCCTAATATCTAAATAAGATAAAAGAAATATCCACACACATAAGTGGGTGAGGATAAATAAAGGTAAGTAAAGTACCTAGGTGAACATGAGATAAGGTAAATACCTACTCCAACACCCCCTCTCAAGTGAAGCTAGGGGTTAAAATAGAAGTGGCATGTCCACAGTATGAGTCCCGGTAACTAGGCCTGATGAGGTACTCATGTACAATAACTGGAAAAAAAGGGACATCGCAAGGTACCTAAAACCAATAACAACAAAGTAAAGAGAGTAAAGACCCACTCCAAGGCATCCCAAGAAGCTCAGCTCAAAAAAATCATACAATGCTAAAGAATTTTGGTGTGTACTATGGTCTGAATCCACTGCTTGATCACAAAACTCAAAAACAACTAACATTGGGTTTCACCAGAATAGCTCCATATAAGGAGACTGTCAATGGAGTGATGTCGAAAGTGTAAAAAAAACACCAAACATAATTCAATCAACTGTTGCAAATAGGTGTGCCACGATCCAAGAACAATAAACAAAGCAACAAGGCAAGGACACAAACTCCAGAGTGTCATGATCCAAGAAAAGCCAAGGTAACAAGGCAAGGACATGAAACCCAAACAAACAGGATCAACACCACACCCTCCCATACTACTGAATGGGTGGAGTGACGCTACAAATTTGTATGAGTTGTCAAAAAAACTACTCGAACACTGACAAACTAACACTGTGCTCCACCAGAATAGCTCCCCCACAAGAGAGAATGTCAACATGCCAAAAGTGTAGAAAATACAGATACAAAATCTTTCAACAAACAAGAGAGATACACTAGACCTGCTAAAGAAAAATGCTCAAAACAAGAAGCATCATAATGCATAAGGTATAAAAAGTGGAGCAAGAGGTTGAATGGTGGAGAGCCACGCCTATAGAGTCCTCTCAATGAATGCCTATGTTGACGGATGGATGAAGAAGATGCTTGCATATGACTTGGTGCTTGGTGCAAAAGGCACAATGGGTACATGCAATAGAACATCAGAATGTGTGTCAGGTTGATCATGTCTGACATCTGAAATCTCAAGTTTTTCAATCCTGAGTGAAGGTGTAGAACTCATGTGTTGCTCATGATCCTTAGAAAGAGTCGAGTGAACAAAAAAAGGAGCTCTGTCAATGTGTGATCCCAATGAAGTATCTGCTCAAAAACCAATTTCATGATGAAAATTCCACTTAACATGTGGAATAGAGGAAACAATACCCTGTGAATGTCTACCAATGACTCCTCTAGTGAGACCCATAGAATGGAGCATGCGAGAACTGAATGCAGTGGTATGCTTCTTGAAAAAGATATGCAGCTGAGTAGAAGTAGGATACACAACATGTGGTACTGTAATAGGCACAGATGTGGAAGAGCATGCAGTAACAAGCCTCACAGGTTTAGAAGCATCAAAAGTAGGTTTAGGCTCAAAGACTGGTAGATCAATGTCAGTGGGTACAAGAGCAACAACTACAAGTGGACTAGGAGCATGGATATGATTGTCCACAATATGATGGTGATGTTGTAGGCTAGCAAGTTTGTTCTGTAGGAAGTGTATTATTGTATCCTTATCATGAATGAGTGATTGTAGAAGAGAATTTCACTTCTTGAGCAATCTATTTTCTTCCAAAAATTTTACAATATCCTCTTGAAGTCCACATACTTCAGAGAAAAGCATATCATTCTCAAAATCCATGATAGGTACAAACTGCAACTCCCAAAAATTTAGGACATCGGGCTCAGCTGAAATTACGTCCACAATTGATTACAACACTCCTCCATATTTGGAACTTTATAATTATAGTGCAAGTCTCAAAATAAATATTTCCAATGCAAAGACCATGAAAAAATGACAAAAAAACGGCACTCAAAACTGAGTTACCGATCAAAAGTTACAAGCTTTTTAATATTTTGCTTTGTTATTTATTTTAGTTGCCACTAAAACAAAATAAATTGTTGTTTCCCAAACCACACAAATAAAATTAAAGGGGGTTGAAGTTAAGCACCTACTAGTAGGAATCACAAGCTTTAAGCCCTCATATGACCATACCATATGACCAAGGGCTAAGGATTTTAATGGGTGTCTCTTGCTCTGATACCATGAAAGGATTGATAACCAGATCGTACCAAGCCAAGAACACAGATGATAATCAAACACCACAATCAATAAGATGAAAGCAATTCGCTAGAATAGCTTTACATAAAACCTTTGCAAACAAATGAGCAACAATATCATATATTATTATGGAACTCAATGCAATACAATGAGAATGGGCCTTGCTTAAATAAGCAAGGAATAACAATCTGAGAACCAATCAAGTTCATGGATCAAGTCATAAATCAAGGAAATAACTAGTCATCAAAGAACTAGTCAAGACCATAGATTTAGGAGAGAATTAGACATCAAGGATCTAGTCAATACCATAGATCAAGGAAAGAACTATACCTAACAACTAGATAATATCTCCCTAATATCTAAATAAGATAAAAGAAATATCCACACACATAAGTGGGTGAGGATAAATACAATAAAGGTAAATAAAGTACCTAGGTGAACATGAGCTAAGGTAAATACCTACTCTAACAGTGCCAAGTGTTGCTGATAATCAAAGATAGCAAAGAAAGACTCTGTAGAGAGATTTCCAATAATGAAGTATCAAAACCATAAAATGCTTCCAAAAATGCAAATTATGGATCGAACTGACCTCAGTTTCCAAGACAACATCCTTACTAACTGATGCTACACTACATTTTGGAACGTCATAATTTTGTTATCATGGTGTGTGCATCATGTGCCCTAGATGCTCCTTATACTTTAATCACCACTTTGTGAATACAGATTAAATCCTTAATCTACATGTTCCAATAATGTAGATAAAATCCTTTGGAAACAAATAGCAGTCTTTCCCTCTACCTTGTGGATTTTTATTAACCATCCTTGTCCTTGTGATGGATCTTAATGTAGTAAGTGACCAACAATCTTTGACTAGAACCAAGCCGAGGTGATAATAGTGAAAATCAACATCCTTGGTGTCTCATTTATGAGTGAAAGAACTAGTCATACATAGCAACTCTCAAGACATAGATTTAATTAAAAATGGGGTTAGCACATCCAAAGATGTATAAATACCATATATCAGAAACAAGCTATCATGCAAGATCTAGTGGATATTCTGTTTCCAAATCAAAACAGAGATCATATAGGTGCCTAACAACTAGATTTAATGTGCTTCCCTAGTTCCATATCTCAAATTCCACCAAAATGATGAATATGGCTACAGCATATTATACAAGAGCTTTGATAGGATAAATAAAATAAAGGTAAGATGGCCAAAAGACCTAGGGTTAATGAGCTACTTTCTTCAATCAAAGCTCTACCTTCTAAATATGTAGTATTCTTAAGATCTTTGACTAAATAATATTTAAAGTGCATGATATTTGTCATTCTAAATTTTCACCCCACTCTCATGTTGGTGAGATCAAAATCTCGGTAACATGAAGTAGATAAATATGCATCACCTAATTTCCATGAAGAGCTTAGTAGAAAACACTCTCGCAAATGGAACCAAAAAGCTTTGAGAATGACAAATCTTGGAGTGTGGAAAATAAAGATGTAAAAATGCTAAAAAAGTGGATGAAGTGAACCTATGTCAGAAAGGTACCAGTGTAGTTGCTGATGTTTTCTATGTGATGTACCTTACATGGTTAAGTATGGTTGTGCTGCCACAAAATGTCATATTGTTGACATAGTTTGTTGTTGTGTATTAAAGGTAACAGCATTTGTTTACTTGTTCAAGACCATACGACCATAAGTTGCAAGGAAAAAATGATCAAGTAGTTTTAATACATGTATGTATAAAGTATGTGTAATAACTAGAACCATGTAAAATATGCATGTAAAATTAATGTAAATGTAAAATATAGATGAAAAATGTAAATGGAGTCATGTCCACCTCACTTCCATGTTGAGTGAAAGATAGCTGTAGAAGGTGCTAACTCTATATTTTGCATCCATGCGATTTTTGTTAAGTGAAACTCATGTTACCAATATTCTGAAGAAGTATACGGATAATAGTGCTACATTATAGAAGGCCTTTAATTGCTTCCTTGAACACTTTCATGTGAAATTAGATATCTGTATGATCATGGTTTTTTGGGTGATCCGATGCCACTAGCTGCAAAGTAACTGGAGGTGAAGAATTCTTTTGTAATAGCTCCTCCAACCTTTAGGACTGCTTCTAAGAATGCTAAGGACTCCTTATCCTGATAAAATTTGATTGTTCATTTGGTTGTAGACAAAATGGTTGAACCCAGTTGTGAAATGTATGTAATTTCCACCTTTATGCTCAAGGGTTGTGCATTGCATTCAAACTTTCTTACTCGTAACTGCAAATGCGCTATGTAGTGCGTAAAACTAAATGATGCCCCCCCCTCTTTAGGTAGATGGTATTCGATTGATCATTGATAGGAGAAACGTGGCCCCTTTTCTGCATGCCACTGATCTTATGAAACTCTTTCCTATAGGGGAAAAGGAAATTACTTAGTGGAAACCAAGATGCATTGACAAACAAGAAGTGCTGGACAAAGACAAGTATAGTTAGTACATGGCCATGACATAGCATATTAATTAATATTTAATCCATTGTGTATATGGAGGCATTAACAGTCTGTATATTACCAATTTTTAATGTAGTAATGTAAACACTATAAGAAGACTATGTGAGTGTTATCTTGAAGTGGGCTACAAACATTGATTACATCATGTATAATGTTCACAATTTTTTGAAATGCCCATCATGATTCGCATATAAGAAAATATGGTTCTACACCCAAACATTGGTAAATTGTTCCTGCTAAACAAGGTTGAAAACAATAGTTAAGTAATGGTAACATCTAAGAGTATGGATTGTTGTATCTATTGCATGAAAAATGTTGAATATGAAGCACCCGTTAGCATGTTAGAAAGATAACTTGTAATGTAACAAAGTGTGTATAACCAATTAATGTGAAATGGTGTTAAGTATTTAAATGAAACAATAACAGTTGGAAATTGGAATGTTTGATATACCATAGCTTAACCAGTTTGGTAAGGGTAGAAGTCCATGCCTTTTAGGTTGTAATAAATATTTCTTCTGCAATTAACTATTAGTGTGAAATATGTGATCTTCACCATCTATGTATGATATAGATAAAATGTGATACAAGTCCCTAACCCATGGTGAATCAATCTGGCCACAAAAAAGAATAGTGTCATTGAGTGAGAGACAACAATTAACTCATGCATTGCAGTAACGTTGTGGATTCCTATATGTACGCTTGAATTTTTATTTATAAAGTAAGCCAATGACACTTCGTGAATTTATAAATGATATTAGTTAAATTAGGTTCATTGCATTTTTTTCATTGTAGTGATACGAATCTCGCTAAAATTGAGTTAGAGCTATCACTCATGCCATGGAGTCAAATTCAACTATGTATACAATTCCTCTGTGTTATCGAATGTATGCGTAGACAAGATGATATGTATGAAGTGTTTATATTGGATTAAATGTGCACTCTTCATTTCCTTAATTGCTGATTTATATCCAGTTTTGTTTTTAAAATGAATTCCTTGAGTGAAGTATTTATCTAATTCTGGAATGCTAAAAGTATTTAACATCTCTTCAAAAGATAATATTGAATGTGACATTTTGCCTATAGTGTGTTTCACTACTGGATGATTTAGTTGCTAGTGCGTCATGTATTGGTAGGGAAATAAGTGACATTTTTGTTAAGATTTAATAGTCATAAGTTGATTTTTATAGACATTACCATCCTAAAATGTGAGATGATAAATGTAAGGTTTTTTTGTCAAACCCTCATACAGACCATAGCAACTATTTGTGTGCTTACCCCATAGGGAAGTGAGCATACATCATATAGGCTGCATACTCTCATCGTAGTTATATGTTAATAAAGCTTCGATACATAAAATCATTTCCATAGTGCATGAGCTGTATTTTCGGTATCATTATTGAATGCAAATATGTGTAATATTGCCATATTCAAATTGTTTTTAACACTATTCTATGGAAGGTTTGTTGTAACAACTGGAGTGAGTAACTATCCTAAACGGCCATTTGACATGTCATTGGAACACTCCTCTAAAACATTTAAATGATATGTTTGGTCTCAAAAATTATAACAATACCAATGCAATAATTTACGCAATCCTCAAACATGTGTCTACACACGGAGATATCATTTGTAACTTCATAGTATGTTCCCTCAACATTCCTCTGCTTAACAAATTGAACAAGAAGGTCATTGGGTAACGACGACAAAGTTCGCATGAATTGTAGCTTTGTAAACGTGAGCCAAATTCATCCTATGAGACATGTAAAAATCCCACCATATGAGGGTTTTTCTATGATAACATGGGGAAGTAGGTCTAAATGTAAGTGTAGTAGCTTTTGCAAATATTAAGTCATGCACCTAGGGGTCGACCTCAACACTGCTAAATGATAACCCCCGAAGTGTACATTTATGGAAATCTAGTCAAACATATTGTATTTTCTCAACATGTAAGCTTTAGTTAAATTAAGTAAAGTGTAATGTAGGTGTGTGGATCATATAGATTAGATTCACGTTGGAGGATCATTAACATGGGTTAGGTCATCATAGTTTTCATTAAAAAGTGGGTCCCAATTAATTCAATATTTGTCAATTGTCTATAATGAGCTCTATTATTTACAATTTAGACATTATAGGTGGTGATTATTACAAAGACACTGGTGATTGTCATATTTTATCGGTAGAAATGTGCAAGTGATCATATGTTAATGTTTATTGGCCTATGGTTAGTTCTTCCTTTGATTGATCAAACTAAATTAAGCTAACTGGATGTGATTTAAAACGAGATAATTACATTTCCAAGCAGTTATTGTGCAATTTTTTTTTACTAATCGTGATGCTCAAGTGTGTAGTAATATTTCCAAGCTCCTATTTATTTCTATGTGAGATTTCGCTGGCATTGGTGAAGATCATTTCATAGACTCGCTTCGAGGTGATCTTCAAACATTGTAATATACCATTATTATTTTTTACGGACTAGTGAAGTGCGTATCACGATTTTTAATTTGTAGAAGGGGGTATCCTTTAGTGAGCCCATGTGAGACGTCAAACACTGATTTCTCACAACTAGGATTATGATTTCACTCCCTTCGCTTAGATTTTTGACTCTACATTTGTGTCATGCATAGTTTACAGTGTCACTTATGTTGCATTGATTCATGAAACTTACGATTATGGAGGTCTCCTGATACTTGCTAGCGTTATTACGCTGATTACAAGACGTAGCGTTATCAAGTGATTCAAGATCGATGCACTCAGGAGCATGATTGTATGTCAACACACTAAACTATAAAGTGCCAAACTCAGAAGAGGGGTCAGGTAATATTGTTCTTGGGTGGTTGTGTTTCTCTCTATGACATGTAGTATGATTCCTTCTTTATCTCTCTTCAGGAGATGGATGCTTATAACAAACATGAGCCTTTTCTTACACACGTTTCAATTTCATTTGAATGGAGATCGAAAATCATGTGGTATTAAACTATCCAGAGGTAAAGGAGTATACTATGCATCACCATACAGATTAGAGACTGTAAGCAGATGATGAACCTAAAAATTCTAAGTGGTTAAACCGTAGTGATGAAGCACTTAGGTTTTCTCTGCATGTTTGTGATCTCCTGACTTTTTCTTCCACATTGAAACATTCGACACACCGTTAATTATGCATGTAAAATGCTTAGATGAGGATGTTTGGACAAGCAAGATGACATGAGAGTGCATGAGTTGGAGAATGAACTACTAGGTTTAAACCCTAGTGACTTTGAAAACCTGTAGACCTTCTTCTCAAAGTTTGTCCACACTAGATTGCTTTTAAAGGAATGTAAAGTGGATAAGAAATATTCACCAAAATGATCTTGTCGATTATTTCTAAGTTAGGTCTCGAATACTCCTGAACTTCATGTCTACTTTCCACACTATGAAATTTACCTTGGTTAATGACTTGGAATATGCCCTCCTTTGAATTTTTTTCATCCTAAGTCATTTGAGAACAATATGAAGAAACTCATTCAAATGGGGAATCTCTCAAGTCCAAGTCTCATGCCCTTGTCATGAAGTACTAAGTAAGAAAAGAAGATTGATAAATAATGAAAGAGAAAAAGGATGCAACCTAAGAAGGAAACCAAGACCACCCAAGCTAAGACAATAACACTGAACGCTTCAAATTATGAGCCTAGAGATCACCTGTGGGAAGGAAAAGTGCTACATAATGTGTTCCTATTGCAAGAGGTTTGGTCATAAAGAGCATCTACGTCATGAGGTCCTATTAGTGATCTAAAACCTTACTCATTGTACTTGTCGCATCAGGTTCATTGCACTAGGTGTTCCATGTGTCGCTAATCAATCCAAGTTCTCCAAAGGCCTTTTTCATTCTTGTCAAAAATATAGAAGATGGAAGAAGTGACAATGATGGAAAAGTGAGAAAGAAATGAAGATGAAGTTTTATTAGTAGTGTCATCTCACAGAGAAAACATCATTTTCAAAAAACATCTCAGGAAAGCATATGTAGTATGCAACAGCCTCAGGAAATTTAATTCAGAATTTAGAAGTCAAATAAATACATTAAGGGTCAAATAGATGTAAAAGAAGATTCAAGATGATCAAGGATAAGTTCTAAGGGACTTAGTTTTTGGGAAAGCCGCAAAGCTAAGGAGATATCCTTTTAATTCAATAGATGGTCAACGAAGACTTGAAGTAGTCGTCGATGAATTATAGAAAGACATACGATACTTTTGGAAGAAGTTGCGATTTCGTATATTTATTAGAGCTCTTTACGAGCTAACCTTCATTGAATGAAGCTATTCAAAATAAAATTGGAGTATAAATTCTAAAGCTGTAGACTCTAGAAGAAGGAGAAAGATGTTGAGGACTTTAAAGATAGTCGCTGAAGTCTAAGGATATCCATAGATGTCTAGACAGATGCCGCTAAGAAGTTCTTCGAAATCTGAAAACAAAGCCACGTAAGACTATGCAGTACCCACCAGTGTAAATGGTGAACCTTCAGTAGTAAAGGAAGTCAGGATCTAATGTTGTGGCAGACAGTTTCAGAAAATCCGTCACAGTACTGGAAAATTGCATGTATAATAAGAACCGTAGTGCTTAAGGAAAAAACCCACAAAGCTATAGATTCACTCGAAGGATCTTCCTCCAGCAGTAAAAGGAACAATGCCAGTGAATTGTGCAAAGGAAATTTAGGATTATAGTTGTAAGACATTAGGTAGTAAGACATGATGACACCATATGAAGAACCATGGTATGGATTAAAAACCTGCCGTTGAGCAGGTTTGAAAATCTATAGAATCCAAGAATATTGCCCATGATACCCAAGGAGAAATGTCAGGCTTTGGAAGCCAACAATCCAAACCTTGTGGATCTTTGTAGGGTAAATCATGAAATGAAGATGTGATCAAGTATATCAATCAGATAAAATTTTAAAATGGAAGAAGTGAGATTCGGTATCCAAAATTGAGATGATGTGTTAAGATTGATAGAATATTGTTCGACTGTGTAAAACTAGAACTCCACAAAGAGTTCAATGAAGTCATCGACTCGGATTCCAGCTCACTAGAATGATAATGCTTTTTGAATGTGCAAATTAATCTTAATTAAACTCTCGACCATAAATATTTCTGAGTCTTCCAAGGTGTAAATCTAACAGTATTGGATTAAAAATGATCTATGTTTATTCCTGACTCAAGTGAGGAAATCTTCTAAAAATACAGTAAATCTGATCCTCTTAGGAGTGGGCTCATAAATATTTTCTAGGCATATGTATAGAAGAAGGTGTACATCAGTGCTAGAGATATAGTTAGAGATACTTCGGATACTGAGACGTTACTCGATCATGCATTTAATAGGACCCCACTATTTCTTCAGGTGACAGAGTAGGAGAGATTGCATGACATGCATAGATGAAGTGGCGGATTGGATTGATTGTATTCATATAGTCAGAAAATTAGATGCATTTGATGAGTGTTGCTCGATCATGGAAAAATGATGCACTAGGGATCTGACCCCTCTTCTAGAAAGGAAGAGGAAAGAGGCTCAAGATAAAAATGGGTGTATTCAGAGATAAAGGATGGAAAAGGAGGAATGGAGAGGCCGAAAGGAGTTTAAAGTGAAGGAATGAGTAGCTAAGAGTTTCTCCTAGATAGTTGGGGTTAAATGTATTACAGACCTTTGATGGAATCAACAAGATGCACTCTCATGAGCTTTCGAGATAAATAATTGAAAATTTGCTAGAGTAGAGAGAATGAGATTAAGTTTATTGGCAAATCGCAGCTATGTTAACACGATGAGATCCCTTTCCACCATCAGTTCGAGCTTTTGGAAGTGATAGTAATTTGTGTACAACCTCTAGATTATGTCCAAATGATCCCTCCCTCATTTGCACAGTTAAATAAGTCTCTGAACTTATTGCCTGGAACAGGGATCTCAGGCGTGTTAATGCCAAGCTGGACTACGCTTTTTACCCTCCCACATGATGGAGTACTAGGTATACACCCTAATTGGCCCCAACATGTTTACATTAGCTATGGCAAGATGACACCAGGAATCATTCCCGAGAGGTCACCCATCGCCACACTGACTCTGGGGCTCAGCATGCAGTTAACTGTCTGGCTCTGATACCAAATGATTCTGTCAGGATCACAACAAAAGCTCAACAGGTTTTCCATAGCTGGACTTAGGGATGCTTCATTACGTTCTTGGGATCCAAATTGCTACGCCAATCTGAACCTCAAGACATTTTGATTTTGCAACCTTGGTATACACCCAATCAGGCCTAACAACATTAGGAGGCAGTGACACTGAGAATTTTCTAGGAGGTCTTCTCCTACTCCTTTTCATTACTCTGGGACTAAGTGTGCTTAACTGCCTAGTATTAGACCTGCATGACTTCCTTAGTTGATATTACCAAAAACTCGAACTGATGGTGGAGAGCTTGATCTACTTGAATCATACTTGACCGGATTTATCGTATCTTGCTGGGATCATGTCTAAATTCATGCATGAGCCACATGAGCTGTATTGGAAAGACAGCTAAACGGATCCTTCATTATGTTCGTGGCACTTATACTGATGGCATTCACTATGATAGAGGGATATATATCGACTTAATTGGGTTCACAAATTCTAATTGGGCTAGTGACTTAGATCATCGGAAATATACTTCTGGCTACAATTTCTCTCTTGGTTCGGTTCCTATTAGTTAGTCTAGCAAGAAGCAAAATGCAATTGCGATACCATCTACAGAGGTAGAATACAGAGCAATAGTTAATGCTGCCACAAAAGCTATTTGGCTATACAGGGTATTCTGACAAAGTTTGGCAACCACTTTCGGCAGCCTACCATTATCTACTGTGATAACATGAGCACTATCTATATTTGCATAAATCTAGTTCAACATCAGCAAACGAAGCACATTGAGCTCCATATGCACTTCATATGAGAGATTATTCATGATGGTATCATCGACATTCAGTACATTCATAACAGTTGATCAGATTGAAAATTTATTTATCGATCCCTTTACTGAGATGAAGTTTCTTCACTTACGGTCTCTTCTTGGGGTGAGGTCTTCTACAGCTGACTCATCTTCTTCGGGCTATGTAGTCCTTCTTTTCTTCTTCTTCTTCTATGAAGATGTTGTTTGTATATGGGCACCTTATCAGGCCTTTAGTTGTCAATCCCCATTGACACATCTTTCTTAGTTGTTTAGGAGTGTCCTCTCCTTTTGTCTCATCATAGCCACTACCCCAGCTTCAATGAAGGGGGGTGTTGGTGTGAGTTATCCTATGTGTCCTCCACTCACATATGGAGGGTCATCTCACATGGGTTAGTTTTAGGGTTAGGTTTAGGGTTTGCTATTGAGTCATGCACTAGGGTTACTCAGCACCCTATATGTATCCCTTCATTTGACATTTATGAGTATGCCAAGACACTCCGTTGTCTTGTCTCTACATGTGCAAACTTTGTTCTGTTATGCAAGTTATTCAATTTTTTATCGATTCTTCCTTATGATTATGTTGAAGCCATTATGATTCAACCAGAGTGCAACTTCATTGTGGTGCACAGTTTTCGATACGATTCATCAACTCTTTCAGTAGACCATGAAAGCGTTGGATGTGTATGATGAATACAGATATGATGTGTATGTATGATATAAAAATGTGTAAATGATCTAGTTTAAATGTAAGATGTATGATGTAAAGTGTATATATTCGCAAAGGTCAAAATGATGTAGAATAAATATAGTATGTATGATTTATGACGTAAGATGCATGAATAAACGAAGTGTGTAATACCTATAGTGCAGTGTGTGGGGTTCATGTGTAGTAATTCCTCAACATTCAAGTGTGAACTAAATCACAATAGTGTGTCATAGTGTAATGACGATGCTAAAGCGTGAATGAATATGTGTATGTTAGGAAATGGTTGTATGAGAATGCAAAGATGAGATATGAGTAGATGATAAGATGATGTATGCGTAAATGCTAAGAATGTGATGTATTACTATGTGAGTATGCTAGAATGAGGGGGGGTGTTAAATGATATGTCCCCCAAGTGTGTGTGCAATAAGATCACGTAAATTCATCGAGAAGATCATCATCCTTTGGGTCAAATTCATATGGATAAGCATTGGTGACTTGATAAGCAATAATGTATGGTTGATCATGTAACGAACCATTGAGGCGTAAGTTGTACATGCCCATAGCATACTCCTCATCGGTAAATGGAGGAAGTGGGCAACCATGTGCATACCAACGAGTGGATTTTGTGAATAGCAAAGAAAAGAACTATTACAAATAAATATACACGACCAAAGGGCATAGGGAAATGAGACATGTCTGTATGACTAGGATCTAATGTGCCTCTAATATAAGTAAGCCAAGATTCCCCTAATGTGAGTGGAGAAGAGCGAGGGGTACATGATAAGTAGATCGTAAGATGAAACACACACAAACCAAAAGCGGAAGTAATATTGATAAAGCCATAGTAGAGATGAGGATCATGAGTAGAAGGTCCTCAAAAGTAAAACCAATCCAAGCTAGACCATCATGGGAACATATAGCTATGTCGAATGTAGGGTAAAATGGAATATGTTCCCAATAGGAGTCATTCATGAAGAGTGTGCAAGTGAATGGTGGGCATGTTAAGGGAGATGGTACATGTGAATGCGTATGAGATAGAGTGACATTGATGGACTGGACATGCCCCTAATAAGGAATTATACCAGCAGTAGTAGGTGGCATAGAAGAAACTACATCTATCATACACATGGTACCATCAAGTGGTGGTTCTTCGATAGGTTGGGGCTCATCTGTAATATTTGTGCGTGGAATAGGAAGACTAGTATTAGGAGCTCGGTTGCAATACTGGAATGGATCACGGTCATGAAAAATGGTGTACTTATTGCTATCATGTAAGAATTTTACATGATTATGGACAGTTGAAGTGACAACTTGCATGGCATGAAGCCATGGCCTACCAAGGAGACAATTGTAGGAGACTAGGAAATCAACAATAAAAAAGACAATGTGGACAGTCTTAGGACTAATAATGAAAGGCAATGTAATGTGATTGAAACATGGATAAACATAACCATCATAAGCACATAGTGAAACACTAGAGGGACTAATGTCACGAGTGGAAATACTTAAAACTTAAAGGAATGACATAGGACACAAGTTAATTTCAGATCCATTATCAATCAAAGTACGCTTAACAATGACATTATGAATAGGAGAGATGATATGTAGAGGCGGGTCATTATCAAAAGTGTGAACATCTGCAGGAAGGTTAGACTTGAATATTATATGTGAAGAAAAAGCATCGGTAAAGGCTTGATAAACTGAGTCTAGATGCATGTCAGCATGAATGCGAGTAGTAGCAAGAAAATGTTGGACTCTATGTAGTAAATCAAGATTTGCAAGAAAATAATCATTGATTGAGATACTCATGATGACCAAACCCTAGGATGACAAGTAATGAATGAAGAAT
The DNA here is from genome assembly GCA_019776745.2 of Taxus chinensis. Lineage (NCBI taxonomy): Eukaryota > Viridiplantae > Streptophyta > Pinopsida > Cupressales > Taxaceae > Taxus > Taxus chinensis. The sequence goes on along the minus strand of CM034151.1, from coordinate 313,800,418 downwards.
CTAGAAGCGTGAATGATCACGTCGGGCTCACCAAAATGATTAACTAAAATTGGGATATGGGTATTATTAATCTAATCGAGAACAACATGTAAATACAGTAAATGCGTGTAATAAACAAGTATGGAAAATGTCCTAAGTACCTAATCTAATGAAAATAGAAACCCTAATATGCAAAAGTATGGAAAAGACTTAGAATGAAATCAGATGATTAGAATATGTCATTGGATTGTGTCACATAGAAGTGACTGGAGAAATAGGAAGTAGGAACGATAGTGCAGAAGCCCTTAAAAGAATGGATCTGAGCTATCTAGCTAGATTGGAGCGCCTGGAGAGGGATTGGATGCCTGTGGGCGCTCTGGTCTACAGAATGGGAGCCCTAGTCTATGCAAGAGATCAAGAACTGAATTTCACAGGTCCAGCAGGTTGTCTGAAACCCTTGTTGTGTGTCGCATCAGATTCGTTGTACTATGTTAGATGTCACTGATAATCCAAGATGTATAAAAGATTCGTAAAAGACTGAAAGGAGTATCAAAACCCTAAAAAAGAAGAATGCAAATGAATGGGTAGAACTAACCTCAACTCCACAACAGTGGACTTACTAGCTATGAATTGTACTACATTTTAGACCCAAATGTAGTTCTGGTGTGTGTGCATAATGTGCCTTAGGTGGTCTTATTCCAGTTGCACTTTGTGAAGTAGTGAGCAATAACTAAATGTAGAAAATGTAATAGTATGTGTACATGGAATAAAATAGAATCCCTCCCCCTATGCTTGTGTGATGCAGATGAATCAACTTTGTCCTTGTGATGGAGCTAATGGATGCAAATGATCTCCAAATTCCTTTGACAGATCAACTCTAGGTGGATGATAGTAGTTACTAGTGCTTGGTGCCTTCATTATGGTCTCATAACTTTATATTTATAGGGTTCTCTTGATCTAATTTTGTAATTAACCTCGAAATGGCCGACCACCAAAAATATAAGAAGATCTCAAATGGACTAGAAAGAGCCCAAAAAGTGGTGGGAAAGTGTGAAAAGGATTGGGGCATCCTTGGTGGGACCAAGGCGCCCATGGGCACCCCCAGTCATTAGCCTGGGCGCCCTGGTCGATTCTAAAATAATGCAAAGTTATGAAAGCTAATTGGGCATATGGGTGTAAGAAGTCTGAAAACGACAGAAATAAAATAAAATTAAGATGGCCAAAAGACAGGGGTTAATTAATACTTTCTTCACTTAAGAACCTTCTAAATAGTAGTATGAGACCGAGGATTAAATAATATCTAAAGTGCATGTGATTTTGTGACTATATGAGCAGGTTACCTAACATTTCTCCAAACTGATTATAAATTCGAATATCCACCATCTGCACTCCCAATTGCCCCTTGATCAACAAAACAAACAACTTGAACCATTTCAGAGCATTATTCCCTTCACCACTGACAGATCACCAAGTAGCTTCACAACCACATCCTGTTCAACAATTTGATGTATGATCATCCAATGTTGGATATATCTTAAATATGGTAGATTAGAGTGGTATGATCCTTCGCCAGTAGAGGATACAGGGATAACATTGTAGGGCCGATACTTTAATTCATATATCCTTGCCATTGAGAGCAAGAGGAATACTACTCAATAAAGCTAAGTATTGTTGCATTCACCATGGTTGCAGGCCCACCATTCTATGCATGTTTGCATACATCTATAAAGGATATGACAAAGGGCCTACTTGGAGGTGGTGTGGATAAAGTCCTATTATGTGATTCCAAGAGTTACTTCTGACATTATTCATGCACGGTACATTCTCATAAATGAAATGAGCTTCATATGACTCAAAGTTGATGTCCCCTATTAATTTGGACAACTAAGGGAGGAGTTCTTCTCAAATAGAAGAATGAGGCATTCAGTGGGTGCTCCATCTATTCTCATTGGATGACTTGGAGTCAACAGATCCTCTTGTCAATGACATAGGCCATGTAAATGCTAGGATATTTCTTACAAGATACACACCAAAACTTGGTAAAATGAAAGAAGTAACTTCTTATCCCATGTAAGCGGTGCCAAAACTGTTGGATGCTCAAAAAAGTAGCATCCTAGCACCTGAATCTGATATGAGATTCCTAGGATTTGAGGTAACATGTGACTGATCTCACAAGTTGTTGAAACTTGCATAAATGAGATCAGACCTCCAGAGAATGCTAACTTCCTCTACCTGATTCCTAATGTTAAAACTACTCCTAAGGAAGGAAATGGAACTAACTAATCCTAATCTACACATTCCAAGGGACCATGGTAGAGAAAGATATGCATGAAAGGGGAGATCCTACAGCTAACAAAGGTGATGTAACACCAAGAAAAGGGGGAAGAGATATTCTCTATATGAGTGAAAATGGGAGAAAAATGAAGGAAGAAAGGGCAAACATGAGTGCCACAGTTCAAAACAACATTCAAATCTTCCATTTTCATGGAGCATAATAGAAATAAAACTTGTACAAAGGAGATAAAACATGCACAACACACCACAAAGATGCAATAGAGACGTGAGGTGACATTTTCAATAAGACATAAGCTAGGACAGATGGATAAAAACAAAACCAGTATTTTATTGCTTTAGAAATACACGTAGTACATTACAATGAAGGAAAAAGGCAAGGTTCACCATGTAGATGCTCAAATATGAGGTTTGTAACCCATATACACATATGCAACACTTGAAAGAGAGTGCACCAACATTATAAGAATGTCCAACCATTATAAAAGAATCTCTCTTTACGATATATAGAAAGTGGTGGAGAGATAAGAGGGCAAGTAGGTGAGAAATCTCAAATTCTGGCCTTCATCTACCAAAAGGATGCATTAAAAATCTGAAACAATGATGTGCACCCTTCCAAGCCCATCCCTCATGTCAGCTCGCTTATTGAAGAAGCCAAAGCACAAAATCTCACCAAATCTATTTGTTGAGCTACCTGGAGCTGCATCTTAAATGTTGAATACATTTTCCTCCTTTTTTCCCATCAACGACATCAATTCTTGATTTTGATTACACCAATTTGAAGGGCTTGAGGATATCTTTTTAGCAACAACGTTTTTTTAAATTTAGAGCAGGGAATCAAAAGATATGAGCATTTGAATTTCTACATGTCAGGGTGAACAAGAGAATGAAAAGTGGTAGTGTTTGATTTACTCAAGCGATTGATTCTACCCTCATGTGAATTTCTCCACCTTTTCCATGTGTCCACCTCTCATTGGGTGGGGTATTGGCCCTTTGCTTCCCTCTAATTTTCTTCTCTTTCCCTCTCCTTCAAACATGAAACCTTTATTGATTATGGCTCATTCCAGGGCTTTCAAGCCTGTTGAGCGCATATGCCTGAATGTTCACCAGAATAATGACATGTGTCTATCTTGGACCATTGGATCTTTGCCACCTATTGACCCCTTAGCCCGTCACATGTTATTTTACCTTGGATATTTAAGCCCAGACCCGAAGAATATCCACCTTGACTAATTCTTAGGACTTGAGGTCCGCGGAGTCCAAATGCTTTGAGGATATACAAAATGATGCCATGTGTTCCCATTGATGCTTGGAGTTGGATTTAATGGCCAAATGAACATTTTTTGGAATTTCCAATGCTTTAAACGAAGTCTCCCACAGGTTTTTTGAATACCAACGGTCGGTGCTTTTGAGAAGGGGAAAATGACTATCGTATGAACATCCCATATTTCTAAAACATCAACAAAAAATTTTTAAACAACATTGAGAAAAAATGGGCCAAACCTATGCACTTGAATCATAATAGTAATAAAAGGCCATTCAATCTAATCATAAGCCTTATAAAATCAATTTTAAGTAAAAAAAAACACTGCAAAGAAGTTATGGCCCACTCCATTCCTTCCCAAATAACAATGATATTATCAAGAATATATCTACCCTTAACAAAACCAGTCAGCTCTAGGTGAACCACTTTAGGAAGCAGGTTAGAAATTACTGAGAGTAAGATATTTATACAATATCTTATAGGAGACATTAAGGAGAGTAATAGGCCACCAACTAGTAATGAGCTATGGATTCTCATATTTAGGAATAAACTTGATATTTCCCTTATTAATAATACTGCCAAGATAATGATTCTACAAAGCTTCTTTTTAGACTTGAAGAAAGTCATTACCAACCACTGACCAAGCTGCCTTATACAATTAGAAAGGAAGACCATCAACACCAAGATATTTATGATTAACAAGAAAAAGGAGGGCATTTTGTAGCTCTTCCAATGAAAGAGGAGCGTCACAAAGCTTCTAGTATGGTGGAGACAACTTGTAAGGAACCACTTACACATAGTCTTGCAGAGTAGCTTGATTGACGTTAGATGGTTTTCGACCCTAGAAAATTGATATGTAATGGTCCATAAAAGAATTAACAATATCAGGAAGAGTCATGACACGATCATGAGCCTATTGAATGGCACTAATTTTTCTCTGAAAAATTTAACCCGAAGGGATTTGAAGAAGCTTTTAGAAGCTTTGTCTCCCACCTTAATCCAATGCAGTATGGCCCGGATCTGAGCACCTATGGCCTTGTGATTTTAGATAACCTTGATTTAGTGTCAAATTTTGGCTGCCCGAAGCTGTGTAGGGATGTCAAAGGGTTTATCTTCAAGTAGAGTAGAATTTTTATGAAAATCTTGGAGAAGGGTGAAATCCACCCTCTTTCAAACCTGAGCAACTTGCTTACTAAAATGATGGAGAAATTTGGTCGTACACTAAATGGCGGCATTCCATCAATCTACTCAACTGATAGTGTTAGGTGACTGTGGAACCATATTCCAAACTTTGGAAATGAGTGAGATGACACCAACATGACTAAATAGAGAAACATTAAGATATAATTGATTGTTAGGCACTTTGAAAGGAGTCCCACTCCATTAAAATTTATAAGATATGGAGCTATGGTCAGATAAAAGGACATCCGACCAGGCTATGATCGGGGAATGACCATTACTTTCCAAATCAAAAGTGTGTTGCTAAGAGATCATGACATGAGCTAACCTTTTAATGACGTTGACAATACCTGATTGAAAGTTGGACCAAGTAAACCAATTTTGAGAAAGGACCATAGCTACATGGAAAGACCAGGCTGCTCCACCAAGATAGGTATCCTAAGTGATACTTGATTGGAAGGATTAAAATTAGGGGTCCAACGTGAGAGAACAAGCAAGATGTTTCCCAACTACCAGTATGTTTCCCAGATACCAGTATGCAGAGTGTAGAAACAAAGCTTAGACCTGTGAAGTTTCATGAAAGAAAAAGAGGTAAAAACCTTTGGTGAGGTTACGGATACCAGTGACCTGGATATCGCTAGACTCCAAATGGTTTTTAATCCATCATTACAGAAAGGATTCTGAGGGGATGTGGCCATAGAAGTAGGTTGTTAGAAATTTTTTACCATAATATTTAACCACATGATCAATAAACGTAGAAGCTATAACAACATCGTGATGGGAATTAGAGTCATTACCTCATCGTAAACCTTCAGGACAAACTTCCTTGCACGCTTTGGATCCATCATCACCGCCACTAGCAACATTAGTTACTATTGACGGTTGAAAGGCCATTATATAAGCATTCCGCCCTGAAAAGGGTGAATTAACCCAAATATGTGACCTAAAAGGCTTTAGAAGGGATTGGAATGGTGTGAAAAGTACTATTGACATGTGAAAAACCATAGTAGAGCCAAAGTTGTCTCCCAAATTGTGTTACCCTCAAAAGTGTGTGTGTGTGTGTGTGTGTAATATATATATCTGTCATAGTTATATTTTTTGATATTTTTTAAGAGAAATATATATTAAAGTCCAATATCACAAGAACTACATTTTGAGAGTTACATAAAATTAAAAAACACAACATGAAATATCAAAGATCAAGTTATTTATAAAAATATATTTTTCATATGATTTAAACCATTTTATATAAAATACTTATAAAACATCCACACAACTATGAAGAATTCCATAAAATTTGATTTCCATAAAATTTGAACAATCAAGTTATTTATAGAAATAAATAGTTTATTCATATAAACAACATTACACATATTTAAGAATTCTAATATTAACTATAATTTTCCTTAAAATATTTATAATGACCTTCATTTTATATTCTATCATTATTTTTTCCCTGGGGATTATCCATGAGTTCAATGTTAAAAAAAATAAATGCACCATTATTTCGCTCCCATTTTCATAATTCTTGTAAAATATGTGAGGATTCCCAAAACCATTCTATTGAAAACATTTTACTTTAGTAAAATACATATGCATTAAATGCTTCAACACTTTAACTATTTCATCCATAAAAATGATGGCAACATGTCTTCTAAAGTTTTTCTCTTTGATGTCTACATTGCAATCTTGAACCTAGTTAAACACTTATATAACTAGCAAATGCACATGAGTTACAAACTACACCATAGAGGATAACAATGTTAATCTTGTTGTAGTTATAATTTACAATGAAATGTATGTTAATTTGAATTATTTTAATTTTTTTGTGATGGGGAGGAGAGACCAAAGTAGTATAACTACAACAATCGATAGAAAATACCTCCTATTTTACCCTGAGAGATGTCCATACCCTACTCCAAAACTCTTATCTTGCCACCGCTTAGAGATAAAGTAGAGTAGACTAAGACATTAAGTCATAAAATATTTTATGACTAAAATTGCAAAAAAACATCTAAACTACTGTCAAATATATGATAAATAAAAAAAGAGATGATGCCACCGATGCTGATGTGTGGGATCTAATCAACCGTACAAAGAAATTTCATAAAGTTCTTGATAACAATAAGCATCATGGACACATACAACGATCACTTTTATGTTTTTTGTTTTTATTTTAATGGACAGACAGAAATCACTTATATTGTTGAGATGGTACTTTTAATTCAATGTGGGATACGTCTAATATTTGTGAACTATTAATGTTACAAATACCCCATTAATATTATGCCACAAACCCTTGGACAAAAATAAATACCTTTTAAAAATAGTTAGTGTTAGCTTAAAAATATAGGAAAACTAAAAGGGCAGAATCCCTCATAAGCATTCATTGCTTGAGTATAATTCTAAGGAAAAGATAACTTGAAAAGAAACAAGTTTGGCAGTTTGTAATCCTGCTTCTGAAATTCGAATCCCCCTCATAACTCAACACTGAAATAGACATGGGTGAGATTTTTGTTTACCAATTGGTTTAAGATTTATAGAGTAAGAAATTTACAAACACCACATTAAAAAAGAAAAACATTACTGCAATTTCTAGTATATATACTGTCAATAGCACCAAATTCACTACCAAGATCCCCTTTGACTACGATATCAAAGATCCTGCCACCGCATCTACCTTTGTTTCACAGTTACGAGGTTAGAATCCAATCGGGCCCACACAAAACATTCATGCTGCCATTACTGGTAAAGAAAAGCTACAATCTGCAAGTCGCTAGCTTGGAATACCATTTCTCCTCTACATTCAAAATCTTTGGGCCAATTGTGGTGAATCCACCTCACATATTACATTCCTCGAGGTCGACTACATCTAAAACAACCATCTCGTCCAACACTACAAATTACCTCTCTAAAGCTCATTTTTTGTAATTGAAAAAAATGTGTATGGAACTCACAAATAGGTACTAAATTACCAGTCAAAAGCAAAAAAAGGACCATGCAAACCTACTATAGTTTTGATCTTTGGTGTGTATCACGAGAATAATTTGTTATAGCTTCTCAATAGACAAACTATATGGAGGCACTTCAGGATAAAAACAAGAATATGGCACCTGGTATTTATAGAGGGAAGCAAATATTTGGAGCATTCATGGCTGAGGGAAAGGATGCCACTGTTACAACTACTTACAGTTATGACAGAAGCAACGTAGATGTCGGTGAGTAGAAAACAACTTGAGCAATGAAGGCACCAACTATGTGTCCCCTAGAAGATGCTACATGCACCAGTGATGTATAAAGAGGGGAAGTTTAAGAAAAGAGAAATTCGGTGAGATCGAATAACATTACAACTATTGGAAATTACACACTATGTACGCATCAACAGAATAGGAATGGGATGATGTAAAAAATGTACGTGAAATATACATGGAATTTTGTAATAATGCACAATGGATGTAAGAAAAAATTAACAAGTGACAATATATACAGTGAGCAAGATATTTAGAGTAGTAATTGCAGTTATCACCATGGGTCATTGTTGCATACTCGGCCTTTATGGCACAAAAAGTGGTGATGCCTTTGTAGGGAGGTGGAAAAGGAAGAAAATGAATGTCATTTTCAGAACCTAAATATCCATCAGAATGGCCATGGAAGTCAAGGGGAAGGTTTAGTGAAGATGTCACTTTTCTTGAATTAAAAGAGCAATAGTGCAACTGGAAAAAGTTAGCCGAAAAAATTTGTTGGAATTTGACACATTCAAGCAAAGACATCCTCAAAGATGGAAGCCTTAGGCTAAAAATCATTTAACATCTAGTCTAAGAAATAAATTCTTTCTTTCTATTTTTATACCACCTCTTTTTACTATATTTCTTCAAGCCATATTTCTTTTGTGTAGTAAATGCACTAGAGCACCATTCATACCAAATATTATAAGATTTTTCATATGAGCATTAGTATCTACAAATTCAATTGACAGTTACCTATCAATAAATATATGATGTTAACATTTGGTTTATTCATATAAATAAATACTAAACTATTATTTAATTATGAAATAAGATAAAATTAAAATTTCATATTTTAAATAACATTCAGGTAATATAGGGAAAATTGTATTAAAATGGATGAGCTAATCATGAAAAAAATTAGGGTTACAAAGGATTGCCCTAGTATTCTATAAAAATAGTATGATGATGATTTAAAAGTTTATGGGAGGGTTGTAGAGGGTGTCATGGAACTAAAATTATGGGGGTTTAAAATCACAAGCATGACTGATTTTTCTATCTTATATAAATTCACATAGGTAACATTATCTCATATAAAGTCACATGGGTAGCTTTATCTTAAATGGATGATTTTGTCCTTTGTGTCTTTGATATGAATTTTATCTTTTTCCCAATCTTCAAATCTATATTTTAGGATCAATATCCTATATTTGGTTTTCTAGAAGCTTGCATTTGTAGCTAATTTAGGGCTTCTTCTTTATCAAACCATAACTTTTTATTTTTCTTGAAAACTTGAAAGAAAAATAATAATTTGGAATGGTCAAGAGAATATTATAAATATCACTACTCCAAAGAGGTTGTATATTGATGTAGTTCTCCCTCCTAGTAGGTGTATGAGAATATGTGATAATCAATACAAATCTACACGAAGTTCCCTAAAACCCAATCACACAAGAGATAATGTATATAATGGATGGGCTTTACATTTTAAAATAAGAGTAATAATTTGTGTACTTGAGTGTGTGAGATATCTTGGATTATTTTGATATTATATTGATCTTGTAATGAGTCCTAACACAATATTTTTTAGAGTTATGTTTATCTAGTGATAATTCCTTGAATTTGAAACCATGCAATGAGGAATCCTCTTTGACCTTGTTTATACTAGATTATAGTGTTGATTTTATTTTATTTTCACTCATTATACTTTCAATATTGACATGGGGTGCCTATAATTATGTATTGGATTAAGCACTTTACATTGAAATTACTACCTTATTTTAGAGGCACAAGGTGTTGATGTTTGATATATGGATCTATAATTTTGGTAGTAATATGGAGTTTTGTTAGTGATGCGGATGTTAGGACCCTAATGTAGCTACCAAATCTTAAAGGCACGTAGGCGTGTAAGGCAGAATTCAAAAAGGGTTCTTGGAGAACCAAGGACACACACACACGACGCACAATTCAGGACTTAGCCATTTTTGGCCTTTTGGACAGAACACATGAAGAACATGTTCTGCTTGGATAAAGTTCCAGCTTGGCAATAGGGTGTCTTGGAAGGAATATACCTTGCGATAAGAAGATCCAAAAAGCTAATCATGATATGGAGAGGCATGCACCTGGGGCGACCCACACCTTGACACTTGGGGCTAGATCTGATGTTGCAGAGGAGTTTGTTGGAGATCAGATGCCTATATATATGTGCGCCCTTAGCAAAGAAAGAGAGACACAAGTGAGGTAGCGGAGCTCTGCAAAATTACTGCGAGAAATATGGGATAAAATGGGTAGATGATTATAGGAAGAATGGAATGACGGAATGGGAAATGAAAAATTTGTTTTGTGAGCATACATGTATGGATCTAGATATGGTGTATGACTTTGGTCTACCACTTTGTGACGTTTTGTAGCAATACTATGAATGAATATGATAAGGTTACCACTGTGTTTATATTAAGATCTCCTTCCTGTATTATCCGCATGTTTCCATTATGATCTTGTTTTTGTATGATCAATGAACCTTAAATTTTTAGTCCCTTTGAAGGTTTAGTACTTCTTATTTCAGATTAATTTTGTTACGCGCTTTGCTTTTGCTATGATTGAAGGGGTATAGAATCTATTCTGAGCTCTATAGCTTTTTCATTTATTTTAAATCACTAATTCAAGATCATGAAATATGCCTTACACTAAACTCACATAAAAGAGAGACTCAAATCCCTCTTGCACGCTTCAGGTGAGTTCCCAGCACCCGCTGGGTGATAGGCCGGCGTGCATGAGGTTCTCTTGTTCTTAGTGGGTACAAAAATGACTACATCTCAGTTTTGTTTCCAGGACCTGTTTTCGAAGTTGTAGTGGAACATGGCATACATCATGGTCTATACAAAAAGTGATGACGGAGTGCTTAACACTTGAAGGTGTTGAAAATTAGTTTAAAATCACATAGGATGAGTTCGCTCAAAGAGTCAGTACTGGGCCTGATTTTGATACACGAAGATGGGTGGAAGACACTCTCTATCATGAGTTGTATGAAACCTTCTTTTGTTATTTCCTAGTAGAGTTATTTGAGTGGCTCTCAGCATATGCATCTAGATTGGGGTGGTATCATAAGTCACACCCTTGGAACCAAAGAAACATATCAGAACTTAGCAAGATGTTAATCTTATGTGGACCCGTGTTATAGATCATTAGTGGAAGGGAGTATTGACTAGCTACACTCTGGAATATGCCATTTCCATGTATTCTTGTCTGGAAGTTGTTGAGTTTGAGTTCTTTCGAGAGTCCAGATGATCATTTATATGTAGGGCTATCACCCTTGTGATCAAAATCTTGATGGTAACCATGGGTTTATAGAAATTTCCTATTACTAGCTAAACCACCCCAAGCACTAGGCGAGGAATCAAGGTTGGGGAAGGATGGCTGATCTGATGACTGAACAAGGAAATGGACGAGATACGGATCAAGTATAACGAAGCATGTTGAAAAGGAGATCGATGAGACAACATGAGGTTGCATTTATGAGTGGGTCCATAAAGCCAGACATGGTTTGAAGGTGTTGAGGTTCACGCGGTGGATGTGGAACCCTAAACAGTTTGTGCTACCCCATCTTGGCAAGCATGGAAGAGAGAACCCCTCAGCTTCTGATGAGATCCCGTCACATGGAGAAATAACATTTGTTGGCGCACATCTGGCCCCACCTAGTGATCGAACCTTAGTACTTTGTTTGTTTAAATGAGGGAAAAGTACAATCGATCCATTTGATATTAGTGGAAGCAACCAATCAGCACCTGTTATCCAAAATTCACCCCCAGAGTTGAAAAGAGCAAGTTCTGAGAAAAGGTGAAAAAGCTGCAAAAACAAGTATTAGGCCAGAAAGAATTATGAAAATTGGCATGTAGTCCTAGTCCTCACAACAGTTTTGGAACGTGAGGGACATTAGGAACGCAGATCGGCCGAAATACGCCCTGGGAGGTGGTACGCGGAGTTCACAAGGGACATCGGGGCGACATGTAAGTCACGCGGAGGACATGAGAAGCCGATCCGACATGAAGAACAGAAGCAAAATTGACCTAGCACTGCTGAGCATCTATAGTTTGGGACAGTGGTCGGAGCCGTGAGGATGCGAACTGCCCGGATCAGCCAAAATAGAGGAAATTTAGCAAGGGGACAGTTGGTCCAGAAGTACGCGGAGGACGTGGAAAGACCGGTTAGCCACCTCCACAAGTCTTTTTCAAGATGTCTCTACACTGGGACCAGATTACAGTTAGGATAGAGATGCCAAAGGGACGCGTGTGCATAAGTTTGACGCGGATATGGCACGCAAAGGGAAGCCGATGAGCCAGGATCAGATTGCGCCACGTGTCAATCGGCAGATAACCTTGCAAGGATGCGCCCATTTTTGGGTGGATCAGAGGATTCTGATCCTCAAACAGCACTGGGATGTCCAGGACAAATGGACGTGCGTGGACGTGAATGCATTCTTAGCAGAATTCCAAGATACCTGAGTTTGAATAGACGAGCATTGGCTGTCACAAGGGAAAAAGTCTAAAAAGGGCAAAGATAAAGAGCATGCAAGCACTAACCTGATGCTTGCTAAAAAGAGGACACTATTGTCCAATGAAGTAGGAAAGGAGAGAGAATTACGCATCCAATCAGTGCTTGACACGTGTCATCCAGGTGGCAGAACGCAGGAAAGATTTATCAAAACACGTTTTTGCCTGTTTTGTGCCCATAAATCTTCATGGATCGACATATGATGACGAATCACAGAGCTCCTGGGATTCTGCACGTTCTTTATATCAACGGAAATATGATGAAATTCTCTACATGATTTTGGGGCTCAATGCTTGATTTTTGGTAATAGTCTGGAGAGAGAAATTCTGAGAAACGGCTCTGACACGTGTTCATGGCTAGAAGTGACATTCCAGCGACCAGATTTAATGCAGAATGGGTCGCATTCTCCTGTAATCTGGTCAGAATGACAGGCCGTATGGGTTTGTATTCCTCTGCCATTTTAGATGCACCTGTAAACAAGTAGGGATGGGTCTACTCAGAAAACCTACATCTCGAGAGCTTTCCAAGGAGACTGGTAAGAACCCATGCAAACGTAATCGGGAGCCTAGATATGTTCAGCTCAAAGTTCGGTGCAAGGGGAAAGTCAATTTTTGACATAGCAACTGGTCTTTGGACCGATAAACACAAACTATTACAATGGATTTCTTGCCAAGAATCATCCTATCGCAAAGATTGTAACAGATTTTTTACCTGAAAGATCTGAGGAAGAATGCAAATGACACTAGAGAGGGTTGATAATCATTCCACCATTGTGATGGTTTTCAGTGCTCATTATATTGTATACATTTGCTTCATGTTCACAAATGCCAATATATACAAAAGCCACATCTTATCAGTCTGTGTATGCATTAGTTTTAAATCTAATGGTTATACAGTAAGTTTGAACTCCACAAACCGCCAAATGTTTCACCACTGCCTTTTGAGTGCATCAGCGGTCTGGGGAGCAAGTTTCAATGGCATTAAGCATTTCGTGTCTAACTCCATGTGCAGAAGAGTAGGATTGAGGATCTGAACCTTACCAATTTTGTAAAATATAGAATGACCATAGAGGAGTTTGAAGAGGAACCAGCCTTAATCTGGATGATTCCTACTCTCAGTTTCCAAGCCACCCACACTTGGTTGATTTTTCCATGTCATTGTAATCACAGTGGATAGAGTGATCAACCCTAGAAGCCTAATCCCCAAAAGTGCAAATGCTGTGAGTCTGGGGATTTAACATCACCTTAAAAGATAATCGAACTTCTAGTTTGGTAACTTAATCCACACATTATCCAGCATACCGCCCAAGTGGATTTTGGATCCCAAGGCATATGCTACGTGGCTAGCGCTCAGGAAGTTAGCCTGTAGGAAATATGCAACCTGCATGGAATCTATTTCAAAAACTATCCCTCAAAATGTTAAATGGGAACCCATCTTGAGTATTGTAAAACAACAAACATCTGGCTTCCTGCATATGAGGATTAGGAGGTGGAAGTGGTGGAGCTGGTGGCTCAGAATCTATTGCTAGCGGGGGAGGAAACACCTGAGAAATCGAGGGACTGGTGGAGGACAAGGGCCTCAACACCTCCTCACAGCTTATTATTTGTGTCCCTGAACTTACCAGATTTGCGGATAGATGATGCCAATAGGCATGAATATGCATATGTGAGCATGCTATTTGCTGCTAAGGGGATCACAACCCAGGCGAAAGGCCATTCAATTTGCATGTCGACATCTCTTTGGCTAAGGATGTGCACATAGTTGGTCAAACTACGAAAATCTGACCCTCATAGTCGCCACACCATGTTGTGGACTTGCAAATCATGCTGAAAAATGTGTTCGACCAGAGGGCCACATACTTCGCATTGTTTGCATGTCAGGAAGAGTATCAGCTCTCTGCCGAAGGAAATTGTACGCCAGGGAAGTGTTGGAGGTTGGGAATATGATCTATTTTTCAAACTCTATTCTTCCAAAGATATCTATATGATACCACCGGTAGGCAAGTATAATATCTCAATGGTTTTTGGAGGGTTGATCACACCCTTTAGGAGGGCTTTGAAAAACATTCACAGACCCACGTATTGGAAGTTGCTTTGTGCACTGAGGTAGTTGGTAGTGTTGACACTAGTGTTAGAACCCATTTCTGTGTGCAGGCTCAGATCATCTTGCCACATGGCTAAGAAACTTGGAGAAATTATCTGCCAACATAGTTCCTAGAGACTCGCGGAGGGATGTGGTGCACGGATTAATAATCATAGAAGGGCACACAAAGTATAATGGTGAGATATGTACTTGGAAGGCAGTACGCACCATAGTGGTAAACTACGAAATATGTCACGGGGACCATGATGCAATTAGGTTCCCCATTTGTAAAGCGCATGATCTGTAAAAACTCATATCTTGTTAGCTGTGCAAGATATGTACCTCAACCACACATGACACCAAGGATTGTAGATTGATTGACCAGATTCATGAGGACATCAATTAATCTTGGTGTGCGCCACACTGGCATTGCTAGTAGTTCTAAAGGGGATGAACGGCCTTGGTATGAAGAGTGTAAAGATGGAGATGCACATGGAAGAGGATTTTCACAGAGGATTTCATTGCCATGGTAACCACTGGGGGAAGAAGTGAGTTCTTCGCATGGAACGTGCTTTAATTATGGAGCCACAGTACCATATAAGCAACTAGAATGTCCAGATCTTCTACAATGCTCATAGTGTGGAAAAAAACATAAGTACAAAGACTCTCCCGAGAGTTATATAAACATATTGTCAGTATTACTCAAAAGGATAAGGGCATTGCCATGGTGAGTATTTACAAGGTTGACGCAATGGCTCCATTACGAGTAATATGTGAATCAGAACTAGATACTGTTATGGTAACAATAAGGGTGGAATCCACGCATGTGCAAGGGAAGCGCCTAGGCAAGATACCTCTTGTTTCACAGGGAAGAAGTAGTACATGGGAAGCCCTATCCAAACCCCGACTCACCAAAAAGAATTCTACTAGGAAACCATGGATGTAATTCAAAGCTTACAAAGGGAGATCCAATGCTTAAAAGAGAAAACTAGAAAGGATGAGCCAAAGAATGACCAATAGAAGCACCAAAGGATGACTTATGGATTAGGTTAAGGAGGTGTGTAAATTTCTGAGGCAAGAGAATAATTATTCCCTTGATAGGAGCGATGGTTGAGAGAGAAAGGTACCACTCGTGCCAGGGAAGAACACGAAAGGTAGATCCTGCATGCAATACCTCCCACCTCACATCCTTGATTATGACAAAGAGATCACCTTGAACGCAGTAGTGGATGGATGCTTAAAACCCTTAACAACATCCTCATTGACATAGGTGATGGAGGTTAATGTTCTCACTCTTAGATGACCTGGCATCATATGGGAAGACCTACATTCCAACAACATCTTCAAATGTAGTTAAGTATATGAGCAAATAAGACAAAGGCAATGCCCATAGGTGTCTTGAAGGATGCGACCATTACCATTTAGGGGACTAAGTTCACTAGGGATTTCAAAGTCTTGGTGCTTTCCGAAGGTAGATAATTTCTCCAGCTAGTTTACTTAGGCACCCGTGGTGCTATAATTATAATGCAGATCTTCAGTTTAACAAGGGGTACATAATCTTTGAAAACAAGGAATAGAGGGTGATTATACCACTTACGCTGATTGGAAATTCCACACCCTATACTAACCCATTGGAGAGGACAGATCCTTGATAGAATATATGTCGCAGAGGTTATCTCCATAAGAGATCCAGAGACCATCCACCCTATCTAGAAGGAGTCATCGCAGTTTGATGATGCTCAATCTGTGCCAGTGATACACTTCATATTGGATGTCAATAATTGGGTGCATGGGACTTATGAATTTCATTGGGTGACATCTAGAAAGGATCAGTTATGCGTAGGGTAACCACTATCACGTATAGTTCGCAAATTCCTAGGAGGAAAGGTAATAACCAAGTATTCCAGGGATGCGATACCCTTAGGTATTTTTTAAGAGAAATGGAAGCTCAACGGAGAGAGGACAGAGTCAATGAAGTATGCTAGGTTATGTTCTGATATGGCACAGTAGCAAGGTGATGGGCATCACGCATCCCAACAAAAAATTTTTTAGAATGGTGCACAAGTTAAGACCATTGACTACTCAAACTAATCACGAAGACTAATATCACTTCCTCTCATCTGATCAAGGATTGAAATGGCAGAAGAACCCACCTCTTCCCACATCCAGGCATGTGAGAGGGTCTAGAGGAGAAGGCGTCAGAAGCTTTACCACCCTCCATTTGGGTGCAAAAACTATATTCCTTCACTACAAGGATTGTGCGCTTAACACTTGGTACATCCATTCTGAAACTCACCGCCAAACAGAAAAATTAGTAGGAACATAGCTACTGACCTAGTTCACACATTCAAGTACCGAAGTACCAAGTAACCACATTGATGAGGCATTACATACTATCAAGCGCCTCACTCTAGGGGATTGTGCCATGGTGGAAGATATTTTAGTAGACTTACTTGGTGGGCCTAGCTTGTAATCACAATTCAAAGAGGAGGAACCAAAAGACATACAATTCAAGTTTCGTGTGTGCTAAAAAGGAGAAAGGAAAGATGGTATACATTATTGATGGGGATCATATGAAAGCCTGAATGTTGACCATTCAGTTGAAGTGCACGTATGAAGTAGTTGACATTTTGGATGCATGTGTGCACATAATATCATGAACCACTCAAAATCCTCAGAAAGTTAACATCGGCTCGGAGAAGGAGCCCAAGGAAGTCTATCGTTGGGGACTAACTGATTCCAGACAAGGAATTATCAAAGATCAAATGCTGATCTCTTGCATGCGAATTTCTAGGATTTATTCCCATGCGGTTACCATGAGTTGAAAGGCGTCCACCATTCATTAGGGGAAATGAGGATAAAGTTGAAAGATGGCACACGCCCGGTCAGGAAGAGGCCTTACAGGATGAATCCCAACATGCGCACTTAAGGGTTAAAGAAGAGCTAGACAAAATTATAGCATCCAGGTATCCATTGAGGCTATGGAGGAATCACGTAATGGATAAGTCCAATGGTGATCAACATAAAGAAGGATAGGTAGATTAGGATATGTGTGGATTATAGGGAATTAAATGTTGTTTGTATCATAGATCCTTTTCCCACCCCCTTCACTGAATATATTTTGTGCTCAGGAGTTGCTGAGTGCAAGGTCTATCCTTTACGGAATGGATTCTCGGGATATCACCCTGTAAGGATTGCCAAGGAAATTACCAAGAACCTCAAGACAACTTTCCAGCCACCAAGTGGGGAAGCTTTGAATACACGATCATGCCCTTTGGAATGAAGAATACGCCCGTTGTATTTTCATCACATAGTGGTACAAAGCATTTAAGGACTTCATCCACAAGTTCCTTCAAGTGTATTTGGATGATTAGATAGTGTATGTATTTGTAAGGGACCATTGAATACGATAACTTGAGATTAATGTTCGAAACATTTCAGAAGTTGAGGATTTCCCTCAACATCAAGAAATGTCCTCTTTGTAACTCCTTTTGGAACATTGTTGGGGTATATCATATGCAAAGAGGGCTTACTGGTGGATCACATCGAAAGTCACAATTATTCGTGGGGTTAGGGGAGCCCACCAGCCAAAGTGTTGTGCTTGTATTTCTTGGACACACTGGGTACTATAGAAAGTTCATTAAGGGATATGCAAGATCAGCTTGCCTTTGGAAATATTACTCATATATAAGAGTTCCTTTTAATTGGGAGAGGCGCAACAGAGGGCATTTAACACTCTAAAAAAAAGGTTTATCACCACACTATTCTATCGATTCCCATCATGGGATAAACCTTTCCATGTCCATTGTGCATGCCTCTAGTATGGCAATGGGGGCCATTCTTTCTCAAGCAGGAGAGGGGATTGTTCATCATCCCTTATGTTTTACAAGTAGAAATTTGACACTTCAAATGTACTAACAGAATTATACAATGACCGAGTGCGAGGCATTGTCAACTGATCTACACGTGCTGTCAAAAATTTAGACAATATGGAGACTGGTGACTCTGTTATCATATTCTACACTTTACCATATGGTCTTGAAGTATCAATAGTAAGATAAAGCCAGTGTTGCAAGGGCCTCATATATCATTGGGTACTTTTATTTCAATAATTTGAATTCCACGAGGTGGTGGTAAAAGTTCACAGGAAAGAGCAATTATGGGCCATAGATCATTTATCAAGGATTGATTTTGGGAGAGGACATGCGTAGAGTATCGAGGAAACCATGTCGGAACGCGATCAACTATTTCAGGTTGCAGCACAGCACCCTCAGATCGTTAGAAGACAATTGACCATTTGGTACACAAGGAAGGTGTGGCACCTGAAGGGATGAATGCTTTGGAAAGGAAAAGGTTAGCCATACGTTACCCACACCCTTCATGTTGATCAATGGGGATTTGTATAAAATGGGCTGTCGATGAGGTTTTGCATGCCAACTGTGTATTAGAACATGAATGCATAGCTATAATAGAATAATCCCATGGTCAGGATTGCTGGAGGACACTATACGGGGACTGCAACCACACGCTAAGATCCTGGTCGACCGGGACTATGATGGGAGATCATTCACCAGGATTTTTGCATTGAGTTTTGTAAGGCCTGTGACTACTGTCAATGCCTTGGAAAACCTGGAAAAAAGAGATGAGATTCCCTTGCACCCCATCGACAGCTGGTGGACCTTTTGAGAAATGGGCAATAGATTTTGTCAGACCAATCCTCACCAGCTACGTGAAGGACTAACTCATGGTATATCATTACCTATACTGAATTATCTGACTAAGGTGGGCAGAAGGCTGCATTCCACTTTGACATTGCACTAAAGACAGCGAAATTGCTCGACTTCATCTGGATCAACATTATCAGTATGTCACATTGGTATCCCTCACAAACTCATTAACAATTGAAAATGGAAAATCATTTCTTAGAATGAAGGACCATAAGAATTCTATTGCGACACATTTAATATCAAACTAAGATTTTCATCACCATAATATCCCTCAAGACCCTCAAAAAAGTGAAATCTTCTAATGAAACATTCAATAAAATCCTTAGTCACACATTGACTAAGATATGTGATGTGGGTAGGTAGGATTGGGATGACAAGGTGTCAACAGTTCTTTGGGCATACAGAACAATGTATAAAAGATTGAACAAGGCCACACCATTTCAATTGGTGTTCGGTGCGGAAGCAGTTTTTTTGGTTGAATTCATGCTACCATCTATGCGTATAGCGCACACAGGAGGGTTGGATGATGAGCAAGCATTGGAAGAAAGAATAGATGAATTGATAAAGTTGGATGAAAGGTGTTCACTATCAAGATGGAGCCAAACAACTGAGAAGGCAAAGTAAAAGGCATGGCATGACCACCATATTAAGAACAAATAGCTTGAGGTTGGCCAGATGGTATTGCTATATGATTCAAAATTTCTATGCCATCCTATAAAGTTGAAGGTGCATTGGTTGGGTCCTTATGTAATTTCATACATCCTTGATTCGGGCGCGTGCCAGTTACAAGTGTTGGATGGAACAAAATTACCTGGACACTTTAATGGGAGTAGGCTAAAGCCCTACTATAAATAATGCTTCTTGGTGTTTGCAAATAAGGTAGTTTTGCCAGTTAGTTTAGAATTTCCTTTTATGCTTTTCCCTTCTTGTATTTCCCTTTCGCGTTGTTGTTTTGTTTTACATCTTGGGCGCAGGTAACCTTATTACTTTTTGACTTATGATTGCGCAGAGGACCACGCATCGTTTTAGTGTGGGGTGAGATGATGAAGAGAAACTTGGAGTTATCCTACTAGGAGGATTTGGGTCGGTGGCAAAATAAGGTTACATTGGAAATCCACGTACAAAGGAGAAAAAGCACAAAAACATGAGGTAGTGAAAGCAAGAATCATGAGGATGGAAGAGGTGCCTTTGGTGCTGGTAACACACGCGCAAGATTCTTCTGTCAAGAAGGATTGTTTACACGCCATAAGGGTGGAAATGTTTTCGCACAAGGATTGGGCACGGGTGGAAAATTTTTCGCACAAGGATTGGGCACGTAAGGAGAAGCGCTGAAGTCGGGTGTTGTTTGAGAACACCGTATTAAACATTGTTGTATGGTGGTAGGTAGCCTAGCCTTAAATGTGTAAAAGTGGGAAAAGCTATAAATACAAGAGTGGGCATTTCATTATTTCACTTTATGAACACAAGAAGAGTGATTTTCTTTCAAGAGATAGGGTTTTGAGAACTGAATCATGTGAAGGAAAATCCCAAGAACTTAAGCGCAATCGGTCTGTTGGATCTACAAACTAAAGCAGAAGTGATTCATGGGTATGAGGAATGTTGTGAAGAAGCGTCGTGATCAAAGGAGAAAAATATGAGATTAGAGTTTTTGTTTTAGGGCAAGGGGCGCATGAGGAAAATGATCAAACAACTCACAAGATAACCTGGGAATGAAAGCAAAGGGTGCAATGACAGCCACGAAACCAGTTGGTAAACCTGCAAAACAATCTAAGAAGGGAAAGGGTAAAGGAAAAGGAAAGAAGAAACAAGAAGAAATACTCTTAGATACAAATGAGGAATGGTACTTAGAGATGTAATGCCTAGATGGGGTTTTGCTAGGGCAAGAGTGGGAGTCCCACCTAAGACAGATGACCATGATCGACTACAATCACCAGTCAAGCACAATATTGAAGGAAATGGCGCTGGAGCTGGTGTGCCCCACAAATAAATGAACACATGACGGGTTGCCAATCTACAGCGACATGGTCAAGGTAAAAATGGAGAAGGCAGGGCTTCTCCAACTTTTTGAGTTTCCATATTTTGGGAAGCCCGAGCGCTTGTACCAGTGGTTGATGATGCGCGTACATGAAGACTTCTTCTACTTCACAGGACACAAAATATGCATAACTCCCCAACTAATTTCATACTTCACAGGCCTAAACTGTAAAGGGGACGCACTCATAGATGACCTCCAAGAAAATGAGGCAATTAAAGAAACCATAGCATCCCAGGAATTAAAGAAGGGATCAAGGTACTACGACATCTCGGATATCAGTGATCCAGTGATGAAGATGGCCGTACACCTTGTCTCCAAGCTGAATGAACAAGAAAGGTGGACCCAGGTGAGCAAGCCCTAGCTAAATGTCTGCAAGAAGGTCGCAGAAGGCACCGTATATAACATCTCCTAATACATAGTAGATGAAATCATAAGCAGCGTGGAGAAGGGAGGAAAGATCCTATTTGGAAACATTATGTTGACAATTGTGTTCTCAGAAATCGGAGTGTTGGATGCATCCGACAGGTTCATTTGGGAGTACCCTGCTAAAGATCCCTCACCTGCGGAGAGATTTCAGAAATACACATGTGAATCAATGACAGGGGTACACAAGGCACACTTAGACAAATGGTATAAGCACCTTAGGAATGCATTTGGGGCTGAATGGCAGATCCTTGAATAACTCCCCGCGGTGACCGAAGGAGAAGTAGAGTTCACAGTCTACCAGCACTTCTGTATTGGCAGGTTCATTTTGGTCAATGGAAGCTGGAGTCCATGGTGCAAATTCCCATTCTCGTTTACTACCCCAATTTTCCAAGAGGGAGTAAACAGATACAAGGAGTTGAAGAAACTATACCTTGACTTGTCCACCCTAGATAGAGAGCACAAGGAAATGAGGAAGAAGTTGGTCTACCCAGAGAAGCATGCATATGTTAAAAGGTACATGTCGTAAGATGTGCATATTGTAAGGCATTTGACCTTACCTATTACTGGGAGCAATGCCACAAGGATTTACCTACGCATAAGGCCAAAGTTCGAAAAGGGCGCGTACGTGGAGAATGAGATATCCATTCGAAACGACCCTATTGGAAGAAAGAAGCCCGAACCAAAGCGTAAGGAGAGGGAAGAGAAAGAGGAACAGAGGGCGGTGGAGAAGAAGGATGTAGGTACCATGGGGACAAGTACCTACATCCGAAAGAAGAAGAGAACGGTGGTCATGGAGAAGACCCCAGAGCCTGCGAAGCCACCATCCCCTGAGGAGCCCTCAGATAAAGAGAAGACCACATCCTCGACGTTAAATTTTTCAGCAGAGGAAGAATAAAAGGGGGTGGAAGAACCAGAGTTTGAAGATACAAATGACCTGAACACCTATATTGGTGAAAAGGATGATGATGAAGAGATGGAGGTGGGTCAGGAGCCGATTGATGTCCACGATTCAGGAGAAGAGGAAGCAGAAGATGTAAACGATGCCTTCATCTTTGTAAGGAGGAAGGGTGCCCAAGGGGAGGAAGGCATGCAGAGAAAAGAAATGAGTGAAGGGGCAAGTACTAAGGAGCCAAATATGCCCAAGCTCACTCAGGAGGAGGTGAATGAGAAAGCGATAAGGGAGGTGGAGAAGATAATTAATACCTTAGTCGACAAGGAGTTGGAGCGCAGCACAAATCTCGTGCTTGGTGAATTCAAGGAAGAGCAAAGGGAGAAGAGTGTGGGTAGCACAAAAGGCCCAACTATTTTAGTAACTATTCCCAAGGGCGTGCGCATGGGAAGTAAATGCGTGGAAGGGGGAAGAATAACGATGGGATATGTTGATGACCCCAACAAAGTTTTACGTGCACATTTCCAGAGTACTGTGCCCACCAAGGAGCTCACCACCATGGAGTCCTTTGATCCTGAGGGTGGATACCCACGCATAAGGAAGATGTTATCATGGGTGTTCGACTCCCACCTTGATGACCCCGAGTTTGAGGTTAACCAAGGAGTGGTACTAGTGCTGTCCGAAGGAAAGGGGGTAACCCCGTTATAAACATGCAACAACTATTGGATGAGCAAGTGTGTAACACGCTCAACAAATTCTCCGTGGAAATTGAGGCTAGGCTCTTCTATAGAAATGATAGGGTTAAATTCTCTAAGGACCTGTTGGAGAAGAGGAAGGAAGAAGTAGTTAAGCTAATAAAGGAACTCATCCTTGAAAATTTTATCAACGCTCAACTACAATGAGAATTACAAGAGGAGAAAGCTAAAGTGTGCGAAGTTTCCAAGAAGGTGGAGTTCATCTCCTAGGCTATTATCATGAAGCACCTAGACCTCAACCCTCCCGTGTAAAAATATGGTTCCTCCCTAGAGTGTCTTGAGGACTTGACTCAGATCCTCACAATGGAAAGGTAACCTTTGGCCTTGGAGTCAGTAGAGGATGTAGCTGCGCGCTTGGAGCAAGAGGACAAGTTAAAATTCATCGCACTCATAGTTGAATACAACAAGGTGCTCACTGATGTAAAAATAGTTGCACAAACTGTTGGGTCGCATACGACCATTGCGCAGACCAGGACAAGGTGATAAGCATCCTGCTTGCCAGCGACAAGGCCAAGCTGAAGGACTTCAGGGAAAAGAATAAAGGCAATAGAGCCGAGCGAGAAAAGATCCTAGCTGAAGTGGAAAAGAATTCTGAAGCTATTGAGATCCTACGAGTCTCAATCAAAACCCAGCTAAAAGATCTCTACAAGGTCATTACGAGGAAGATGGATGCCTTGGAAGATCACGCTAAGCAACTGGAGACTATAGTAGAGACCATAAACACAAATTGGGAAGGGTTAACCTTCGACGAGGTGAGCACATTGGTTGGTGACCTCTACACAAGAGCACAGGATGAAGTCAGCACTTGGAATACACTGGAGGCCGACCTGCGGAATTTTTTTCCCCTTCTTCTTCTTTAAGTAGTTTTCCTTCTATTCTTTCTCTCCCCCATTCTTTATTCTTTCCCTCCATTCTTTTCCAGGGCAAGGCCTTGCTTTTTTGTACTGTATTCTTTGAAAAGGTTCCAGAGGGCGGAGAACAGGTGAAGTGTCGGGTAATATTGGGACCCTAATGTAGCTACCAAATCTTAAAGGTGTGCACGGTCGGAGGGAGCGTGCAAGTGAAGGCGTGCAAGGTAGAATTTAAAAATGGTTCTTGGAGAGCCAAGGATGCACGCACGTGAAGCACAATTTGGGACTTAGCCATTTTCAGCCTTTTGGACACAACACATGAAGAACATGCTCCGTTTGGATAAGGTTCCAGCCTGGCAACAGGGTGTCTTGAAAGCAATATACCTTGCGATAAGAAGATCCAAAAAGCTAATCATGACATGGAGAGGCATTTGCCTGGGGTGACCCACACCTTGACACTTGGGGCTAGATCTGAGGTTGCAGAGGAGTTTGTTGGAGATTAGATGCCTATATATATGCATGCCCTTAGCAAATAAAGAGAGATACAAGTGAGGTAGCGGAGCTCTGTAGAATTACTGTGAGAACTATGGGATAAAATAGGTAGATGATTATAGGAAGAATGTAATGAGGGAATGGGGAATGAAAATTTTGTTTTGTGAGCATACGTGTATGGATCCAGATATGGTGTATGATTTTGGTCTACCACTCTGTGATGTTTTGTAGCAATACTATGAATGAATATGATAAGGTTACCACTGGGTTTATATTAAGATCTCCTTCTTGTATTATCTACATGTTTCTACTATGCTTTTGATCTTGTATAATCATGAACCTCACTTGAATGTTAAGTCTATTTGTGGATTTACAACTTCCTAGTTCTATTAATTCTATTGCGCGCTTTGCTTTTGTTATGACTGAAGGGGTATAGAAGCCGTTCTGAGCTCTATAGATTTTTCATTTCTTTTAAATCACTTAGTCAAGATCATGAAGTATGCCTTCCACTAAACTCACATAAAAGAGAGACTCGGCTCCCTCTCGTACGCCTCGGGTGAGCACCCAGCGCCCGCTGGGTGATAGGCCGATGCGCATGAGGTTCCCTTGTTCTTGGTGGGTGCAAAAATGACTACAGTGGATAACTACATATGTATCTTGACGATGATTTAGATATATGTAGTTTTTTAATGTAGTTGAAAATTACTATTGTTGGTTTTACAAAATTGGGAATATATGTTATATATACTACTAGCCCTAAAATGAATGAGTTATACATGGATGTAAGAGTTTTCTATTTTCATAGATTAATAAATTATATGTATATAATTATTATTTCAGGCATGTATGACCCATGCGTTAAGTGTGCAAGTGGATAATAGGTACATGAGATTAAACATATTCATACCAAAAGTGAGTATGCAAGGGATCAACTCACTAAGGGATCACTAGCCAACATGATATAAACTAAATATTAATTTGTTATGATGTTGTTTACTTGATTTTAATATGTCCAATTTTTTGGAGTTTCCCCATTCTTATAGGACCCTTATATTTCTTGAATTAATTTTTTTAATCTTGCTTTAAATTAATCAATTCTTTTATTAAGTAATTTGATTTCTTTCCATTTTTTACATACAAGTCGTTTGTCTTAGTTGTTATCACTTTCCTTTTTTGGAATATTTGAATTTGGCCATATGGTTCAATTTTTGGAAGTGTGGGGGATAAGTAACCCTTATCCCACACTCTCAAAATGTATCCTTACACCTACCCATGGGGAAGGTTAAAATTTTCAGGCGTTTGGCAACTTCGGGATTCGAAAAGGAGCTCGTAATTGACCTTGAAAGGAATATCAACAATGTCTTA